>KZ505637.1:4831998-4904498 GCA_002844005.1 Limosa lapponica baueri
CGCGCTACCCCTCGTTTGGTTCCCGGCCCGCCGCCTGCCCCGCACACTTTTGTTGGGGGGAGAGAGTGCTTGCTATTAATCTGCTCTGCCGGTGACACGAATTGCCCGTAGCGGATTTGTTCTAGTAAAGTGAATCTTTCTAGAAGTGACTGGTAGGAAACAAGAGTACAAGTTCATGTGATGTTACTTTGTGATTCTTACAAAAGTATTCAAAGCTCCGTTGCTACACTGCGATGGGATGTATGTCTGGAAGGAGAGAGCAGCCAGGGGGTTTGGGGTGGGCTTCGCCCCCCCCCGCACCTCTTCAGCGTTACCAGTGAGCGTGAGGGTAAGGGGTGAGGAAGGTTCCTGGTTAGTTGTAAAAATGGAAATTAACATTTAGACAGCTTTTAAAAGTAGCTGGATCATGTGTTACTCACTTTATATTTCACGGCACAAGTAAGTCTGAAAAATATTTAAACAAAAATAAAGTCTAGGGAATCAGGCTCATTTTGATCTTAATTTCAAACTTGTATTTTTTCGTGTGATCAGCATTTCTAGCACAACTTCCAAAACCCACAGATTTTATCTAAATAGCTATGCCATTTTTCCTAAGGAAGCAGACTGCCCAGTATCAGAAAACCATATATTTTGTATTCGCCACTGAAGTGTTAGTGCGGCTGTGTTAGATGCATTAGTATTAACTGTTGCACTTTGACAAGGCTATATTGATATGTAGCAGAATTTGGAGATACGTGTAATGGGAAAACAGTGCATCCTCAGAAGTCAGTGACTTAACTTACAGATTTTCATCTTCAACTATAAATATTTTTTAAAAATCTCCATTTCAGTGGCTGCAAAGGCGTTTCTGCTGCGTTAATAACACTTATAGCAGCAGGCTGTTCTCCTGCAGAGTTCTTTGTTGGAAAAACAATTTGTATCAATAAGTCCTGTCCCCCCCAACACACAATTCTGCTGTCTTCTTTCTGAGAATGGTACTATATTAGTGCTAAGTGTATTTGCCAGGATAGCTTCAGTAATCTCTCCAGCAGAAGCATATTTGTGTGCCATTTTGGGAATTTCTCTGAGATAGGAATCTTGAAGATAGAATTAATTTCTAGGGGAAACTTCATAGCCTGTGCATGAGTGCTTTCTTTATCACCTGTCTCCATTTGGCATTCGGAGAAGGTAAATCAAAGTGCGCGATTTGTTATTCTGCTCCACTTGAGAGCTGAACTAAATAACACTTGGTCTGAAATTCTGATTGAAGTTGTAGGAGGATATACTGTATTTAATTTAATGCCCTTTAATAGCATCTTCTTGTTCAGCTCTGATGCTGTCATTTTAAAGGTTGGATCGGAGTAGTTTTTCCCTGTAGGGAGTGGGAGGAGTAATCATTTCAGGGGAAAAAAGTAGTCTAAATTCCTAGAACACTAATAGCCACAAACTTGGCCTAGTGTCCAAACAGTTGTTTTTTGCCCTTAGGGTTCACTTTGTTATCACTCTTTGCAATGCTCTGAACAGTTTAGGTATAAATATTACATGTAGAAGTCGATGACTTTTTTTTTTTTTGGTAGCAGAAATAATGGCAATCTGTTTGTCCTTTAAAAAAAAGTTTTGGAGAAGATCGATCAATGCTTCAATAAACAGGCACTCATGTACATTTTATTAAAAGTTATGTAATGTGCTCCTGAAGTCTTGCGTGTAACTGTTTATTTAAGCTGTCTTTGTACACATCCTTTCAGCTGTGTGCGCCAAGCTATTTGAAATACAGGCACATATCAGTTACTTAAGGGGTTTTGCAGTCTCTTCTTAGTTACTACTTCAGTAAACTGGTTCTCCAGATTACGAATCCTGTAAGCGAACTTTGTGTACATTCTTTGTTTAGTCTTCATGTCCATAATATTTAGGTAGATTGTGTTAGGTTTTTTCAAGCAAGAGGTTAGTGATTACAAAACAAATGTAAAAAGTAGCAGCCTCTGATGCAAGCAAGCTACTTGAATTGTTTTGAAACTTTTTTCACCTGTTTAGGTTTTTTAAAGAATGTTTGAAAAGTTATGCACTTACATTTGTTTGATTTTCTTTTAAACTATGAGTGTTAGCAAATTTTACAGTTACACTAGCAGTTTGGGGTTTTTCAATTGCGTGGATATATAACCAAGAAAATTAAATAGACAGAAGTGTCATGCATATGATATGCCAGCATTGATTTGTAAAGCATATCGTAGTATCAGAGTGCTATTGGTTTAAAGTGAAAGAGAAAAACACCTTTTATTTTGGCATTTCTTTCTAGAGCGTGAGCTTTAACATAGCAGTGATAAATGATGATATGCATTGTCTAACACTTGCTTTTATATAAATAGCTCCAGAAGATTGCTTAAATGATAATCGAAAATATGAAATAGGGTGGCCTTCATATCACAAGGCCAAGGGTCTACAAATGGAAAAACTGAAATAATGAAATATTTCCAAGGCAACAGACTGTCAACAAGAACAGTAATGCATGGGCATATCATAGAGCTACCAGAGAGGATATTAGATCTTATAGCTCTAGAGCCAGGAGTTATAATGACCTTTATTAAATAGAGCCCTCCCACATTACAACAATCTTTCCGATTTCTGATTTATGGATTAGCAGTCATACTACTCTTCATAATTTGAAACATTCTCCCACCATATTTGATTTGCTGCATTTTTCTCCACTGGAATCATACATTATTTAGAGCTTACATGAGAGTATTGATCAACAAAAGTTATATTACATATTTTCAGTAACTAATGGAATTCTGAATAACAAGGTTTTGTCTGCAGCACTATTTCTACATTCTTTACAGCACAACTGTTTTTTTCTTACGAGTTATGTCCAGTTAGCTTGTTTTGTACCAATTTAACAGCTTTATATTCTAACACTATATTACTAATAAGTTATAAATAATTAGAGAGTTTTGTTAACAGATTAATACAGCACCCAGAACCATAGGTATTTTTAAAAGAATATCAGGATATATTGTCATCATCCGTCTCCTTTTATTAGTGTTTCACTTGAATTTCGGAGTCTAATGTACTGGCAGTTTCAAATCACATTTGTTTGAAACTTGGCACACAAGTTGCCAGCCCAGATGGGAATTTTACTGCGAGAGTGATGTAAAACAGTTGTTGAAAATTCACATTCTAGGCATTAGTTTCATCAGCGTCTATCCTAAAAAGTACAATGTTTAAATAAATGTTTGTTTCATAAAACGGTCTTTATAATAATACCCTCTTTATTGGTAAATGTATTCTAAGATAAGGGTTTTGAATAACCGATACTGACCATGAAAACTAACTGTTAGCTTTTTATTAACATTTAGGGATTAATTCTGCTCCCATCAAGGTTAGTAAGATGACATTATTTTACAAATGTGAGAGAATTTAATTTGAAATCAATTAGGTAATTGGGGTTTTTTAGAATTTAAAGTTATGAGACCGTTTCCGGAAATCTCCTGAAACCTTACATTCAGTCAGTCCATCAGATTCATTTTATATTATTGTCACTAGTAGCTCCTGCAGGTGTAGAAGCACATTGCGTGAGATGAGATTTCAGCATTAGTCATGTTGTTTCAAAATGAATCAAGCGAACTTCTTCTGCAGGATTTCAGACTGGAAATTTGTTTTTATATTTTAAACATAAGATATTTTTAAGGTACATAGCCAAAACTCTGCATTTGCACTCCAGTCATTTGTTTCTTTCATTGGTTTGTTTGTTTATGCTTAATGCTTGGTTTGTTTGTGGTTTTTTTTTTTTTAAAAAAAAAAAAAGGAAGCTGCCAAAGATTTATGGCCATGAGAGGAAATGTTTTGAAAATTCATTTCATAATAATTGCATTTTTTCAGAACAGGCAATTTCTTTCTATGTAATATTTATAAGGCTACTGCATGTTATCTTTAACATACAAAAGTCCCATTAGTACGAATGAGGTGTGTGACTTTGTTTAATAGGACTTTGCATAATAAGGATAATTTGTAATAATATTGCATTTTGCTGCATAAGAAGATGTGCCATAGTAAGGATATAATGGTTGCTGCCATGTCTTATGTGACTAGAGCACTGTTCTGTGACTAGCTCGAGCAGTAGTTTTGCAATACACAAAGTCCTAGTCAAGTGAATAGGACCGTTGTGACATTGATTTGAACACGACTTTGCGTAGTAAAAATATTCATTAATTTTGTATGCTATAGTATATTACACAAGACAAAGGAGGTATGGTAAGGGTAGCATAGTATTTGTGTCTGTAACTTGGCAGAACCGGACTCTGTCTTTGGGAGAATATTGAGTTCAAGTTGTACGTTAATCTTTAAAAAAGTCCCAAATGAAATTATGCATATAATTAAAGTGTACTACAGAGAATCACAAGCAAGGAGAAAAGTATTTTTACCATATAATTTGATAGATGTGAATTTATTCTCAGTGAGATCGCAAAGACAAACTTTAACATACTTAGTGGGAGGAGGAGTGAACTTTGCATCTGTGTATTATTAAAAAATGTGAAAATCTTGAGATTCTCAAGTAAAAATGGGAGTGGTCCTTAAGAAGATTCTGATCTCAGCCTGCTGCAGCTAGATACTGAGAGTTATGCCAGCCCTTACCCGGCACTCTGCATGCAGGCAAGAGTCAGGCACGTTAAAGAACAAGTGATATGTAAGCAAGAATTTGAGATGGGTTACTGAAAGCAGAAATTTGAAGATTTGTTACAGGCTATTTTCTTAGCCTTCCTTATATATTGTATTTTGGATTTTCACTCTTTGGTCGTATCTTGCCATTTTTCTGTTCTAGGAAACTTCTCACTGATGTCATCAACGTCTGAAGAAGACTTTAATATTAATACAAAGTATTTCTGTAGATAAGTTTCTTTATATAGCTTAGTGTGCTTTGAAAGGTCTGTGAACACTGCTCTACACATTTTACTGATGAGATAGTTGCACACGAAACATTTTTGAGAACTGGGAGAAGTGGCAGAAGATGTCAATGTTAGCGCTAGGAATAAAATTCCAGCCCATATTTTGACTGTGTTTTCAAAGATTACACTGCCTTCGTTAGAGGGATTTACATTTCTTTTACAGGCAAAACCTCTACTGAAATAAAGTGCTTTCAGAGAATGGCTTGATTGCAATTTAAAATTAGCTGTTAGCTTGATATATAATAGAAGTTCAACACTTATGTTAAATAATTTAAGTGGAAAAGTACTGTTCCATTACCTGCAGGCATGTTAGGTTTGCATATGTATATAGTGAACTTATGGGATATAGTCCGAATAATATGTATGTATGTAATCTACAATAATGTCCCTGGGGCTTGGATTTTCTGAAGAGCCTATTGGATTTAGGCATCCAACACATACTGCATTTCAGTGAAATATGGGCACCTAAATCCTATAAGCCCCTTTTAAAATACTTGCCTGGGAATTTTGTCTCCGACAGGAATTTAGAACAGGCTTCATTATACATTACATTGTTTCAAACTGAATTTTATTGAGTAATGAATAATCTTTGAACAGTCCTTTTGGATTAAATCCTAAAGGGTTATAGTTTTGCTGAAATTTAGGCACAGAACTGATACATTTATATTATGATGGGGGGAAGGATTTCTTTTTCCTTCTTGCCTACGTATCATGTTTGAAAGTCATGTGCAAATTCATATTTATGATCAGTTTACTCACAGTCCAGGCTTCTATGAGTTAGGTGGCTCAGAATTGTCCTGCCAAAGCTGTAATTCATTTAGCAAAAGTATAACACAGCAAATTTGTTAGAAAAGCAGTTTTTTTCATAGAGATGATGGGAGGCAGAATTTGTTACTTTGTGGGAAAAAAATGTAAGTGGGCAGTCTGCACAGGTCAAGGTTGAGGTCAATAGAAAGAACCGAGTGACTGAATCTGTACAGTGCTGGCAGCAGGATTAGAAAAGGAAAAAAGTCTTAAAAAAGAGAATAGCTGCCAGTGGTACTTATCCTTCAGCCTTCACAGCTGCAAAAAAAAAGTAGCTGATTTTATTTGTCTGACTATAGTTAGATGTAGGATTGGCATGTTTGCTTCATCTTTGCATAAATTACTAACAGTATGGACAGGAGGTTCTCAAAAAAAAAGTGCATTGTAAAAAAACAAAATTGTTTTCTCTTGGTAAGTAACAAATAGGAGATGAACATAAAAAGAGAAACAAATGCTTTGGGCTAAATTATTTATTCATTCTTTCTGGGTTGCTGTTCAGTTTTACAATAAAACTTGCATTTTTTTCTGGAAAATCAAAAGTACAGTAATTTTTTTCAATGGCTGAATGAGCTAGATAAATGGTACTCAAGTAGCAGTGTTTGAAGGATCCAAGTAGTTTACTAAAGTATCTTAATTAATTGGATGTTCACTTTAACAGTGAGGTTTCCTGTTTGTAGTCAGTGCTCTGTAACAAGAACATATATTTGATAAGTAAATGATATATATGATTTCAGAAGGCCCATTTTTATTCAAGATCTATTTTTTACTAGACAACTCTTTCAGGTTAACAAACAGTAAAATAAAAATGGAGGTGACAGAAAATACAGACTTCAGATGAGACACATGATAGAAAAGGTACAGCAGATTCCCGGTCTTTCAAACATATATGCTGTTCCTTTTATCAGTCATTCTACTCAGACTCGAGGTGCCGTCTTTCCTTTTATTCTTTTGTTAATAGGGAGAAAAATGCTTCTCTACATAATTGTGATTTGGAAACTGTTATTCTGTGCTTTTGAGGGAAATCTCAAATTTTGTTTTTATATCACTTCTCAAGACTGCAGGTTGTAGCAAACACTGAAAAGCCCCTCTTCTTCCAAAAAAATTATTTGTCATACTGAATGTGCATCTTTAGGAACATCCAGTATTTAGATTCTGGATTTAGGAATCCTTTTGGAGTGATGATTTTTTTTTTAATTATTGTTTCTTCATGGTTTTGTGATGCTACTGCAAAAAAGTATTTAAGTCCTATTCATGACTTTTTTTTTTCTAGTGTTAATTATCATATATTACAATGTTTGTTCAGTTCAAATAGGAACAAAACCCAGAATGATTAAGGGAAAAAGTGTCTTTTAACTGACACAGCAGAATATCCCACCTGAAAAGCAAAATTAGAATTGTTCTATATTTATTCTTCTTGTTACTAATTGTGAGGAAAACTTTAAAAGATCTTCCACTGACTTGTATATTGCAAAGTGCAGGCATATGTTGTATGTTAGATAGACACACTATATGTATTTGTTTGAAAGGAAATAATGCTAGTTGATTGTCTTCAGCAAGCTATAAATGTCTTACTTTAGATAAAGTTAAATGTAAATACATGCATTGGAATGGCGATTTTTTTTCCTCTAATGCTGTGAGGCAAAAGTAGGCTCATCCTTTTTTTTGCACATTTTTATTGTTCTGTGTAAATGTAATTTGTTAATCCTGTGAAATTTGTCATAGATAAATTTGCTTGGATTATCTTGTCACCACCGTATCTGCATTCTTTTGTTCATTGCTTATTCATAATTTAACAGTCTGGCAGTGAGCCTTTTTGGGATGCTCACAAAAGATATATGACCTCTACCAGCTGCTACTATAACCTGCAGAATGCACAGCAAGACATTAGAAACGTGAGGATTCCTCTACTGATTAAAGTGCTCTTCATTTAAACAGTCTGTTCATAAGAATCTCAGGAATCTTTGTGGATAGCAGTTTTGATTTTTCTTTTCTCACAAAATTAGTTCTAACATTTTTTTTTTTTTCCCCGAGTGGGAAAACTAACATTGAATCTTAAGATGGTGGTGCTTTGCTTTCAGATGGACTAATGGAAATTAAATCCCTCATTATATATGCATATGTATACATAAGTGTGCATGTGCATATACACATTTGCATATATCTCTACCTATGTCTACCTATGCGCATATAGATATATATATATACACATGCAGTTTTACAGTGGGAAAAATTAGTGCCTGTGTGTGTTATTTTAAAGCTAACTCTTCTATTAGGATATTTTTCAGCACATATTGTTATTCAGTACTAATTTACAGAGGAGTTGTCTGATTTAACCCTGCTTTAGCCCCATCATTTTACAGATTGTATTGTGTAAATACTCGATATTATACAGTACACGAAAGACATTAAATAGAATGTTACTTGAAGTGTAACAACATTTTAGATTTTCATTATTCTCCCGACTCAGTTTAGCATATAAATTTTTTTCCCTTTTTACTTTTTTTTCTTCTTATCTGCAGATCAGCTTGTGAGTAATGGCTAGTTTTTACCTCCCCTTTGTGCTGGCACATGATTATAGTTCAAAATAATTCATTGCTAATCCATGCAGTATTGGTTCATCTCCATCACTCTGTTTTGTGATTAGAGCCTCAGGCCTGTAAGAACATCCTTCTGCAGAGTTTTCTATCCTGATTTTCTTTGACTGCAACCCATATTTTATGTAGTTCTGTCATTCCTGTTCACCTACCAATCCTTTTGTGTTTTTCAAAAATGTATCAATTATAAGAAATTAATATTTTGGTGGGGTTATTTTTCAAGGGTTTATGAAAAAATACTTGTTTTCCACTGCAGTAAGTCTCCAGCAGTGGTGTATATAGGTCTTGGTTCATCTCAGCTGGTGATGGAAATCTGACTTGAGTTTCTCATTTTTCTTTAGCAGTCTGAATTTCCTGTGTACTTACTTACATTAGGTGCCTCAAGAAGTCCAGGATCTTAAAAAGAAACACCATGTCTTTTTGAAACAGACTATAGTAGAATAGTAATTACAGTCTTGTAATTTTTAACACATTTCAAACAGAGCTGGTATAAAATAAAAGTGACGGAGGAACTTTTAAAATATATAAGGCCTGATCCTACTATGATCACAGTGGTTGAAGTCACTGTTATTGGGTCAGATATGAACTGATATGACGTTAGAGCTGGGCTTATATGATATAATGTTATCATACCTTGATCAGATTTAAATTTAATATTTCCAGATTGTGAAGCAAATCCATCATTTTATTTCACATCAAATAATGCTAGTTTTATGAGAAGGTCATCTAAAAGATTTTTCAAGACTTTGTTTCAGCATTGAGTAGTCCTGTGTTCCTTTTAATAATTACTTTCATCTCATTGTAGCCGTGTGTTTGAAAGTGTAGGTCAATAAGGATGATCGCATTCAGAATTTCATGATCTGTGTAGTGGAACAAATTGAAAGCAAAGCCTGTATCAATCACTGTGAAGGGAGGGTTAATTGTTACTGCTTCTCAAGCCTCTGGACAGATAAACCAGTAATGAAATACTTATTGCTCTGATATGTGAATGGTTAAGGATGAAACAATGAAACAGAAGCAGTCTTCAAAGATAACAAAAAAAAGCAAAGAAAAAAAGAATAATCTGGACCAAAGTAAGATACTGTATATGCGGTGTATTAACATTTTTAAAGTAAATTTTTTTTCATCTAATATAGCCTTCTAGTAATGATGTAAGACAGCAAAATGTATTAGGTTTCTAAAGTGAATATAAAATATGAATTTAAAAGCTTTTATTATGCAAACAATTTAAAATGCTTTACATGAAGTCTGGACCTTAGGTAAAAGTAACATTTCTGTCATTAAGTGTTTTCTTTTCTTTTCTTTGTTTTTCATTTGTGGTACCGTTAAGGGGTTTGTTTTTTCTTTCTTTAAAAGCACAGCTGTATTTACTAAATCGAGTATGTTTTGTTTCCTTGTGAAGTCATTTTAAAGCATTTTGTCTACAGCCAACCACGGTTCTAACAGAATGTTTAAAGATAGAAGCAGCAAAATAAATACGAGTGCAAAACAAATTATGATATTACAGTAAACATTTAACTATTTCTAGAAAGTGAACTTAACATTTTAAACATCTGTTAGTTACTTATATGTTGAAATATATGCAAAAATATTTAGCCAAATTGAAGTCTTAGGCCCATGACAATCATCTCAACACAGTGGGTAGTTCTGAAAATTAATGAGAATGATAATACTGTAAAGACTGTTCCAGAGTTTGCCCAAATTCATTATCTAAGACTCTTGTTAAGAACATCTCAAAGAATTTTAACCAGGAAAATATATTAATGGTTCAAAAGCATTTTTCAAAACGGTGATTTATAAAAGTATAATGGAATTATATATGCAAGAGCTATAGTTAGAAACACAAATAAGACAGGAGCAGCACATTATGAAGGAACATTTTCCAATAGCTAAGGTACTTGGCTTTGATTTTGTCCGTAGGTGTCAAGCTTTCCTTATCAATTTATATTTTGGGACATAGGAAATGAAAAAGTGAAGGCAACTTACAAAAAATATTTTTTTGACTCTTTGTTAGTTACTTAATGAGGCCTATAGCTGCTTAAAAGCTAAGTAAAGTAATTAATAATTTTAGAACTGGTGTAAAAGTCTTTTAGACAATCAAAAAGCACTTTTAGGAGGAAGGGTGATGAGACACATCTTTAGATTTCTCTTCAGAATGTTAAGAATTTCCTGTTGCCTGTTTCCTGATGGGATTAACGCAGCTGTGTATCATATGGAATGAAAGAGGAACTGAGTGCCTGACTTTGTTTTATGCAAGTCCTTTATTTAAGAAAATGTATGTGTTGATTTTGCCTCTTTTTTTTTAAAAAAAAGATCACTGATATGAATGCTATACACAAAATTATCCAAGTGGAAGCTAATTATAATTAATTTATCTATTTTCTAAGAGACAGAAAATTTTAGTAACTAAAGCATATTAGTTAAGAATGTTTTTTTTTTCCTTTCTTTTTTTTTCTGTATGCAATGAAAAAGAAAGCAGAATGCTTGGAAGATTACTATGTCATTTCCATTTGTATTTTCAGAAGTCATTGATATATGGGAGTGTGTGTGAGTATGTGTATGTGCATGTGTAATTGTTGGAAACCAAATCAGTTTATAGAGTTTCTTACTCATTTTGGCTGTTGTGCAATCTGTAGCACATCTACACAACAGTTTTCATGGGAGATGTGAATGCAAAATAGAGAGGAACGGAAGGATTCAAAATAATTTTTAAACACTAATTTTGATCTAGACTGTCCCACTTCATGGACAGATTCTTTGAAGAGAATTCAGGATTGGGAACTGTATTAATTAAGTTTTTCAGTAATTTCTTTCTATGTTGAGAGAAAGCTCAGCAGAAGGCAGCTAACTTGGTTAACTGATCTGGGAACGGGTGAGGAAAAGGAGATGCAGATGGGTCCACCCTTCCACTTGTGGCCCAGTTCTGGTAGAGCCAGGAGCTGTGTCTCATAAAGCTGTGTAATACTCAATTCCAGTTGGAATTCATACTACCTCAATCAGTATTAACTTCTGCTCAGAAGGCTGTATAAGGCAAATTTGGTTGCTATACAAAAAGCCCTGGGTGTTGCAATCACATGAGTAAAGCAAATTCTTAGCATCTTACTGTAGCCCTATGCTATGAAAGCAGAAACAAGCACAAATGCAGAGTGCATTGCAGTGATGGGCAGTCAGTAGTGCCAAGGGCGTGATAAAAGGCAGAGCTGAGGCATATGCGACTAAGTGGGGTGGTCCCGTTGGGTTGCTTCTGAGGCTGTCTTTCCATGCAAGATACAGACTCCTAAATCATTATGTGAATTGCACTTTAAATCTTAAGCTTTGATCCTCTCAGCCAGTCAATCCGCTGTGAAAACAGTTGACCATGTCCCTGTTCTTTTTGCCCTGTGATTTCTTGGCAAATGTTCTCTTTCTGCTGTCCTTGGATACTTTGATCACTTTTTCAGTGCATCCTTTGGAGGATCTTTCTCATTCACTATCCGGCTTTGTGTGGGAGTTCTGAAACGTGTTGTCTCTCAGCCGCCCCCCTTTTTTCCCTCATTCTGCTCTTCATCTTTGCATAATCTTATGTAGAAACACAATTCAAGTATCATCTCTTTGCAGATGATTCATAGGCTTATGGTATTTCTATCTCAATGAAAATGTAGTCTTGCTTCTCTGTCGTCTCCTCCTTTATTGCCCAGCTTAGACTCCTTAGTCACAACAGATCTCCTAGACTTCTTTCCATGCCTTCCATCTACTTTTCAGGGTAACACTGCCATATTGCCTGTGAAGACAGGCCCATAATTTGGCAAACTCACTGATACACACCTCTCCCTCATAGCTTAGCAATTAAAAAGGCGAGTATTTGGTATAAGTAGGAAAGAAATAGAAAAACAAAAAGAAAACACAAACATTGATAAAGTCATGCCAATCCATAAATCCACAGTGTGTGCTGTCTCTGTACTGTGTGTATTTCTGTTATCAGAATTTCAAAAAGATACTGTAGTTTGAGAGAAGGGAATGAAGGCTGATGAGATATATGGAAGGAGTTTTGTCAGAGGAAAAGTTAAATAAAGTAAAATGCTTCCTCTTGGAAAAGAGATGACTGAGGAATTGGCCATAACATCATGCAAGGGCTCAAGAAGACAATCAGGGAACAATTATTCATTAACTCTAATATTATGAGAACAAGGAAACATCCTGTGTACTTCTCAGGAAACAGTTTTAAAACACTTAACAGAAGGTGGGATTTTTTTTGTTTTGTTGTTTTGGGGGGCTTTTTTGTATGCTCCCTCTCTCCTAACATAGTATGTAATTGAATAGTGGAATTCTTTGCCAAAGGTGTTTTAGAGGTCAAAATATAAAAATGGATCAGGCATTACTCTGTTATGTCTCTGATGAGCTATTAAATGTGATGAAAACGATGCAACTCAGCTTCAGGAAGTTTTTACACAGCTGACTGCTGGATGCTGACATGGGGATATCATGGAAAAGAACACTCTTTCTGTGCTATATTTTGTTTACTGACCTAGTATAACTGTTGTTTTGTTCTTAAGTTCTTTGCATTCATACTACATCTAAGTCTTGCAGGCTTTTTCTGCCTAACATCCCTGCTGTATGTGTTTGCCTGCCTATTCTTCAGTTAAATGCTCATCCTCACTACCACTGAGGATTATTTTTTCTCCATATCTGTTCAGAGTCCTTTTAGAGAGATCATTTTCAGAGTGACAGACTTATGTCTTCTTATATCCCGACTGACCTTCCTTCTCTGGTGTATGAAATATTAGGAACTTGCCCTAAGTTCAAAACCTTATTCACCCATCTGTATCTTACAGTTTCTCCTTGTCAAGGTTTTCCTTCAAGTTATAAGACCAGCCCTGTTGCCCATTTACTGTATTTGCAAACACACATTTGGTTGATACCTTATGCTTAGACTAGTACTTCTTCATAACGTCACCGTCTGAGTTAATTTCTCCTCCCAAGAGAAGAACCTTACCTGAAATGCCTACACAACCATGACACCATCAAGCTATTTGTAACAAGATACCACTTCTTGTGACGCTAGCTGTGGTTGCCTGATTGCTTCTAAATACTTTACTGTCTCTTATCTGATACTTGCACTGTAAGATTTTGGGGAGCAGGGACACGGTTTTTGTCCTTTGTCACTTGGTTACCTAGATGTGTTAGTACTACAGTTACTGCTGCCAATCTGAATATTTTTGTCAATAAAAAAAAAATGTATTTCCAATTTTTACTTTTCTGCGTGTTTGGTTGATGTGAGATACTGAGTGCCTGTAAGAGGAAGTGATGTCTTTTAAGTGAGTTGGGATGTGAAAAGTTTTTATGAATTTCAGAAGAGATGGGACAAATTAGTGGCTGAGAAATCCACTGAATGTTACTAAATACATATCTGTCTGAGAAAGTGTCTGCACTAAAAATGATCGGAGGCTGTGGGTACATATCATATATGCTGTCACTGTTTTATGTTGTTCCTTGCAACTCTTTTTGGGGATATGTGGAAACAGGATGCAGGTGGTCTGGCCCAGTACTCCTGTTCTTACATTGCTGTATAGGATGTTTCTGGAAGCTGTAGCAAGTCTCTTTGGTTATTCTCTTAGAAAATGTTGGAGAAAATGGCCTCAGCTAAGTAGTTTTGGCTAGTATTATTTCCCGCATATTTCATGAATGGATATGAGGTGTGTCACAGCTTAATTACACTGCTTCATAATGTATTTTTGTCTCATGTTGATATGACTGCGAAAGACCTTACGGGACTGTATGGACAAGGTGTCATACCTTTGGAAAAAAAAAAAAAAGATTCCCTGCTTTGAAGAGTTCATAATTTTAATTGCAGTTTATTTTTCATTTGTTGGAAAGGGTTTTCTGTAACATAGTAGTTAATTTTACACTCATATTTGAAGTTTGAATTTTTTTACCATCAAACAAAGTGCATGTTAAACAGGCTGAATTCAGTAAAATTAAATGCTTGGATATTATTTTGCTTGGTGAAACCCTAATGGCACAAAATTAATTGTGGTGATGACTTGAACATTGCAATGAACACATGTGAATGTCAATGCGTATTATACTTTTAAACTGGGATGCAATCTATTTTACACATGCTAACAGTAAACAAAAACAACTAGTAATGATATGGACATTAGTTTAAAGGTCATATAGTTGAAGTATATGTTGATAACTGTTGTCAAAGGTATGTAATATCAGTCCCTGTGTAGTTCCTGTATTTATGTCATTTTTGGAGAAAGAACTGGTTCATAATAGCTGTTTTCATAAATATGTAAGTTTGCATACTAGCAGAGATGGATTATCATGTATGTAAATTAAATTAATTATATATTCAAGTATTTGAAGGCACATTTTGCTGTTATATCAGTGTGGACTTAGCACTATTAGAAAGGCTTCAGTTCTGTTGTAGCAGGTGTACAGCTTGCACTTTGTAAGTTCTAGCTTGAAATAGTTCCTCTTGTGTTGACTTGTTTAAGGAAGGGGAGGGGGAAAAGAAATTAATTGTGGAATGATGTTCATCAGAAGGTTGATATCCATACCTGACTTTATAATGAAGATCTGATAAGCAGATCTTGGATCAGGAGGAGAGATTTGCAGAGTTCCAGGAAGGAAATTGAAATTTGGATGGCAAGATTTCCTAGGACCTTGACAGGGAAAATGGTGCTGAATGGGTTCTGAACAAAAATGTTAAAGGTGGGTCAGTAACAGCAGTGATTTTGAGTGGCTGAACAAACCCTGATTAAAGGATATACCAGAACAGATCGTAGAATGGTCAACCTTCAGCCATGATCAAGTTTGTTATATGTGATACTGAATATTGTGATTCAGGAATTGTGTGTTGAGTTGAAGGAATAGAAATTCACTTGCAATGAAACGGTGCTAGTCAATATCTAGGACAGAAAGATTGAATCAGATTCTTTTAAAGTGTTAGGCATCATAGTAGATCCTAAGATTATGGCTGTAGCACAGTCCATAGGTAATGAGCATCAATTCTTTTATAGAGGAAAAAATACAAGGAAGTTACTAACCAGGAGTCTTGTTTTATATCCAAAATGGTGCAAAACTATTCTGGGAACTGTGGAATTCTGTTTGTTCCTCTTAACATTGTGGACAGGATTAATCAGAAATGGAAGCATGCTACAGACATTCATTAGGATCAATGGTTCAGGCTGAGATAAGTGTCTGCATTTTTTTTTTAATTGCTTATAAGATGTGCCTTGAGCATCAGCAGGTCTTCCGCTACTTGATTTTTTTTTCTATAGTTACTATATATATATCCCTAGGTATTCTGGAAGAAACCAAGGAAGTTGGTTCTTTATTGCAGGCAAAAGGTAATTTCACGTAAGTGAGAATTTGGGTCCCAGAGGTCCACTGACTCTGGATCTTGGTAATGGAGATGCTAGAAATGGACAATTAACAGTAGGAAGAAAAGTTTTACTTCCATAAGAAATGGGTACCTGAGAAAACTGCAAATAACTTTTAAAAACTCGTGAAAGTTGCAGCTGGTGACATTTGGGTTAGCTATGTCTGATGTGTCTCTGAGAGATATGTGATGCTTCAAGAATGGAAAAAATAGGATTAAATATTAAAATTTCCCTTCATGGTGCAGGAATGTTTTACATCACGTTGGCAGTATAAAAATGCACAAACTAAAGTGGAGTGGATGAATAATTTTTAACAACTGCTTGCGGACATTAAAATAGAGCTCCTGTGAACATCCAGCACTTCAAAGCCTGATTTTTCAACCAGTGTTGCAGCTCACGTTGATGCCTATTATTGACCTGGAAACAGTATTATTACAGGAAAAGAAATCCTTGTTCTGTGGGAGCAGCATGCTGCTGAAGAAATTCCTACTGCTCAAATGGGCAGCATAGGGTCTCAACATTATTTGTAAGGGGAGCATTTTGTTCTTGAAGTGGACCATAAAGGATTTTACTGGCTGCAGGACATGAAAGATCACTACTCATATAATTGGGCGGTGTTTTACTCTGCAGTCATATGGTTTAACTTTTCAGCATAAAATATGTTATAACACTTGTTTGCATGTCTGGTGCTTGTTTCTGTCCTTAGTCAAAGCACTGTGCTTGTGTGTGGGAGGGCACAGGGCTGAAAAGAAAGAAATTCTCAGGACAAGCTGACCTTGGTAAATAAGGAAATATCTTCATGAAGAGGAGATGGTGTTTAATAAGGGGCTGGACTTCTTCATTTGTGGAGCAGAGGTTCCCAAATGGAACCCCTGAGGTGACGAATTACCTTCTTCTAAGTGAAAATATTAGGAAGTACTACAGAGCTGTCCAGAGCTGGACAGCTTTTTCTAGAAGGACCAGATCGGAGGTACTGAAATTTTATTCTTGTAACTTGATGGCTGGGTTGAGGGTAGAAAGGGAATGTCTTTTGATTTGCAGAAGGGATGAAAGGAGTGTTAGTGGGGGTAGAATTTTGTCTGGAAAGCTTTTTAGCCTCTGAGTGGAATTATTCAGGGCTGTATGTGGTGTGAGCACTTCTCACTTCTCCTCTTGATCCTATGAGCAAAGTATATCCAATGTGTCATGACAAAGACGTGTCTGGCCATGCAGTGAGAGTGCACACGAGCTTCAGGTCAAAGCTTAGAAGCTGTGTGCCTATCTCTTCAACTGACAAGATGGGGGATATTAAGTGATCAGGGTGGGGGTCTGCTTATTGCTCTCCCTGTTCTTAAGGAACCCCAGACATGGACAAGGACAAGGCTGTAGGTCAGTTGAATGATTTGGTGGACTTGATTACTGTCCAAGTACTGGATACTCTAAGCTCTCTTATTAATGAAGGTGAAGGCAGAAGGCAAGATCAGACTCACTGTGTTTTATCACAAAAGTATTGGTAAAAAAAATGGAAACCAGGATTTGTAAAGTGCTGACTGTTTCTCCATCAAAGCAGCTGGAGAGAAGAAGGTGGGGGTGGCTGACCAGGAGTTACTCTAGGAAGCAGAAGCAGGACAGAGTGCAAACGGGAGACCAGGCCTTGAACACGCATTGGTATCTGGCAGTTGGTGGTTTATAGAAGATACTTTTCACTTTGGAAGGTAAAATATACTATAATCAGAAGCTGCAATAAGCACCTTTAATAAGAGAAGAAAATTGGTGTGCTTTCATGCTTTTTATGATTCATGCTTTTCACAACTTTTAAATGGGGGGGAGAAACCTGAACTCTCTCACAAGTGGACATTACAGGCCCAGCTCCCTGTTTGTGCACAGAAGGGTATCGTGCAGGGCAGCAGGCGATATAGTACTAGTTTTATTTCATTTATAATAATATTTCAAAACAGAGTGACCTAAAATGATAATGCAGTTTCACCTATGTAGATATCTCGTCTGAACAGGTATTTTTAATTTATTTCTTAGTCAAATACTAGTGATGGTGAAGTCAATGGCAGTATTCCCGTTGACCTCAGTAGGATCAGATTTTATCCTTCTTTCACTGATAAACTTGGAAGCATTGGACGGAGGAAGTAGGCTTAATTTAGTAATCATCATCATCATTGAACATACTAGGAGTTGTTGATCTTTGCACTTCCTGTTGAAAACTCTGAAGTGGTAGCTGCAGGCAATGGCACTGAGTGCATTAAACTGAGGCCTTCTTTAACAAAAGAATAGGTGTTTTAAAAAATCTTGGTACTGATTTAGAGAACATTGAAACTGCTTAATAGTATTTAAAATATGTGGAAGCTATCAAGCTGCTGGAAACTTTCTGCAAGAAACAATAGATTCATCATTAAAATGGCACTGCACAAACCACTTAATAAAGTGCTAATAAGATATTAAAAAGTGTGCCTTGTAATAATACCTGAGATATACCTCTCTTAATGAGATTGTTTTAAGATCAAATATTGACAGATACGTTTTTAACAGTGTTTGAAATTATGTCAAACTTGAAATTTATTGCCCCTGGAGAGCTCTTAAAAACTTTTTTTTTTAGCAAACTCTTTGTTAGTATAATGTAATGGATTCTGAGAGATGAAATTTGAGTATTTAATCAAGAAAAAAATCTCATTTTTGCATAGGGCCAGCAGCTTTAAAACCATACAATTTTGAATGCTTAGAATTGAGTTCTTAGCTCTATAGTGTGATTCAGTAAAAAAAGTAATTGTTATTGTACATTTCACTACATCAGATTTTTTACGATAGTGTCATCAGCTGCTTTTCTGACACATGTAAGATGTTAATTGATTTTATTTATTTGAGTTCTTATTGAACTATGGATCATTATTTGTCTATAGAGGTAGTGAAGCAATTAATCAAGAAAATGTAGTGCTGAAATAACATAGTTAACTTTTGGTAAGGTAATACCACTTATGTATAACTGAGCTAGAAAAGTAATGTTAAAAGATAAAATTATCACTCTTGATCAAAGAGAATCTATAAAAAAAAATTCACTGGCTTCCTCTTCACAAAATAAAGGTGTTGAAATTTATGAAGCAGACTGAAGTTCTGTATTTAGGAAAATATGGCTATAACATATGTAAACAAATCCTGTCAATTGTTTTGTGTTTAGTGCAAAGTTTTTCATTTCTCAAAAAACTTGCAACTCAGATACGTGTTTTCACATGTTCAGGTTTTCTGGTTAAGACTAAATAAATTAAGATGGATAAATATAAATATATTTTATGTACCAAAGAGATATATATATAAATAAAGGCAGTACTTGTGTAAGAGATCCAGCTATTAACAACAGCAAAGAAAAGTACTAGTAAGTCCATGACTAGTCCATGACTAGTAAGTCCCTTCCCAGGAAGCACAAAGCTTCTCTTAGAGAATCTGACACTGTGAGTGGGGAAGAGGTGTGTGGCAGAATGTGCTGTAATGGAGTTGGCAGTTTTTACACTGATTTTTCTTATTAGAAGGGTGTTCCTTGCTGCTGTAGTGATGATTTTACTAGTGTACGATGTAAAACAATTTGGTAGATGTGTTTTATATAGGTAAATTAATATAAATCAGACCTAAATGGTTTTTGAGAACTTAGCTGTGCAGCAGAAATATACCAAAACTTTTCAAAGCTTTTGGTGGAAAATACTAATTTAAAGACTAGAAGAAGAAACTTCAGGATATCTGTTGATGGGCAGCATTTTGCTTGTGCAGAAATAAATAGATTGCTGCAGTCAAGTCAGTTAATTTATCTGAACTGATTAAAAGGGTGGAAATAATTAAATAGATTAAACAAAAAACCAAGGTTAATATTATAACAATTATCCTGGAAATTTAAATTAACACCTGGAATATTTTAATTTCTTATCTGTGATAGTACCTAAAAAAATCTAATGGCAGTTCTAGTGTAAATGAGGTCAAATACTTATAGTGTCAGAGAAGGAGTTTATATATATTCACAAAAATAACTGGAGTAGCATTAGGGAAGGCCAGCTTGTCAGACATACTGAAAATTCTTACAAAACAAGGGGTTTGAGGGAAAATCTGTGCGACTCAACTAATCTTGTGCATAGATCAAAATCCAAGCCTATCCAGAGTGATTTGATTTGATCCACTGATATTAAAATGTTGAAAAGAGCAGCAGTATCTAGTGTTCTTCCATTTAAAGTGGATTCAGTGGTAACAACAATGTCAAAATGATTGAAATTTGCATTTTCCAGGCTTTAAGTTCGTACTGGGAATATCAGTGTGGATTAGTCATGAGCTTTCTTTTCTCGGATAGAAAGTACTCAGAAAAAAAAAGAAAAAAGGTGTAAACTGTGAGTCATTTTTTGCCATTAGTTATATCCAAACAATTCCACTGGTGTTAATGAAGCTGCAGAGTGTAATTGAAAACAGAAATTGGCCCTCTGCTATTGAACTTTAATATATATTCTGAAAATGTTTTCTAGGAAAAATAAATTAGTTCTACCAATAATTCAAGAAAAAGATGGGATTTGCTTAGCTTTAGGTTACAGTCTTGATGGGGTGAACTTTTTTGCCTCAAAGTTTTGTGATTATTTGATTAATACACTGGTGTTGATTTTCAGTTTATCAGTGAGATGCCCTCAAGAAGAAGTAAAATTGAAAAAATTGATTAATTGCTGCTTATAATTAAACACATAGAAATTAAAAGAGAATAGTATTGATATTTTATTTTATTTTAATGCTGGACTCCTGGGAGACAAGATTAATTGAAAGGAGAAAGAGAAGCAAGCCCTTAAGGCTGGATAATGTATTGCTTTCAATTTCACTTGCTAGCATAAACAAAGCAAATACTAAAGTTGCCCAAGAAATTGAAACTTGGGTTTGCAGATATGTTTAAGTGAAAAGCTTCAGAAAGTCCTAGTAAATGATACTAAAGCTGCTAAATTAAGAGAAATGCTACTTTAAAGCAAAGAAATTATCTTCTCTATTGAACAATTATTTGAAGTTGGCGGGCAATATTTTCAAAACAGGCAAAGTGGTTCAGGACCTTAAGTTTCATTTTCAGATATGATTTATGTACACAAACTTTAATCTCATTGGAAAGGACAAAGATGTGTGGGTGCTTAAGGGCCTGTTTTGAGAAATGTGACTTTGGTTTCCAGTTCACCACTATTTTTTAGATTGTTGTCCACTAGCAATAAAATGTCATTTGGGTTGTGATTTTTGTAGAAGAAAATTATAGTTATACAGAATGTCATCTAGTTTTCAGTAGAAGTTGGATTGTGTTCTTTGTTTTTGCTAAAAAGGAATACTTTTGAAAGAAACAGGTAGATTCTTTTAAGATGTGAAAACCTGATCCCAAGTAGAAGATAGTGAGAGGTGTCAATATTTCACATGACCATTTAAAGCCTAATAACAATATATGCAATATGCAGATACTGCAGGTAGAATTTTAAAACCAGGTCTGTATTAGCATGTGTTTTCAGGTGAAATAACATTCAACGTGCACTAGTGCTCTGCTAAGTGTATGCTGATGCTGCAAAAATGATCATCATACACATTCTGTTCCTGTTGTAGAATGCATGGCCCAGCCTTTCAAATCCTTACATTACTTCTAATTTAATACCTAAGTACAGGGATCCTACCCAATTAAAGATTTTCAGGATCACTCGTATGTTTAATGAATGAGTGCTCAGTGGCAACATCCAGTATGCCGGAGCATAAAGTTATCCAAAGAACAGACCATCCATTTAATATTTATTTAAAATTTACATAGGCAAAACTAGACAAAATATGAAATGAATGCATTGCTACAAAATGTAGAAAAAACAGGCCTGAGGTATAACCTTGTGTTAAATATTTTCTTTAATTTCAGGAATTTGTATACCTTTGTCTGTCTTGTAATGGTGATCTGTTTTATCCTCACCATTCAGGAGCAAGCAGGCAGAAGGCTTTATTTTAGAATTTTTACATCACGATCTAGCCTTTTCTTTTTATTACTTGAGGTGCATGGCACAAGTTTATTTTTGCTTGTGGCTAGGGAAGTTGCTGCACACCTCCCGAGAAAGCTGGCCGTGCTCCGAGCCAATTGAGACGTTCTATTCTGCCAGCTCCTAGGGTCAGGGAATCGCTCTGCTGGCAGGAGCACCTGGCATTTATTGTGGAGGACTTTCCCCTATTGTGTTCAGGCCATGCCGTGATCGCTTTAGATATTTCAGATTAATGTGCACCAGAAAAGGGAGAAAGAATTCCTGACAAGCAGTGTAGAGTCCTGACAAGCAGTGTATCATTAACAGAGCTTTGCGAAGCTATACTAGCGATTACTGAAGAGGTAGCTTTTCTTTTGTCATGACAGATGTACAGTAATTCCATATTTGTACATTCCTAATTGAATTTTACTTTGCAATGCATCTTGGAGCATCATTGCTGACCAATTCAGACCCGCTTCAAAGCTCACAGAAGTCAATCAATGGAAAGATTTCCAGTGATTTCAAGTGATTTTTGATCATACTCTTAGTCTTAACTTTCTTAAAAACCCTTCTTCAGTGGTAGATTTGATGTGTTTAATGTTATTAACTAGGCTTGAAGAGTAATAAAATCAATACATTTTACTTCGATTTTTGTCTGATACGTTATCAGAGTAGTCACTGATCTTACTAAATAGTGCCAGTGAAATGAGTCACATCACAGAAATCAAGAGTACTTTCTGAAGGTTAGGACAGCAAGATACTTTTCACATCATAGGCATAAGAAAAAACGTAAAAAAGTGGACTATCAGATGGGCTAGCAAGTATTTTTGTAGGAATTTCCAAAACATAATCTGTCCAGGTTGCATGTTGTACATCATCTTCAGGTGTCCAGTGACTTTGCATAGATTTTGAAAAAATATTACCTCACATTGACTAAAGAGTTTTGGGGTTTTTTTTAAAATGCTTTTATTTTTCATGAAGAAAGAAAGTTGAATTGGTCTAATCCTTAAGTATCCAGCTGATTGCTAGTTATTAATGTTTGGCCTGTCCCATAATACCACCACTAATTTATGTGAATTTCTTGAAAGATGTGCAGCATACTTCAGAGGTTTAAGTTCCTCTTTCAGTGCTGTATCTTGGGCTCACAGTCCCCTGTCAGTAACTTTTTCTCTGTTTCTGTGGAGTGCAAAGGCACGCATTGCCATGGGCACTATGCACACAGCTAGAGAAGATTTTCATTATCAATCTCTTGATGGTGAGGTTACATGAGGCATTATTGCTCTGCCATTACCCTCTCTGTCCCTTCATCATTTCTTTTGATTTGCACAAAAGATATAGGAATTCCCCAAACACTATCATATTCATTAGAGTCACTTTTATATTCTAGTCTCTTTGGTGGGAAAGCTTGTGCTTATTTTTGTCTTGACATCAGTAGACAGAGCCAGATTATTAGTTAGTGTTAAGTATTGTGGCTCCATTGGCTCCAGTGCCGTGTTGTCAGTTTACACAAGCTGAGTATCCAGCTAAGTATGTGCAGTGCAGCTAGGAAATCCCATCAAAAATCATTCCAACTTTCCTCTTCTGCTTTTTCTATTATTTTCTTTCCATTTGTACACATGGTTTTATGCCTTAGATGCAAACCCCTTCACTTAGTGTAGGTACCAAGAGCCAAAATATTATATAATGTCCTGATATTAGTCACCAAAATGTCTATGCCAATGAGGTGCTTAGGTCCTCTTAGAAGCTGGCCACTCATATTTAGGACATCTGATTTTTTTTCATCACTTGGGACCTATCACAGGTGAAATCAACAAGAGACTGTTCTTTGGTTTCAATGAAAGCTAGGAACACTGTCATTTCTGTAATTCCAAATTGTAGGTAGATACTGGAAGTCTGTTATATGCATTCATATATAAGTATGTAAGCCTTAAAAACCATGGGATTTTTATCTCTGACATCTAGTAATTGTTTGGTATGTAGTAATATATAGAGAGAATTGTATCAGTGCACAGTGTGTCTTGAACTTTTACCCGTTGCTTTCCTTACTTTTCTTTGTTATTTCTTGTAAACACCTATGGTACTCTTTGAAAAAGCTATTTTCAACCTGTATGGCCTTTAGCTAAGAGCAGAATTTTTACAAAATTCTCTTTACTTTAGCACTGTTGGCCAAATAGCTACAAGTCCTGAGTAAGCATATTTCATTGTTAACATTAGTTATTAAAAATGTTATCATTTGACAGTGGTGTAAAATTTGGTAGTTCCAAAAGACTCTGGGGTTTTGAAGTTTTTCATTGAGCTCTTTGGGTTGCTATTTACCAAAACTGTGTTGGAGAAAATCCATTTAGTCCCAACTTTCTCTTGATATGTAAACAATATCTTACACACACACATACATACATACACACACTTATCTATTTGAACCATAAAGGAAATTTTAATTCAAGTGTTTTCATAAGGTGAGCTTCACTCATATTAGCTGTAACTTGTTAATCACTATTTTTGATCTCTGCTTTTGAAGAGTAAGATGGATTTGTTGAAACTTTCAGAAAGACTCTAGTCTTACCTATGTTGGTCTAAGGAGGATCACAAATACAGTTTCCCTTTTCTTAAGAAAAGCACCGGCACTCCCTAGGAGGATGAGGAGTAGGAAGGCCAGCCACAACACCATGGGGGCATATATATCATGCTTTCAGAGCCTCACTGATGTCATCATATGCTGACTTTGGTGTTTCTTTCTTTATGCACACTTGCAAGGCAGTTAGCTGAGGGTAGCTACAGGTAGGTAGAAAAAGAGTGAGAAACTGATTGATTGCTTCCTTTTTTATGAAGAAGTGAAAAAAAAATCACTCTAAGAGGATCACTTAGAAAATAGCAAGGCTGCAGTTACTAAAAAATAACAAAGGTTAAATTTAGATAAGTGAAAATCCTGTTAGTCATAGAACTAACAAAGTGGTCCTCATTATTGTTGGATTTTGGGGAGGAAAAGGGATTTTATTTTAGTTTGTTTTCCTTCCTTTGTCTTCACACATTGTAAGCCCCTGACCAGGACTGACCATTATATGCCTCTTTATTTCCAGCACACTAAAGTCTAGAGCTTGATTAGCCTTTGGGTACTCCTGGATTATAAATGGTTGGTAAAATAGTAATAAAAAAGGAAAAAAAAAACCTTATGAATGACTGGCTCTAAATTGAGGTCTAAATTCAGATCGAGTGAGTTTTTAATTTTAAAGTTACAGGGAGTTGACTGGCTTGGCAGAAATTTTGCTAGGAAGTGGTTTTGGATTTTGGTTTACTGCTCTGGAAGTTACTAGGAATTGGAACTGGGCGTTCCTTGAAATGCAAATTTTTGCCAGGGGTTTTTGAGCATGGCCATGGAAACCCAGGAGGCTTAGGTACTCATTGGCATTTCCCACCCTTTTTTGTGGAACTCTGTAATTAAGGGCCCATCAGTCTGGAGTGGTTGATCGGAGAAACAGAGGGTTCTTTCTTAAGTGGAAATATGTTTTCTCTGACTCAGATCTACCCTCTGGATCTCATTCTGAGTCGTCTGGAGTGTCAAGTTTAGTTAATTGTATATTCCTGGTGAGTAGGAAAACTGGAAAAAACTCTTGCTTTTGGTTTGTTGTTTCGTATTTTCTGAGGCTTGGATGGTTTTGTCTTGAACTTCAAGAAAGCTGCTGTAAAAGTTGAATCGGTAGCTTGGAAAATGTGAGTTATTATTGACTGGCAGGATTGGGTTCAGCATAAACAATTGGTCTGAAGGGAAGATCTAACTCACAGAAACCAAATTTACAGGTTAAAAAAACCCCAACAAACATTGTGTGGGTTTGATTGAGCTTTACCTCAGTTAAAAAAATAATGAAGAGCTGCATGTTAAATTTTCTACAATGTCATGAATTATAATACTGAATCCAGTGTCATTAAATTGTAGTTTTTTGTTTCTTGTCAGCTACAACAATTTCAGCAGAGCAAAATCCGTGTGAAAGTATGAATAAAATTCAGGGAGTAGCATCAAGGACTTCTGAGCTCAGGAAACTGAGTTTGGCAGTACTAATTTGTATTAAAGTTGTTGTTGCATGACAGCAGGAAAAAGATTTAATGCTTGCCACCTGAATCAAGCCATGGAACATTGGTTTCTATAACTGCCATGAATTTGAATCAAGGCCAATATCTCTAAATTTGAAATAAACTGATACTCTGTCTTGAAAGAAGATACAGGCCACTTATGTTGCAGAAGGTATTTAGAAAATGTATTTCAATTTAATTTTTAGCAGTATATATCTTTCAAATTTTTAGGCACTTTAGCACTGCTTTTTCGGCTTTTTCTATATTCCAGCAAGTATGCAGCCTTTCAGTCATTTATTTATCAACATCCAGTCTTGAAGTAATACTGATTTGCACAAGAGCAGAGATTCTGGTTTTACTCCCACTATCACTATGCAGTCACTTACCTTAATATGAAAGTAATTTTCCTTTTGTATATAACTGCATTAATGGAGAAAATCAGATTTCAAGCCAAGTGGTCACACTATGAAGCTTTAACGTCATCAGATACAAAGCTTGTACCATGAGCCTAGTGTAAAAATACTGTCTATAGCATATAGCGTGATGATACCTTTCTTTCTAAAGCATCCTCAGGATCCCCAAATGCTTTACAACAAGCAGGTCAAATTTAGGATTTCTTTGCTTCTCTTCAGAAAATAGGCAGGAACTATATGAAATTCTTTCCTGTATCTCAACTGGTTTTAAATCTCAATATAAATACCACACATTTACCCACAGAGATTATTTATCATTGTGACAAGAAGAATTTGAATATTTACATAGTATCTGGAAATAGTGAAACAGAACCCTTCATTCCTGATTTTGAACATACTTCCATGGCTGAATGCACAGGATTGTGTGAAGTTTCAGGACTGGAGGTGTGAGGACTAAGTAGCAACACCTGAAACCCAGTTTTTTTCTCTGCACATGCCCCTTTACGAGTAGTTTCTGGTTTTCACTGGGTACAGGAGGTCCTGATAATTCATCCATTACGTGGGAATAACTTAATCCACCATTGTAATTCAGCCATCTAGATTGAAATGTAGCAGCTGTTTCATAGCACATAGGAGCAATACACAAAAATCTTGTGGGGGACGGGGAAAAAGATACAGTATGCATCTGGACATGCCCAGGAAACTTGTAGAGGTAGAAGGCAGCTATTCCACTAAAATTATTTGATGTCTTTGTTGTCATATAACATACTTTCTTGGGTGTCTTTCATGTCCCTGATGGAGCCCTGGGGATATACTCCATTTTCAACCCTGTTTTTAACCTCTTGCTATGCTCAAAGACAGAGCTTCCTTGGTGAGGAGGATGGGATTCTCTTCAGAGCCTATCAGTGCTGCTCCTTAATCGGCTGAAGTGGTGTCTGCACGATAACAAGAGGTGCTAGTCTCACCCGAGGTTGTGCCAGCTTGGGAAGCTACAGAGAGCCTGGAAATTTAACCCAGATCTGTGGCATGGTAATACAGAGCAATACCTTTAGGCTAGCAGGCCTAGCTACAGTCCATAGTTGAAATTTAAAATGATTTTAGAAAATGCATTCAATTTGAAATGCCCCAAGGTTCCTATCATTTGTGAAGCTGCATCTCTTTCAAAATACTAGGAGTGACATTGAATTTTTGCTTTTGGTGAATGTGTTATAAATATGAAGAATGATAAACTATAGGGGTGACTAATTGTTGAAGAACATAAAGGAAAACTTGCACTATCAAGTGATACTGATGTCATTTAAGTGGCTACATAGCATTAAGGCTGGGGACAACTGCTGTTATTGAGCTTATGCCAGAGACTTTATGAAACAAAAATACATAGTTCATAATTTATATGTTCTTTTTTTTAAAAAAAAAAAAAAGGTGTGGGAGGTAAACTTCCTTTTCAATTTTGTTTTTCCACTTAGCACGAAAGCTATTCTGCAGTATTTTTCAGTTACATGGTATTGTGTACTCTCTTCTGGTATCAAATGTCTGTATTCTACAATGTTTTTAAATTTTAAGGGGAAATAATAATTTTAAGAAGGCTGAATAACTATAAGACAGTAATTTTTTTGTTTTTTTTTATTTTGTTTTGGTTTTTTTCCTCCACACCAACTAAAAACAATGGTTAAGAAGCATGCAGAAACACTTCCCTGTTTAGCCTTCATTTGCTCAGCAACCCTGCCTGCAGCTGATAATCTTACATTATTTTCACATTTAAAAACCTTGGTTTTGGACTGCTTCTCTGAAGTATTTTAACATGATTTCCTTCAAAAGCAGTCCCATTTTTTTCTCTTTCATTCTTTAATGCTCTTTAATAAGCATATGGCACAGTACTTGTGGCACACCAGGGTAACATTGTGCATTCAATGCATGCTGTTGCTTTCTTAAAGCAAAAACTTCTCTTCAAAAATCTATTATCATAAAGCAGCTGATTGTCTTTGCTGGGATAATTTAATTTATTTTGTAGAGTCAAAGACGAGAAGGAGTAAGTGAAAAGGTGCTTTTCTTGACTGCCAGTGCCACAAGCTCAACCTGGAATTTGAAAGTCTAGCTATGTTCTTTCTGGTTCATGGGTCGGCAACAATGAGGACTCCACAGCTGGAACTTAGCTACTGATTCTGCTGATGCACAAGCCAGAACAGAATCCAGTGTACTCTCCCATAGCTGTGCTGACTCTGTAAAAGAAAAATAAAATGCAGAAAAACATTTTTTACCATTAAGCAATTATGATTACTCTCAGAGAATGTAATAAGATGCTACCATGTTTAAACAAGTCTGTTAATATTTTTCTGTTTTAAGTGGTGGTAACAATTGCATCTCTTCCTGTCATTAGTGCATTTGGAGAATTGGATTGAAGTAATAGATACACCTTGATATACTGTTAAAGATCTGTTGGGAGCAGGTTTACCTTTTTCTCCACAGCACAAGACTTGGATCCCAGTTCCAAATTACATGTGAAAAGTCAAGGGTGTCCCAAGTCCTACCTTCTGGCAGAATGTGCTCCAGAGGTATTTATACAGAGAAGATAATAGAAACTAGGCTTCTCCTGTTTTAATTTCTATGGAAAGAATAAAGGTTCATAGTGCTTGTTCAGTCCTCCAGTTCTCATTACTCAAAGTGTTTCTGTCCATTGTTGTTGCTTGTAGTTTCTTCAGAGTAAACATTTTTGTTTAACCTGCAGGATTTTTAATATTGTCTATAGTTTGTGGAATCTAGGTGCTCAAATAATAAAAAAACCAACTATAAACCCAAGGAAAAATTAAAACAGAAAAATAACAACAACAACAAAACCCCCTCCCAAGCAAACATAGCAACCTTATGAGAACTATACGGCATTTGTCTACTTGAAACATGGTATGTTTTTGGTGGAATATGTTGCAGCCAGTGTACTAATTAGTAGGTATGCAGGAAAAAAATGTGCATGTGTTTAATATGGGTGGTAAGATGACGTCTTTATGTTCTGTGCATTATTTTATTATACGTATGTATATACAGAAATTACCAACATCTCAGTCCAATAATAACGCCCAATAACATGTCAAGCCTGAAATTGTGTCTGTGTCTATATTTACAGAACACAGACGTTTATATACTTACGTGTTGTTACTTGCGATTGTGACAACAGTTGGAACTTCACAGTTCAAACAAACTATGTACATATATCTGAGCATATGTAGTATGTATTTCCATACTAATAACATTTGACACTTTCTCTGGTCCAATTATGTCCTTGTTAAGGCTGGGTTTAGCATTCTTAGTACATAACCATATTTAAAACAAATAGAATTTTTAAAAGTACTTGCAAAGTGCATTCTTTTCCTCCTCCAAATATAGCAATGCTCTTTTTCTGTCTCTTCCCGAGTTTAAATTTTCTGACACCCAAAATGGCAAGAACAAGCCTGTGGCTAATTATAGCTCTTTTCTACAGAAAGATGGCACAGTTCTAAAGTTCAATGTCTTAAAGCTCTTCAGAGCTGAAAATATTTAATATCATTGGAAAACAACTTGTTAAATTTAGAGATGTTTATTTTTTTTATGGGTGGAATGATCTAAAATATATTTCCAATATTTTTTTTAAACTTTCTAATATTTTCAAAATTATTTTTATGTAACACAATGTAATTTCATGTAGAAAACTAAACTATGGGTGCTTTGTGGAAAGGTCTAGCAGTCTAACATATTATGATATAGAAGTTTTATTAATTATAATTTCATCAATTATCTTGGGATAACTCCCAAGCTTTGCATCTCGTAAGAGAAGTTCTTGCTCCTGAATCATGCTGATGATATTTTTAAGCAATTTTAGCTTATTACGCCTTCCCTTTATATCCATACCTGTGAGATAGTCTAGATAGTAAAGATAGATTCACATTCTGCCTAAAGTACAGTTTCACAAACTGAGAATTCAGAGTATTTGCAGAAACAGAAGTTATTGCCAATACATGCATTTATTCTGTTGAGAACTTTTCACATTTCCTATCTTCTGTGATTGATTTTTCCCTTTCCTGTGTTTAGTTTGGAGTGATGATACATAATAACCATTCTAAAAGATACAACATTTGGTAACAGTGCAGTATTCCAGCCTCGACCAGGCTGTAGTGTGGAAATGTGAGTCTTTGGGGTAGGTAAGATTTCATTTTTGTAAGGTGCAGATGTGAATGAGGGTTGCATTTATGTTTTACACCTTGGCCAAATAGTGGACTTCTCTGTGATGTAACCTATTAAGTTGGAGAAGCTTTTCTGTGTAGCTGCCCTGCGGTGCTGAAAGTAAGTTATGAATGCTGTACTGTTTAAGAGCAGAAAGGTTTGCCTGGAAGAGAGCGGTGTGCCTGGGCCCCCTGCTATTGAGAAGATGCCAGTCAGAAATGAAAACGTCTTTCATGAAACTATAGTGAACTTCCCTGTGATACAGTACAATAATGCAAGGAATTTTTAGTCAAAACCTGTAAAAATAAGTATAATACCTTGGAAATGGCAAAGAAGTACTTGCTTATAAGGGACTATTTTAAGAGGTCACTGCCAAAAATATGTGTGGCTTTGACACAGTTTTAGAAGTGACAGGATTGAGGACTTTAAGCCATTCCCCCTTCACATCCCCCTCCCGCCCTTTGAGATCTCCAGTTTCTTTTGCCTTTTGGTTACAACTACAAAAGATGTCTTCTGAGAAAAATGCTTTCTGCATGACATCAGAATAAAGGAATGTTCCACACTATTCAGCATGCTTAAAAGTATTGGTTGACTGAAATAACATTACATTTAAAATGAATGCTGAACAGAAGGCCAGCTAAGGGAGAAGACAGCACAGATCATGTTTTTGCAAACTTTTATCTGTAAGAAACATTGATTTATTGGACTTTGTGGAAATGTTTTCTTTAAAATAATAAAATTATGCTTCATGCACAGTAAAATAAAGAGAACTGCTGTTTTGTCATGTGATAGAATGTATGTAGCCACAGATAAAGAGTGAAACATTTGGAATCAGAATGTAAAAATACATACATATAGAAAAGTTAAGACATTACTATACATAGGAAAAGGCTGTAGGAATTATATTTTCTTTTTGTAAAAAGTCTCAGTTTTTTTTCAGTTGTTACTTTTCAATTTGCCTGACTTCAATTTATTTTTCATATAGTATTAATAACAAAAGCTAATTATTCTCACAACTCATGCATTTATAAAAGTGTTTATTTTCCTTGAGCAATAACAAATATATTATTGCATATTGCCTTTACATTATTCTTTAGCATACTATAATTTTCATTGGCACTTGGGATAGTCAAAGAAAGAATTGTAGGGCTATTAAAAATAGTGACAGAAAAAGGTAAAGCTTAAGCAAATATCTTCTAAACAAACAAAGTATACATAATAAACAGTAGTGATACTAGTAATTGTTTTGAATTAAGAATTGTATCGGTTATAAATCTAGGGGCCTCATTGTCCAGAACTGTGAAAATGTTAATTTAATTACTGCTTGTAGTGTTAGTGAATAATTACTCATTACAGATCAATGGATCTCTTTCCTTGTTGTGGAGAAAAGGAAGCATAAGGTGCACTTCAGTTCATAGGTGAGAAGGAAAACTTAAGTTTACATGATCATATAGTAAATGCTTTCATATCAAACCATTGCTGTATTGCTGTGAAAATCTACGTTAATTTATAGGGCAGAAAAGTGGTCTAAACCCTGTCCTTGAGAGCTTGTGGTGGCAGAAGTTTCACAAATACAGATGTCAGCCATATCCTGCACTGGAGGCATGGAAGACGGGGCTGGAAGAGCTGCCAGTCCCTGTCATCAGTGAGACTTCTTGCAGTGCGGCTGTGTTACGGGGGTCCTGGCCATATGCTGTAGGTGTCATCTAGGTTTTAGTGTTGGTTATGAGTCCTTTTAAATTTAGATTTCTATTTAATAAACTAAAACCACTCTAGAGTCTGTAATTTAAGCAGAGAAATGAGGGCAGCGTTAGCTTGAAGAAGAACAAGCAAGGCTGTCAGAGCAGTAGGCTTCAGGGAGGCATTTGCATCCCCACCTGGGAGCAAACTGCCTGCTCTGCACCTTCCTCACCCAGTACCCTTGGAGCAGGAGCCCAGGGAAACTGGGGGAGAGCTGAACCCAGGTGTCCAACAACCTGAGTAACGGCAGAGCTGCAGCACTGAAGGGAACTAGAGAATTACTGATTTTTGTTTTCAGAAATGCAAGTTTCCATGTAGGTTTTCCCAGTAATAGAGTAAACATTTGTGGGAAGAGCACGTGTGTTTTTATAAAGTTTGTGGAAGAAGAAGGGAGGGACAGGAGAGAAAGAATTGCATGATAAGGGTTGCCACAATATTGCCAACTCTCATCTAATTATCAGTTAATGAGACTTGATGTTTTACTTGAAATCTCCTGGCATTGTGTGCTTGTGTATTTCTTTTAGCCTTTCTTTAACAGGACTAAACACCTTATAGGCTCAGAATCAAGAAGACTTATACCTTGAAATTTATTGTTACTATTGCTATTTTATTATTTTTACTATCTATCTCATGAGATTTTTATTGCTGCAGTTTTCAGGCCTTCTACACTGGGTACCTATTCAATGAATCCATACAATGTCTCACACCAAATGAGACACAACCCATTTCTGCATCTTACAGCATGAGAAGCATCCCAATCCTTGAGAAGTAAAACAGAGGCAGGGGACATACTGTCCTCTGTATGGACTCTCTGCAGAAAGTCACATCTGCACAACAGAATATTTTGGATAGAAGAGCTTTGCTATTTTCTTTTTACCATCATCTGTAGGAATAATGAAGTTGCATTTGACATAGTCAGAGAGTTATTTGGGGAGATACCTAGAATATACTTAAGGTAAAAAATGAAGAAAAAAATTATATTGTTAGTTTTAACTTTGCTTTTTGGAAATAAATACTAAAGTAGTGAGGATAGCACCATCAGGCAGACAGCAGGTGGGCCAAGCAGCAGGAGGGAAATGATACTTGCTGCACCTGCTCTGCACACTTTAAAAAAAAAAAAAGGAAGAAAATTTGGTAATTCCTGCATGACATCTACTTTTATTCTGGTGTTTCATTTCTGTATTTTCTTAGTTCATCTTAAAATACCGGGGGGGAGATTTAGAGATTTCAGACCCCTTTATACTGTGTAGATTTATATGTATACATATATTCTTATATATATCACCATGCTACCTGAACTGTAGTGTGATGCTAATAATAGTAATAAATTAACACCCCTTTTTATTTTCCTGATAGAGATAGTCCACTACTATTATTCCCATTTTACAGGTGGACAAAAGCTAAGTACAAAAAGAGGTCAGCATCAATTCATGGCTTAAGTGTAAACATAATTTATGGGTTATAGCTCAATTGCGTAGAGGATGGAGCTAGCGCATGAAAATGGCTTTAGTTTCCTTTTGCTTTCTTGCTTCTCTGCTGGTTCAGTAACCCTGTACTTCACTGAAGAATTTGCTGTCTGGTCTAATTTCAGTCAGATTGGAAACAGCTGCAGGGGTCAGAAAGTGCATCAAGTATCAGTGTGGCAAAGGAAGTGGCTAAGCCTGGCCCTATTTTTCTTGTGCAACAAGCAATAGAGAAGGCAACAGCATACATGCTAGGTTGGATATGTGGTGCCAGTAGGATCAGCTGTTAACTAGTCAAGGCAAGATTACCCAATTAAGTCATTATTAGGGTATTGTATACAGAGCATTTGTTGTAAAGCAGCTGGATTCTACCAGTAGATTTGGCTCTAAGTTGCTGGCTCCCAGAGCTGACTCAGCTATTAGGGGATGCTTCTAGAGATATGGTTAGTCTAAGAAATGCTCTCAAGATTAAGGTGTCTGGTGTTCTTGGCTTCCACTCTCCAATCTGCTAGGACTGGTTCCAAAAGACCTTAGGTAAGTCACTTTGCTTTATTTCCCTTAGCTTCCTCCATGGTGGAATTTTGCCCCATTGCCTAACACAGATGCTGTAAGTGTTACTTGGGTAGTGCTTTGCTCTGACCATATGAATTGTTGTAAAATACAATGGTACTGTTTGTTTTATTACACTGTAATTTCTTCCTCAGAAGTTCTCTGCTGCAGTATATAGCATATGCCAGAATTTATAATTTGACATAATAGCTAAGATGTATGGAGTAAGGAGTATTGACTAAATTAGGAGGGTATGAGAATTCACTGTCTAGTTTGTACCCTGGTGAGTGTGATTATTGAGAAAAGTGTATTTCTGCCTTCAGAAGTTGGATAATATTCAAGATGCCAGTAAGACTTATTTGAAAGTTAAGCAGTTTGTGCTACTTGATAAAAATTACATTCCTTAACAAGAAGAATTTTGCAGCATAAGGGCCCAATTCTGCAATTAAATGCTCCAAGATACAGTCTGGAATTAGAGTGTGAGAAGTTCAATTACTAGCAAACAAAGGCTTCATAAAAGTAAGTACTGCAACTAGTGATAAGAACTGCAGGACTAGGTAATATACAGTAGGAATTATTTCATTCCTATATTGACCAATTAACGTGTTTTTCATTGGCCACCAGTGATTCATGATTTCACTATGCTAAAATGAAATTTACCTTTACTCAAAACCCTGGTTATCGAGCCTTGTACTTGATCATAGCTCTTCAGAAGTAGTGTAGATGCTATTCTTCTGTTTTATGCCTGTCTGGTTCTGAAAGAAACCATAACTAAAGATAGTGAACAGACTGTTGTCTAAGGACTCTGATGCTCTCAGACAGGTGAATCAACTACTTCTTGTTAGGGCAGTGCAGAAACCTTCAGTTTAGCAATAAACTACAGCTGGCTTGAAATGAGAACTATAGGTAGCTTGATTGAGTAGATTAACTTGGTGCTGTATTATACTTTAAATGAGACCTCCCACAGTTTATCTTCCAAGTGTGAAGTATGTTTTATGTGGTTGTTCGATCATTGTGTGCATATTGGTGGAAGATGGTGGAAGAGTGTATTCTACCTGAAAAAAGGTGGCTGATATCCACCCTAAGAGAACTCTTTATGGAACGGATTGCATAAATAGCAACTAAATTTTTTGAGGAAGATCCCCTTTATCTCCCAAGTATACTGAATATTTAACTAAGCTATCACTGTCAGTTAGATTACTCAATAAATCAATCCAAATATTTGAAAGAGAAGCTGGATGTTGTGTCCATAAAAAGACAACATTTAAAAAAAATCCTTGCAAATAACACTTTATACATGTTTTCAAAGAGAAGCTTCATATTAGGTGGCAGAACTATTATCAATGCATTCATTCTTTCAGGCAGAATAAAGGAAATCCTTCTCTAATGTGAAATTAGGACAAGTAAGTGATTCCAACAAGATGTTTAGAAGTTTGTTCCTTTTATCAGTCATTTATAACTGTAAAACAGCTTTGCATCTTGAAATACAGCAAGTTGGGGAGAAAAAAGTGTTGTGGGGTTTTAAAATTATTTTTTCCCAAAGAAAAATAAATATGTAATTGAGTATGTATACAACCTTTGTTGCAGAACATACAGTAGTGTAGTTACAAAAGGCAGACAGCTTACTACAAATGGGCTGTTGTTTAGCTCTTTTGCACTTCAGCAAGGGGAAATTTCCCTTTAGTATAGATTCTCTTTCCCGAGCTGACAATCATTGTGTTCAAGTGTGAAGAAAATGTAGCTGCACTAACTTTAGCTATTCATTGCCTGTGAAGTTCTAATCACTGAGTCAGCTGAAGTCCTATTTCCTCACAGGTCAGATGCAGTGCTGGTAATCAAAATGAAAGCTTCATAACCTGGTCTGCTTACTAAGACACCTTTCTCATGAGTTAGAAAAGCAGGGAACACTGGCCCAAAACTGGCACTGGGGTTTTTTTGTTTGAGTTTTTTGTTTTTTTCAGGGATTTTTTTGAGATAGACCTGATTCTAGTCTGTACTTATGTGATTGTGTTTATTGGCACAGGTATTATAACTGCATCTGAAAATACGATTAAGTCATGTGCTAATATACCTAAATATCAATTTGCTTGTCCTGCTCCTTAAGTAATCTCTCCTTCAGAACTTGCCGTGAAACTATATATACATATTTTCTAGGTCTTGATTTATTATTTTTTTAAGCACTTAATCTTTTAGGTTCTATGTCCTGAATTACTGTTGATATATATATTTATTTTCTCCTAGCAATATTAAGTCTTTATAAGTTTTGTGATCTTTATCCTCTTTTTGAAAATATATCTATGTATTTTTGTTGGCATTATTTTAGCTGTTAAAGTAATTCAGTTTACATATGGCAAAATGAACTTGTTTTTTTTAACATTATATTTATATAAAAAAAAAAAGCCTATGATGACATTCTGAATTTCTTTAGAGAAGATAGTAATTCCTGGTTCTGAAGTTGTAAGTCTTCAGCATTCTGAGAGGCCACAAGCACAGCTATGTAGTGTTTGTAAGCCTATAACTGTCAAAGTATCATGCAACCTGCAGGCCACTGATCACTACGGAGCTATGAAGCTCAGATACTTATTTACGTGGTTGTGTCCTTTGTATTGTAATGCACCATCTTTGTAAATTCATCTCATCACTGGAAATCCGTGTGCAGTTTAGGTGCAGGGATTGATAATAGGTTTTTTGTATTTTATAACAAAGGCATCTGAGGAAAGATGGAGAAAGTAATTGCTTCTTCTTGGGTTGTCATCAAAATACTTGACTCTATAGCTGAAAGAGGAGTCTGGTGTGCTAACGTGCTATCTGTGCTACACACTGAGGACTAATGCTTTCTACCTCACACAATAGTAATGACAAGTAATTGAGGAACTCTGCAGGGTACAGAAAAAGTTTTAATTTGTGTGTGCTAAAGACTGATGAAAAGACACTTCTCTTTGATGCTGTTGACCATGCCTGGTTTTCTTTGCCAGCACCGTAGGCTTTCTGCTTGCTGTAGATCCATAAAGTTACTCTTCTGGAAAGGAGGCTGCTCTTCCTACTTATTTCTTCAGCCTCCCTTTCCTGCTGCCTTTCTGCTTTGTTCGTCTTCTGCCAGAGCTGACAAAAGCTGTTGCAGATACTGGGTTGAACTGGCTTGCTTTGTGCCATATACCATAGGTTAGTAATACCCATAAGCATCAATTGGGAGGTGGGGGTTGCTTTTACTCTGTAATAGCATGTCATACTGATGTTTATAGTACAACATTATAGAAGTAATCTAATAGTTACATGTGGGTCATATTAGCCTTCAACCAACAAAATACTTAGACATATGCCTTAACTCTAATCCAGTGAATCATTCCATTGACTCCAATGTGCTGCTCACCTACTAAAAAATAAGATGTTTAAGTGCTTTTCCAGACCGAAGTCTTTATGAGTAACCTGCCTATTATATATGTGTATTGTTCAGATACACAGGATATTCATGTGGTGAATTATTTCTTTATGTTTGATAGGATTGAATAGTATTTTTGTATCTGTCTGCTCTATTCATTTTTCACATGTTAATGACATTCATCTTGTCTATCCGTGGTGTTTTTAATGTGCCCATCACCAGAGTATCTGCCTGTCTCTTCTGCAAAATAAATGCCTCTCAGGAAGAGATAGGAACAGTAATGCATGTGTAATTATAAAAAAAAAAAAAAAGGCTATTACTGAAACATTGTAGCCTTCCTTCCCCCACTCCAATATTTGTTTTTCCTAGTGACAAAATCTCAGCAGAAAGCACTGAGCAACAAGTTTATCAATTTGAACAGGCCAACTGCACAACTAAATGTATGTGAAACTTAACAAATCCCTTGGGGAAGCTGACTGTAAGAATTTCGTAGTCTGTGTCGAGTTACTGAGGTGCGACATGGTGGATTGAACTTAATGCCTTAGGCAAGCGCAGTCAAATAGAGAGAGTTTAAGATTTTGCTGTGTCCATGAAGGGATCTGCTGGTAGTTGTCTAAATTAAGCTTTCAGAAAAGAATATAACACTATCATGAGCTCTTTCCCTTGAATATTTTCGCAGGTTATTCTGGTTTAAAAGAAATCCAAGTAGGATTTCCTCTGTGTAAGTCTCATAGCAGTTGCAAAAAGCTTGAAGGGTTATTCCTCTTACCAGGAATAGCAAAATACTGGAACAGAAATTTTCCATTACACTGTGCTGTTTTAAAGGTGTAGCATTTTAGCCAAAAACAAGGATCCCTACCTGCATGGGAATTGACTGCTGTGACCCCCGCATAGGTGCTGCTCATGCTAAGACTGCTGGGACTGTGCACCTACCCTGAGTTTCTCACCACCTCCTTTCTTGTTGCTTGTGTCTCTGTGAAGGGAAAATTGATGCTCATGACCAGTCTGGCCTTAGTGACCTTTATGACCCCATAGCAGCTAGCCTGAAGAAGGCAGCCACTCCTCATGGAGGAGTCTGTACACATGCTACAGAGTTTAAATGATGTCTGCCAGTGACAGCGGTGCCTTCAGTTTACAGTGGTGAAGAAGCCACTTGCTATGTACATGCTAAGAGTCGGACAGCCACCAGGAGGGAAGGGAAAAGCATGAGTAGTCAGGTGCCATGTACAAATCCAGACAAATATGCTTAAGCATTTTTGGAATATTTTTCTGAGAAGAGGTGAGCTGGCATCCTGGAAAGTCAGAGGTCTGGAGGAATGGAGTTCAGAGGCTGGAAACCTAGATTTCACTGTGTGCTGTTTACCCTCCGTTTTCATTGGGATCTCCAGCACCATTTCTTCTCTCGTGTGTACATACAGAGCTGTAAGTGACATTAGGACTTCTTGTATCAGCTTCTTGGGTCACTGCAGTATAAATAGCATATTTACAGGGTGGCCTGCATGTAAGGCACAGAAAACATCACTCTTTTTTTGGTTTGTTTTGTTTTATAACCTGAGGCAAGTATTCATGGGCTGGGGAGTGCTTTTTTTCTTTTTCCTGAAGCAACCTGAGATTTGGACTTGAACAATTGTTTTTCTGTTTTCTGATTCTTTGGGTATTTTTTTTTTTAACTTGTTCTCAGGTTTCTTTATTTTGTTTTTCATTTAAATTGGTTAGGTAGCTGTTTGCCTTATTGCCTGGTAAGAATCAGGCTGGGAAAATTAAGCAAGTATATGCTACTTGGATTATTTAAAGGCGCTACGCGGATGAGGTGCCACTGCATATTTTCCAAATCTAGATCATAATATTTCTTTAGCTTTTTGCATTGCCGGTATTGATGCTGATCTCAGCTGTAGGATGAGCCTATGCGTTTTTCTTATTTGTTAACCCAGGACCTCCGGCAATTGGGTAGAGTCAAATAAATATCACAGGATATAAGAATGATGCTAACCTCTCCAGCTGAGTGATATGTTAACTTTTTTAGATAGATGACAGGAATTGATGAGCACATTTCTCATGCTATCCTAGACAGACTGTTGGTCAAGTGTTGAACTTGACTGCCAGGGGCCTGTCTAGCTATTGATGCTACCTCAGAGTTTCTGGTTCCAGGGAGATGAGATGCTGCTCCAAAACCTGTAGAAACAGGGAGTTAGGCATATGAACAAGTGTGTTTAATCTGTCTCCTATTGCTCAGAGCAAGCAGTAGTTTGCCAGCACAGTGACCAATCCCTAGAGTTAATTACCATAATTCATTAGCAAAGCCTCACTTCCTGGATGATTTGAGTTGATTAGTAGCCACTTTGTTCTATCACCTTTTTTGGCTGAGCATTCAGTTAGACATTTCAGACTCCAAAGACTTAATGGATTTACATGTAGCACTTACCCAGCAGGGAGAAACAATTGAATTCTAATGCAACCTGTTGCTGTTCATGTAGCCTTTGGGACTTGGTGCAAGGGTTAATGGGAAGGAGGCTTTTTAATTCGAAAAAGGGAAACTTTTTTTCTCCTGTGCTTTCCTTCTGAGCCCTATGACCTTGTTATATCAGCTGATTACAGCTGACCACTTTCAGAGAACTTAGGGTAATTTGTTTCTTAAATGCTAACAACAGTGCAGTAGACTATAGATCTTCCTGAAGAAGAGCAGGACCTATACAAGTTTTCTGTAACACAAGTCACTCTCACTGCCTGATGAATTGGTACCTTCCTGAGCTGTTATCATAGATTCCCCCTGCCCCAGCCAACCCCTATTTAAATACTGACCATGATGTCTACGGTACAGAATATCCCGTTCTGTCTGTGGTCCTTCTCAGCTTCTATGAGAAGCTGAAAAGAGTCCTTGAAAAGTATAAACATCGCTTAGCAACAACTAAACCAATACACAATATGCGTTATTGACATTCCTTTCATAGCAATCGCTAGAAAGAAAATTAACTCTTTCCCAGCTGAAAGCAGGACACATGTATATTGACATGAGCCATTATTTTTCAGATAGAGAAAAAAGCTACTTGTCTATTACCAATGTATGCCTGAGAGCAACCAGGCTGTTATTTGCTTAGGTATTTCAGTAGACAGTGGTATGTACAAGGGGCCTATAAGTCATGAGACTGTGGGAGGTCTGGTAAAATTGGAGGATGCACCAGTTGTAGCGAACCCTTTACTTGCAGATTTTGAGCAGGGTTTAGAGACTCTTCATCCTATTTACGGATTTCAAGTTTGTCTCTGTGTTTGGACTGAAGCATTGCTCAGTTCACCTGTCTATGGACAAATAAAAACCATGATATATAGCAAAATTTTGTTAATATCTTGTTCAAGCTCATATGAATTACAGGCAAGATCAGCTCTTCCCAGTGTTGTTGCCTGAGGACATAACACTTCAATTTTTTTTTATAATTTTCTTTTGTTCTGCTTCTTATTCAGTTACAAAACTAATAAAAAAATTATCAAGTAAGAGGTATATTTTTGAAGAAAGGCTCCCTTTCCTTCCAGAGTGATACTTTTGGGAGGTGGAGAAACAGCATTGATGGACTTGATTTTAAGTGCTGAGCTGGGAAAGGAACAACTTGATGTGGGGAATGAGACCTTTTTTTGATTCACATTAAAAGGAATCTATAACCCTTAAAGTAAAGGAGTGTAATATTGACCTTGTATTGTATAATATTACTTTAGTAAATCTGGCTCAAGATATACAGATGCACTAGGTCAGAAATTAGCAAGTAGCAAAGTTATTTTTTTCAGCAAGGTATGTTAGCACAAGTATAAACTTATAGGTGGTTCCAATAATAAATTATGCATGCACTTTATACTTATTACTTGATTCAATTAATGTAATTTCCACCTTATCTGATGTTACAGAGTTGCTTGAATATCTTTGAAAAGGTGCTAGGAATTCAGTATTCTGGCTAAATTTGGTTGAGAACAGTCAAATACTCTTGATTTTTCTAGTTGTCTTTTTTTTTTAAGCCTTCTTTTGGCAACTTTTTGGGTGTGTGCAGTAAGAAAACAGGAAAGGAAGAGTTACTGCGAATGAAGTTTTATTGCTATATACAGGTATTACCCCATCTTTAGTATCTCAAAACAAAAGATTTCAAGTCTCATCAGTATTGGTAGACTCGGAAGATTGACAGTAGGGCTGGACTGCATTTCTTTGGGGTTCAGTGTATATGGTGTTTTGTCTAGGGCTCTTATTATTTACTACTGCAAAGACTATTGGCTGTCAGATAATACTGTAGTGTGAGTTACTGTATTTCAATAAAGCTGTGGCCTTGGCCTTTAATCCGGTTACCAGAGATCTATGTTTTCTGTCTGTGTAGTCCAGAGTGGCATTTGCAATGTAACAAACACTTTAAAGATTTACTTTCCTCTGGAATATAAGAATGTTCTTCCAACTTAGTGTTTCTTCCCTAAAAGAAGTGTGCATCTTCAAATACTTAATTCCTAATACAGACAAGTAACCTGACTGGTTTTACACACTTTAACAGTGTCCTGGCTTTAAAGAAAGGATTTTCCATTTTGCTGAGAAGACTTCACAGTATTCTTTCTTTCCATAGTGAGTTTTGCATAGAGGAAACTAGCCCAACTTATTGGAAAAGCTAATATTTCAGTACATTGGGATATTTTAATGCTTTTAAGCTTTGAAGTTTATTTCTAATAACAAAAGGATATATTAATATTTAGTTACAACTGAAATCCTGTAAGAAGATAAGCAAAATATACAGTTAATTTATACTAAAAAAAAATTTAATAAAATTACTTTTATTTAAATACAGTCCGAGCAGCAATAGCTTTAGATTTTAGACCTTTCTTAGTTGCGGGGTTCTGCTAGAGTCCTCTGGCACAGTGAAGAGGTGTGCCAGATGCAGAGCTTGCTGTAAGCTGAAATTAAATGAAAACAGTGAGATGGTGGGGCCTGGAAACTGGTAGGGCATGGCTCTGCCTTCCATCCACTGATAAGCAGATCTGGCCAGCTTCCCACTGACAAATGCAATGCAAAAATCTGTTGCATCCTGGAGTACTGGTACAACCACAACTGTGGGAGGCTTTTTGTTTCAGTTATTATTTGCAATGTATTCTACCAGGCTTTGCTATGTTCTCTCTGCCTGTCTTGTCATCAATACTATTCTGTTAAAATCAACTGGTCTTATAATTTGTTAACATTTAGAACATTAATAAACGGAAACTTTTGCCAAACTCTTATTTTAGGCGCTTCAAAAGTTTTCACAGCAATGTGCTCCATCTAATCTACTGTGCAACTGAAATATGACACAACGTATTATTATGAACCAGCCAGTTTATTTGCAGCTAGCGAGCAATAAATACTAATTCTAACAGATTTTTTCTCATTGTGAATTATCTGTAAGCATTTTCCCAAACATATTAGCTATTCAAAAGTTTCAATCACAATTTAAGTAAACTTATTTCTTACTGATTTGGGAGGTGCTATTTGTGAGACTAGTTGGGATGTGATATTTAAGCTCTTTTGATTGGGTTCATGATCATTTTTATTCTTTGATTGAATTCATACTCAATTTTAAAAGCTCTATCCCAATGCTAGTCATGTATTGCATTTGTGTGGCAAGGTTTTGGTAGTGCGGTGACTACAGGGGTGGCTTCTGTGGGAAGCTGCTAGAAGCTTCCCCTGTGTCCAATAGAGCCAAGGCCACCTGGCTCACAGTCAGACCCACTGCTGGCCAAGGCCAAGCCCATCAGCAGCAATGGTAGTGCCTCTGGGGTAACCTATTTAAGAAGGATAGGGGAAAAAACCCAACCTGTGCAATTGCAACTGCAGCTGGAGAGAGGAGTGAGAATATGTGAGAGTAACAACTCTGCAGACACCAAGGTCAGGGAAAAAGGAGCGGGAGGAGGTGCTCCAGGCACCAGAGCAGAGAATCTGCTGCAGCTCATGGTGAAGACCGTGATGAGGCAGGCTGTCCCCTGCAGCCCACAGAGGTCAATGGTGGAGCAGTCACCCACCTGCAGCTCATGGAGGACCCCATGGCTGAGCAGGTGTATGTGCCCAAATGAGGCTGTGACCCCATGGGAAGCCCATGCTGGAGCAGGCTTCTGGCAGGACCTGTAGCCCTGTGGAGAGAGAAGCCCACACTGGAGCAGGTTTGCCCTGCCCCAATGGGGGGCTCACACTGGAGCAGTCTGTTCCTGAAGGACTGAACCTCGTGGAAGGACTCACATTGGAGTTCATGGAGGACTGTTTTCCATGGGAGGAACCCCATGTTGGAGCAGGGGGAGAGTGTGAGGAGTCTTCCCCTGAAGAGGACGGAGCAGCAGAGACAACGTGTAATGAGCTGACTGCAACCCCTGTTCCCTGTCCCCCTGTACTACTGGTGGGGAGGAGACAGAGAATTTGGGAGTGAAGTTGAGCCCTGGAAGAAGGGAGAGGAGTGGGGGGAAGGAATTTTTAAGATTTGGTTTTATTTCTCATTACCCTACTCTGATTTGATTGGCAATAAATCAAGTTAAATCCCCCAAATTGAGTCTGTTTTGCCTGTGATATAATTTCTGAATCTCTCCCTGTCCTTATTTCAATCAGTGAACTTTTCATTATATTTTTCTCTCCCCTGTCCAGCTGAGGAAGGGGAGTGATAGAGTGGCTTTGATGGGCTTTGACATCCAGCCAGGGTCAGCCCACTGCAGTCAGCTATGAACTGCGCAGTAGGTAAAACAGTTCCCTATTTCCTTACACAATTCTGTCAGGAAACCAGTTTGCCAGTTTCTACCAGTTTGGTAGAAAACAAACACAAAAATGTGAATATCATAGAAGTGAAGCTGGTAAACCACTAAAATGAACACTTTTCAGTTTCTGCAGCTTGGGAACAGAAATATATGAAAAATAGGTGGTCGTGTGTGAAGTAGTACACTGGATAATGATAATCTATTCTGAGCACTTTCCCAAATACATTACCTTCCCAAGAACTTCTGCATATTTGTCCCTTTTCTGTCCTCCTTCCTTCCAAGTAAACATTTATAAACTGCTTAATCCCCTCTCAACATGTGCATATAACTTCCACTGACACTAATGGTAATTACTTATGCTTAGTGCTGAGGAAATAGAACCTCTCTTAGGGTCAAATGAAGTTATTTGTGTAAAGCCATGTAATTGACAGGTGCAAAAATCCACTACTGCAATCTAGGACCAAAGTGTTGGGGCTGTATGCAATGTATAGCCTTTCAAGTCACTCCTCCAGTTGCCTGGCCTTATTTGCTAGTCTCTAGCACTTCCATGGCTACAATTTGGCTAGTTTTCAGGTTTTTGATTAATTTTCCCGATGCCTTTCTGGCTGTCGGATAGGAGTTTGTGCTGCTTTCACAATGTGTAATGTATCCTGTTATTAAAGATAGTAAGCTTCAAGAAAGTGCATTTCAGTAACCTCGGAGAACTGGTAGGTAGCTCTCTGAAGGAAGCAGGTGCATGGTGAAATGACATGAAGGCAGTTGATGGTACTGTAGTGTCTCAACCCTTGTGAATGTTTCTCTAACTTTACAAATACAAAGAAAGGAAGTTTAACACAAGTCCAGTTTAACTAAACATGAGCTCTTAAGTGACCTAAAACTTGAGGGACGTTGGCAAAACCTGAAACTGCGTCAAATTATATGGGTAAGGATAAAAGAATTGGATAGGCAAGTGGAGATAAAATTTGGAAGACTTGGGCACAAAGTGTAATTTAACTAAGAAGAGACAAAGCACTGAGAAAGGAAAGGTGAGAAAAGGGCTTGCCCATTCTTAGTGATTAGGTAAGAGATCAGTAAGTGCCGTGGCATTCTCAGAATAATGTGTTAATTTCTTGCTGCTTAGTTTTCACTAGAAGTATTTATAAATGGACATCATGTCTTTCAATTAACATCTATGGCGAAAGTGTGGTGTGGTGGTTTTGGGGTTTTTTGGTTTTTTTTTTGTTTGTTTTTATTTTTTTATTAAATAAATAATGATATTTATCCAAAAGCAATTGAGAACTGGCCATGCTGGTCACATAAATGACAGCATTATCTATGAAAATCCTTGGAGAACTGGTGTTCTCGCTACCTGCTAGCATGCTAGCAGGTATAGAGCTGTGCTTACGCTGCTTGCTTCAGCACACAACTTAGATGCCGAAGTTAGGACTCTAGGCCTCCAATAGTGACTAGAGGTGATTCAAGGCTCCTAGTGGAGGCAGGGGGCTCCTCTGGCAGTGCTCTTCCATATAAGAAATTCTCATTTAGGCATTTAATTGGTTTTGTGAGGGAAGTCTCTGTGAGTACTGTCTCCTCACTCGGCTATGCTTTTCTTTAAACCTTATTGACCCAGGCACCAGTAGACCAATCAGCAAACTTCAGTTATTGGAAAAATACACATTGCTCGTAAGCATCTGGAAGATAACAATGACATATTCAAGTCACCATGACTTCTTCAAGAACATGCTGTTAAACCTACCTGATTTTTTTCAGTAATAGGATAAACACACCTTATAGGTAGTAGAGAAATAAGGTGTGTCATATATCATGATTTCAGCATACTTTTTAGCTTTTAGTAAATATCTTAGTTTTGACATTCTTTCTTCAGATCTTCTGTGAGAAACATGGTTAAGATGAAATTCCCATAAAGGGAATGGGGATGATGATTGAGAGAAAATTCATAATCAGATGGAAAGCCTAGAATCCTAATGCAGGTAGCAAACTCATGTCCTAAAGTAAGCAGTGTGAGTACAGTTTCAATGTGGAGGGAGTTGGTGAGATACCTTCAGGACCTGACCTCAGCCTGAGAACATTTGTCTTCATTGATGCTGTGGATGAAGGAATAAGAAGTACTTACTTAGTTTGCAGCTGTTATCTAGAGCTACTTGCAGCAGGGAAGATCTGTGAGAACTTTAAATCTTAGGGATAGAATTAAAAAATATATTGACGAATATTATATTTATAAATACAGGGAAGTGCTAAACTTTATAATGCAAAGATTTAAAATAGTTGGTGAGAAGATGATCTAGAAGAAATAGTATCTTGGGGTCATGGCAGTTGGTAACAAGCTGAACGTGAGGCTAGTGTGGCATGTTAATACAAAAAACAAAGATTGGATCGTCATCCTGAGATGTGAAACAGGAGTCTTGAGCACGTATGTGAGATCTAGAAACCTTGGTCTAAACAGAAAAAGTGAAAGAATTTAAGGTTTTTTCATCAAGGAAATCCTAATGAGAGGGATATAACTGTCTTTAAATGTGACAGGTAAAGTGTTCCGTGTGTTGCCTTGAGCTAGGACAAGGAAATAGAAGAAAACCACAACATCCCTTTTTCTCAGTCACATATGAGCATGTTCACACACAGTGGAAGGTCAAACAAAATCTCTTTTTGGTACAAGTAACAGCAGCAGTTTCTTGAATTGATTTAGAAATGCTTCCCAGTTCATGTAATGAGGCAGTTTGAGTTGGTACTTGTTTTATTGATTAGAAACTTTCCTTTTATAAAAAGAAAATACACTGGTGTGCATATCTGCACTTTGTTCAACAGCTAATGAAGTTAGCACTGTTATGTGCTGATATGTAACCTATTCATAAATGCTCTGTTCATGATACTTCACAAGTATGCAATCTTCATGTTAGCATTATAATGCTAATACATAAAAAGAATGTGATTACTGTATATACTGTGGTATCATTGTAGTAAGTGTAAATTGAATGTGTATTAGAAGGGCTTGTTTTGGCATGGGTTTGGGCTATAAGTTTATTTTGCATAAAGCAAAAGTCTCTAAGACTTCTCTTCAAATTATGGCACAACATGACTTGGGAGATGATACTAGGAGATCCTTCACTCTGTTTCCCTTGTTCTCTGTGATGATGATAAATGATGAAGTCCTAAAGGCTGCTCTTGCACCTGACCATCTGTTGCTCATTTCTATTTGGAAATAATATATTTGTCTTATGAAATGTACTCAGTCAGATTATTTAGGGTAGGTACGAACAGAACTGTTTTGATTTAGGAGAAGGTGAATATTTATAAAGATTTTTGGAAAAGAATTCCAAATGTTTGCTACTAGATGTAAATTGGTTATCTAGTTTACTACTGTGTGAGGCTTAAATAAAGCCCAGGGCTACTGAATCATGGAATTCAAATGTGGAAAAGACCAGTTAGATCATCCAGTCTTCCTCCTCGTATACAGTGAATTTCCACAGTTTATCTTCTAGTGTTCTGCTTTGTTCTGTTATAAAAGTCAAAAGCTAGTGGGTTTCTGTCATCTATCTGGTGAGACTGTTCTATGGCCTAATATACTTGGCTTTTAGGAGGATTTTCACAATGATGTGTATGTTCGTTCTTTAACCTCATCCTAGTGTTTCTCATTACTCTTTCATAGAATCATAGAATAGTTTGTGTTGGAAGCATGTTTCCAGTTCAGTGGATACAAGTTTTCCAGCTGTAATTAGACCATCTTAAGTGGTCCTTTGCAACTAACTGTAGTGGGATGTTCCTGTATAGCAATGGAGAATCCATATGTATTTGCCTAGACTTGTGGTATTCTTTGTATCTCTTAAGCTGACTGCCGTGAGAGCGATGATCTATCTCAAGCTTTGCATCACTGGAAACTGCCTGGAACAGCCTGGACAGGTGAATAGCACCCCTCAGCAGCAGCTCTCTCTTGCTGTCTCTATTTGTCTCTTTTTAAGACATCTGGGTATGGTACTGGATAAGATACTAGAATTTTTGTGGTTAAATATTGGATGCCTGCATGTGCCAAAGCTAGATGGAAGTCATAGACTGCAGATGTACCAAGTTTATAAAAATGTGGGCAGACTTCTTTGCAAGTTTAGTTTTGAACCACCGAGAGGGCTGATCAGGGCATAGGTGTCAGTGAATAAAGTCAAGTCTGTTCTTTATGTAAGAAAGATGTGGTTTTTGGCATGTGGAGGGCTCAATAATCAATCTGCCTCTAAAAATCAAATTTTTGTATTTGCGAAGCCACCTGAGGACTATAGGTAGTAAGAGACAGCTTTTTGATGACACCTGAGTAATAGTGATCAAAAGAAAGCTGAAGCACTGCTGTCTAGAAAGATGGGTCACTGCATCCAATTTCTATTTGTTCAGTGTTTATGGAACCTCTGGAAGTTATTTGACTGTGTTAAGTTGAAGGGTTAAAAGACTGAGCTATGAGCTTAAGGGAAGTTTGTAGAATAAAACCAAGTGGTGTAATTCTATTGAATGCTTATGAAGTAAAAAACCATTAGACTCGTACCTCTGGATTCTGGTTCTGCACTCAGACACCCACCACAATCCCCTCTACTTCTGCGAAGATGGAGAAACGTAGGGATTCAGAGAATGATGTATGCCGTCATGGAAGATTAGGGCCTGAGCTGTTTTATCCATCATTCCGAAGTACTTCTACTGATAGCTGTCATCAGAATTTGCCTTGTCTTTCAAAATTTTCGTGACTCCTTTACTTTAGTGGTGCCTTTTGTAAAATATCTCAATGGCTTGATCACCAAGTGGTCTACAGAAATCTAGAAACAAAACTTTATTTGATTTTTTGGTAGCAACAACGATATTTTGATGATTTGCCCTACAGCCAGTTTTGACGCTGTCCTTTTATATCTTTAATTACATAGAATACCCAGTGATACCAGAGGTGCATCTTAGCAAAGGCAGAGAGAGCAGAGCACTAGGTCAGCCATTAACTGATGGATTTTACTCACCGTGGGCTGGATCCTGGCTGCTACATCAGCTACTACAACTACATCAGTTGTAGTTTCCTGACACTGGTCTCACAATGCAATTGTGTAAAAGAAATGTACTTGTATTTATTTGGAGAAGAAAAAAAATGAAGTGAAGCATAGTGCCATCAATGATAGTTGCAATTGGCAATAATAGTTATAATTGGCAATAATAGTTATAGGGTATGGGAGATAGAAGTGAACATGTCAGACTATGTCCAGTGCTGACAGTTTGCAAGATGTGGCATGTTCAGTACCCTTCCTGTATGGCATCAGTAGGGAAGGAGAGCTCCCTGCACCTGTGCCCCTGGTGTGAGACTCCCAGAGACTGAACAGAATATGAACTTTTGGTTTCTCTTTTTGTGAGATATATTATTATATAAGCAGCAGCTACATATAAACAAACTAACCGTTTTAGTTGCACTCAAGCAAAAGCAAAGAATAAAAAAAAACAACCCAGACACATTTCTACAGTTGAAACAGAGACATAAAGGAATTATTTTCAGTTCCTGTCTTCTATAGACAAAATTCTAGAAAAGCAATCAAAATGTTAAAAGGGTGGGAGATACTGTTTTTACTTCCAGAAGACGATGACTTGTAAAGAGGTGAAATGGGTGTTCTTACAGTTGAGGTGGAGAAATGAGGCAGCAAGTAAAGAGTTCTTGTGGAGTAGTCAATTTTTTAGGGGTTTAAATACTGTAATTCTTGTGAGGTAGTTTGACTGAATGTGTATGTGTGCATATATATATATATATACATATCTAGAGCAGCTAGGAGAAAAGAGACTAGGAAAAAAATGTGGAAGACCCTGCTTGCAGCTATAGACCAAAAATCATTTTTTCTACCCTCATGTGGCATTGTGCACATGTAAAGTAATTTAAAAACCTATTAATTGGAAGTTTCTGTAATTGTGACTACAAGTTATGAGTAACAGGTGAGTGTACGCATATTACTATAACAGTAATATGCTCAGATCAGTTCTTATACTGTGTATTAAAAAGAAAAACAAGAAATAACAAAAACACACCAAACTTTATGTGATTATTTGGAATGTGATAACAGTTAGTCCATTAAATAGCATGTTATTATTTGCTCTGTTAAGAGAATAAACCTATTGACCTGGAAGAAAGCAAATTTGTTCTTACTTATTTATGTGACGGAGCTGTCTTAAGTTAGTAACCAACAAGACTTGGCCTTTTAAAGGAATGAATTCACTGATGAAAAATGATGTGTGTTTGTTTCATCTATGCCATGTTAACTTTATGGGTTAAATTGATTTCTTAGAATAGCAGTAAGCCATGGTTAGAAGAAACATTTTTTTTGCACTGTTTTGGAAAGTGCCAAATGCTGTAGTGCTACTTGGGGATCTATAAGGGTAGTTCATGTAACTAAAGTCATAATACTAGAATCAGGTGTTAGGTTATTTTGGTTTTAATTAGAAATAATTTACGCAGTTTTTGAAAAATAATTCTGTTCTTTTTGTGAAGGACAAGTACCATATTGCTTATTTTCTTATGTCCTACACCGTGCGTGTGTGCAGTTTTTCTTCTTATTTGAAGCCTGAAGCAGAACATCGTATGTTAAATAGTATCCAGTGTGAACAGTGGTATTTTGCATATTTTTTGTACTGTCAGTTTAAGTGATTACACAAAATTCAGGACTATAGACAAATAGGTCTTATTTCACTTAATTTATTTTGCAACAAATCAAGGAGGTAAGGGAAATATGAGCGTGTGAGTTCTCCTGACTTTGTCTGTGAAACCCCACTGATGGCACTGGGTTGCTATCAGTGGGATTGCAGAGGTGTAATTTGAGTATACTTAAGAAGTTGAATAGATGAAGTCAATAATGTCCCAGTGGTCCTTTGAATTTGGCCCCATGAAATTAATTTCCACCTCAGCTTGTACACAGAATAAATTAATTCATACAGACCCAGTACTGCTCTTCTATAATCTGTGTAATTGCTTGTTTATTCCAGCACCTGGTAGGTCTCTTTATCTCTGAACTTTTGTGCTCTGCAATATTAGCTTGTCTAAGGCTGTAAAATTAAAAGTTACTTAAGGATTTTATTGAGCTGAAGCGATTGTGTTTTCCAGCCATAGAGGGTTTGTTTACTTAGCAGTGATTCAACCCCACCCAGTTGTAAGGCCAGCCCAAGCTGTTATCACACAATAGGACTTGGTGTTTGACCATAACTGCACGTCTCACTCAACAGGCAATCAGCATTTTAATTAGTGATTAAAGGAAAGTCATTGTACTCTAGCTGCTTTATCACAATAGCCTAATAATTTTGTGTTGAATAAATAGATAATGCAAAAGGGAAACCTCCCCTCATAATGTTGTTGTCATTAAGGGCTCTTTTACTCATTTGTGTATGTATTAAAACACACATGACATGAATAGAGGTAATTATAATTACTACAGGTTTTTTGGCAGATTAGCTGACATTTTTTTCATTGTAAACCTTTTCCTTTATAATGCCACTCCAAAATGAGTGCAGTATTTAAAAGTTCAGATAAAGGTAAGTAGTAGTGGTGGCTCTCGCTCACCAAGGTGTGTGGATGTGAATGATTGATTTGCTTTGTGCATCACTGGAATTAGGTAACTTGTATCATGACTGTGATGTACTGTGTAATTGATGCAAGCCCTTTCATAGCATTCTGAGATTGAAATCAATATTTATTTGGAGTGCAACAAATGTAATAAGCTGCATTTCTTGTGTAAGCATTGGTCTAGCTCCATTTCTAGTTCAGTTTTGTAGAAGATCGTTCAGAAGCAACTGATACATGTTTTGGTGTGGTTAAAGAATTAGTTAATAGGATACAAACAAGATATGGAAAAGAATCCAGAAGCTACGAGTGCACAGAGTTAACATATTCTTTTCATTACGAAAGGATTGACACTTTAGTCATAATTTTGTTTATTTACCACTACAAATATTCTTCATCTACACATCACATAGGTGGGAATTGTGTGTCACTAAGCTTCACTATGCTTTCATCTATACTAATAGTGAATGTCAGTTACTAAAACGTGCGATAGTTTGGAGACAATTAAAAAATCTTGCCTCCTATGTATGCAAGACAATGGTATTTTTCAAAGTAAGCAGGTTATTGCAAAACTAAAGTGCTGTAAATTCAAAATTTTATTTATTTACAGCAAGGATATACCTTTGATGCTTGGGAAGACTTGGTATGAGGGTTTTCTATTTCTTTGTTTTTTCTTTTGAATAAAACCACTCTAACTTGTAATGAACTCAACCATTTCTAACTCTGAAATTATAGGGCTTGCTAGCTAAAGGGACATTGTCAAATGGATTGTTTTGGATATTTTGCAAATGGTTTACATCTAGTTTTGTTTCTTTAGAACAGGGATTTCCGAGTGCAGTGCCGATTGCCATCAGTGCTTGCTTTGCTAAGCTGTTATGTTCAGGCATTAGTGTTCAGAGAGCTGCGAGGGCAGGGACTTTTCGCGGTCCCATTGCTTCATGATGTGCTTTTGAAGTGTTACAGTTCTTGGTTTTAAGAGTCAACACCCACTCCATGCTCTCTTGATACACTCTTAGTAATCCTCTCTGCTGGCAACTTTGGCATGTTGAAACAACAAGCTCACCCACACCTGACTTGATAAAAGGAGCTCTGAAATAGATGCAGTGGTAATTTGCCACTAGATTTTTAGAAGTGATGTTCAAGCACACAACGTGCAAAATGATTTAGGTATCAGGGGCATTACATGAACCACGTAAGGGACAGCTTCCATGCACAGGTTTTTTTGTGTGGTGGTTTTTTTTTTTGTCTGTCCTTCCTTTCTTTCCTCCCGACACGTGAAGTCCACAGAGACATTTAGACTTTTTTGGTGCTGATGTAGGCGTTCACTGTTACTGAATTGTTTGTTGTTTTTTTTTCTCAAAGGTGATTGTTACAGTGGGATTGTGAGGCCTGAATTACTAACGCATATGTTGCTTTATAGGCTTTTTGCAGTACCCATGCAAATACCTTAAATGCTAAGAGCAGAGGGGAAATTAAATATTTGATGTAAAGACTGGAGTGCCAGTATGAGGGATGTGAACAGTAATAGAGACAGATCAGGCACACAAATTCTAGTTAGACTGGAGATAAAGAAGGAGGTTGTTAACTCCACCTTTATAAACTTAGAAATGTTGGCTTTCATTTAACAGTATCTTTTTCTCCTGGTAACTGGAAGTCTTTCAAAGCTTCCCATCAGTATGGACAGAGCCTAGGCTGCCTCCACATTTTGTTCCATGGTAACAGGCAACTTTAATTCATGTGTAAATAAATCGTATGCTATGAGTTGTGCTTTTTTCTGTGTAGAAGGATTTTTCAGGGGACAAACAAATTTAACAAACTGAGATTTTTATAACCTGTTTGTCTTTGAAACTTAAATAACATTTAAAATGTATTTGTAATACATAGCTTAATAGGAAAAACATGTACAGAATAGATGAGGTACCAGTGCTAAAAGTTGCTATAATCCTCTTCCTTATGGGTTTTGTATTCCCAACAACTGAATTACCTTGGTAAATGTCAAGTCCACACATAGGGTGCTCCCATAATTACAGTACTGTTGAAATGTTACATCCCTATAACCGTATCTAACAATATTCATTAGGTAAGTCACAGAGCAGCATATTGAGTGGCTGGTAGTTCACATAGCAATGCCTTACAGCTGTCTGATATAGAAAATTTTGGGTGCAAATCTGAGCCTCAGTTCAGTTTTAACAAAACCATAGCAATTAAAAGATAGCAGCCTTACAGCTACAGACATCAGCTCGTGTATGGAAGTATGTACATCCCAACCCAAACTCTTATTTTGCTTCTTCCATATATCTTCCTATCTGTTCTGTGTCACATTTGACTGGAAGTCCTCAGGAGTGCCACTGCCATAGAGCTCTCAGCTGCTGGGCTGCCAGCCTCCAGTGAGGCCACAAGACTTGCTGTGATCTGGTCTCCATCAAATCTACAGACTGTCATTGATAAGAAGCAATCTTGAGGTTTTAGAAAAAGATCTACCCATAGAAGTCATTTCAGTTGTAAACATTAGGAGGTCAAAACCATTTTGGGGAAGCTGAGACATAATGTTAGCATTACTCTTGAATTCAAAGATGGCCTCTGACGTCACTTTTGGAACACATCTCATTCTTTCAGTACAAAGTGCTAACTGATCTCCAGTCTCACCAACCCCAGCCTTCCCTTATATATTGTATTTTAGTCTGGTGTTTAAGCTACCTGTACTTTTTCAGATTGCTACTGAAAAACGTTTTTCTGCTGCTGGGGATGTTAGTGTTGCCAGCTGTTTACAATCATACCCTCTTTCCTAATGTATTAGAACAATGCTCTGTGAGACCCAATCAATTTATATACATTTTGAGTGACATGTAAGTTAAGGCAATTTTTAATATGAGGATTCACAGGGAGAATGCTGTTGGCCCATTTTTGTACAATGGCAAAACTCCATTTCTTACGGAAAAAGAACTGGAAGACTAGAAAAAACAATACTTCAAGTTCTGTACAGAAGGATGAAACCAGACTTGAAGTCTTAATAATTTTATGCTTATTATTCAACTTATCTCTGTTCTCCTTACACAAAAAAAAAAAAATATCCCAAGAAAAGAGAAGTCAAACCTTTTGTGAATGACACTCATAAATGTGAAGCGTGTTGGGCTTTTACATTGTACTTGTTAGTGAAACAGTGTTAGGTTGAGATTCTTCCTGTGTAATGACAGGGCTGAGTTACTGTAGTCCCTCCTACCACCATAAAAGCGTAATTCTAAAATACATGATACCAAACAGTACTAAAACTATGTGGTGCTACTGTGATTCCTGTAATATTTGTGATATCAGTTGGGTGTTATGATGTGCCTGGCTCCATCAGCTGTGCTGTGCTTCTGTCTTCCCTGTCTTTCCTTTAGCTGAAGCAATGCCCTGTGGGTGGAGTTGGTCAGGAGGAAAGGGAGTAAGGAAGAGCACTGCTGGGAGGGGTGGACTTTTAGTCCAGACTAGGAGGACGGAGCTGTCCTGGAAGTAGATAACACTGAGAACATGGATCCTATATGCTTAACAGTGAGCGACAGGGAGGTTGGGGAAGGAAATGAGGGCCGTATCTTTGTACTGTGCACCTCCACAATGAAGCCCCCCAGGCACAGATCCTGTATAGGTGACACGTAGGTCACTGTTCCAGAGCAACCAGATTGTGAGCTGGAAGGTCGAAGGGTGAAAGATCCCTGCTAGGATGTGCAGTCCCCTGAATCTCCACTGGCTTTTTTTCTCCAGCCCAGTAAATTATCATATGACAGCTATTCTTTTTGTTAGTAGTTCATTTTCATATTGCTTAAAGGCTAAGAAATATCTCTGTGCTGCAGAAAGCAGCTGCACATCTGGGAGAGGTTTTAGTATTGGTGGATTTACTTACAGTCCAAGGCTTAGTTATCTCCCTCATGAACAGTGTGACAAGCTCATTTTTTTTAAGAAAAAAAGATTGGTATGAAGCTTGGCATGATAGTTGCAATGACTGTTAGCCAAACTATTGCAGAATTGCGTATATTTCTCTGTTCCTTTCTTCTGGCTTGAGGTTTTGATGTAACAAGCAACTTCTTCTGTAACACAGTGTAAATAAAGCAAAATCATCTCTACTGTCATCGTTAATGGTATACTAGCTGTATTATATAATATGTCATATGTGCATAATCAATACCTGTGAGAGCAAGATGAGCATTACATCATGAAGCTTTCCTAACAATAAAATTGCTAAACCAGTCGTTTAGATGGATTTTCCAATAACTGTTTTGTACATTTAATACTGTAATAATTTCTGGCAGATGGTAGTAAATATGTGACTCTTATGCTCTTTATAATACCTTAAAAATTAGTTTAATAGTAATTTGCTACTTGTAGCCAATAGTATCATGATAGGTTTTAGCATCATGAGTCAAATGTTACCCTCTATTCCTGTCTGCTGGATGACATGGGGGGTGGGGAGGGGTAGGTGCATTGTCTTTTTTTTTTATTATTTTTTTTATTTCTAAAGTCATTCACATTTGACTTAGGTGTATCTAAAATGATGACCTCCTTCCTCTGCAAATATCAGAGAAGAGAAGGCTGGTAGACTCCTGTTGGCTCTCCTTCCTGTTCTGGTCTTTTGTAGTGTTGTTCTTCCCATGGTGTATTCCCACTGAGATTAAGCGTAGTGGCAACATGCCAATCAGTTTTGGAGAACCTGCCAATTTGAGAGTGGGATGTTCATTGTGATGTGGTCCATGCCCTTCCTTCCTAAATAGTAAATAGATTAACTCCTAACTAGCTGACTTAGCTAGTTCACACTGAGTTCCAGATCTTACTTCTATTACATAGTTGGATCTTCCTGGTTGCTAGTGTCTTGGCTTGCTGTGAGGCAATGGGATCATTTTTCTTCAGCCTCTTAGTCAGTTTTCATGATTTCTCTTTTTCTAGTGGATGGTCACACTGACAGAAAACCCATAATAATGTTGGCACTGTAAGAAGGTAGCTGCAGAAATTTTTGCAGTTAACAGAATGAGATCTTGAGAACCCTTAAATTATGGAAATGTTACGATTCTTTTTAATAGGCAGCATTATTGATGTCAAGTTGCAAGACAATGTATATTTCCATGCACAGTACTTTGTACTAATCTGTACATGTTAGCTGTTCAGAATCCTTTTGCAAACATGCAGATTCCCAGGAGTCCTTTCCCACTGTAGTTATTAATGCTGCCACTACTTATCGCTGGTGCTATTATCCAGAGTTATCAACAGTTAATAAACACGTTATCCTCCTAAACTAAGCTTTAACAATGTACATTTTATTACTAAAAATAGATGTATAAATGGTATTAAATACATAAGCTAGTTATAGATCTTTTCATAATATATAATACATTAATACATAATTTTTTTTAGCATTAACACAAATGTTCCTAGCCATTTGTCATAGAAAAATGTTATTTTTCAGCTTTAGGTTTCTTTATTCTCATAAAAGTCAGAAAACTTACTTGGAAATGAGAATCCTCTCTACTAAATGTATAAATCACAACAGGAAGATATAGCCATGTATTCTAATGGAGCTGATGTCACGCTAGTTAAGTACTTCACAAGAGAATGCCTTAACCTACATGTAAGGCATAGACACAAATTAGTTTTACAACTAAATGTTTACAATATAAAAACCAAAGGTGTTTGTGCTTTTCTTAAAGTGTACATCTGAACAATTTACTCGATTTATGCTTTTATTTTAATGAATTTGAAATTATTTACTTAGATTCTGTCCACTTGGTTTGGGTTGAACCAAAGCCTGAGGTGGGGGGGGATTCCTTTTAATAAATTTTAAGTATGTTGTCACTCTGGCTTTTATGAAAATGCACGAGTTGTCCCTTCAGTCCAGCAGTCACTGTTAAAATTCCTTCAGCTGCAGTTTGCATTTTTTGAGATGCTGCAAATCCAGTGAGGTCTTATGACATGCATTCTACACAGACTTTTTCAGGAGTTTTTTCAGGACTGAACTATCACTGTTCTATAAAATGTATTGCACCTGTGTTTGCAGAACCCTCTCTAATCCTCTAGTTTCTTGTTTTACATACAGAGAGGTTTCACAAACACTCTGGCTAAGATAACACTTTCAAGATTTCTTAATAATTATTGTCTTGTAAACTGTCAAATGGCATTATTTTTGGCAGACAGTAATGCAGCTTTCTAATTAAGTTTTATAACTTCATAAGCATAGAGTTCATTTATATGGGAACTAGACCTGTAAGAGTGGACTTTGTTGTTACTTAGTTATTTTGATGCAAGTCTGCATGTTGACAATAGTACCTGGTGTAAGAATATGCTTAGTCTAGCTTGGTTGGGTTTTGGTTCTGGTGGTGGTGGTTTGTTTTGTGGTTGGTTTGGTTGTTGTTTTTTTTTTTCTTCTTGTGTGGTTTGTTTGGGGTTTTTTTTTGTGGTGGGGTGTGTTTGTTTTGTTGAGATGTTAGTTTTGTTGGGTTTTTTGATGTTCAATATTGTTTCAGCTCCAGGTTAAAGATACAGAATAAGCTTTTCAAAGAGCTTTTAATTCATGGTATATTCCCAATGACAAGTGCACAGTGTCATTTTTGGAGGCAAGTTATGGGTGTTTGTGGAGTAGATGGTGGGTCCACTTTTTTGAGCTGGTTCCATGAATATATTTTGATGCAGCAATATTTCATTCAGGTGGTTGGTGTTTTCTGTTTCACTGATCAAAACAGACTGACCACACAGCAAAGCAGTGAGCTGCACAGTGTTGGTGAGAAAATAGTGCAGTGGGGACAAATGAAAAAGTCATCTATACATTGAGTAGTCACTGCGTGTGCACGTGGGCATTGCATGGTTGACTTGCTAGACATCTTTCATATAGAACCTGTCACTTCTTACAGCTCATTTTTTGGTTCTTGTAATGTGCTGTACTACAAATGCAGCATTGCTGTAGGCCCTCTTAAAGCTGTGCCAACCTTGTGCCAACTGTGCCTTCTCTTCAAGTGGTCTTAACTGTCTTTGTGAGTTATACAGCCTTTCAAGTATCCTTGATAAATGGAAGTCTGAAATAATGTTTGTACTGCAGCTTAAAAATATGCATATTGTAAAGCTATTCAGAAGTAGGGAGTTGAACCTGCATGTTGGGTTTCAGCCATTCAACCAAAGACAGAAAGATGATTGAATTTGGTCTAAAATTTTTATAGAACTAAATTTAATGGTGAGCACAATCACACTCTGTGGTGATTGTTTTCAGTGTTGCTTTATTAAGTTATGTAATGGCAAGAGTTCAAACTCCAGAGATCGTTGAAATGGTAGATTTAGAGACTACGTTGGAATGCTTGTCAGTAAGAAGTATATGGGTTTTCAAAGTGCAGAGATTTTTTACCTAGATATTGCTGCAGCTTGTGATTTTTATTTAAATAGTTTGGAGGTTTTAGACTTAATACCCTGCTTTTTAAAAATGTTTTAAAATCTTGTTTTATTCCCCGAAGATTTGTTTTCTGCTGTTGCGATTAGATGATGACAGCTAGCTGGCTTTTAAAATTGATCAGGAAGTATTCTGGCAGTCATTCAGTGTTGTAATAGCACTTTAATGGATATGAGCTATTCACCCAGATCAGACTCAATGTCAAAACAGGCGAAAATACAGCTGTCACTCTGGACAAGAAGTTACACATATGCAAGCAGCTGCTAATAATACTGGAAAGGAAGCCTTATAATAATGCTTTAAAGGTGCACACATGTATATGCATACATACTGCTTCTAGATGTGTAGATGCCTTGTAACAAACATGCTAGAGATGTTATTTTCTGGCCATAGGTGTGCTTAGGAAAAAGAGAAAAGTGAAACACTCTGACCTGTGAGGAAGTTGTGATAAGTTTATAACATGCTGGTGGGCTCCCAGGTTTTTTTGCAGTAAGAAGCTCTGAACGATGTGTTGCTAGGAGTGTGGTGTAAATTTTGTCTTTTAACAAAATGATGACTTGGTTGTGGGTCCTCATTTAATGCACGTGTTGTGCTGTTGGTTTCAGTGGAACTTTGACCATGCATTTAGATCAAGAATGTGGCTATAGAAATGCAGTGGCTTTTTAAAAGGCAGCTAATTTTCTCTCAAAAAATTTAATAACGTATCTGAATGCTTATATCTATATGTTAGAATCTCATTTTTTGTTGTGGTACTTTGCTCTCCTTTGTGTGTGTCCTAGGGTTTAAGCTGGTCGCCTATATGGTGTATTTTAAGATCCTTCTATGTCAGAGAGGTAATTGGATAATCTTAATGTGGAAAAAAGCATTTATGCTTTCCTATTGTGAAAACATATCTAGTTAGAGCCAATGTTTGATGTAAATGAAAACTATGATTTCTAGGGATGGTATGTTTTGTTTCCTATTTGGAATTTTAGGATGGAGATAAGTAAATGTAGATTGCAGAAATGCTTTGCTATTTGGCTAAATAATGCTCAAGAAAGTCAAAAAGCAGTGAGAATGGGGAATGCCTTGCACCCATTCTTAAAATACAGTAGCACAACTCTTGCCTAATACAGGCTGTTGCCAAAGCTAATTGGATAGTGTACAAGTGATGTCCTTGCTTGATTTTTCTACTCTTGCTTGCATTAATGAGTCTCGTGGCTTAAGTTTGTCATCTTAAGGGATTTTTTTTGCCATAGAGGTTTAGCTTGATGTATTTCCTAGTGTTAAAAATGTGAGAATTGGGATACGAGAATTTATAAGAAATGCAGGAGGTCCTCTGAGTATATTAAATTTGTTCACATAGCTCCCTAAGCTAAAGGGACAACTTCACGTGTTACAGGAAAGTATTTTGAGAAGGCCATAAAATAGTAAGTCACATAAAATAGTACACAAATGTAAAGATTCTGTAATGAAGTTTGAGAGTTAAAAGTAATAATCATACATATATACACACACAATTATATTTCTGAGCTTTTTCTTTTCCAGACACACACCAAACTGCATTCAGCAAGTGTAAGGAGGATAAAATTGGCCAAAAACTTGAGGATTAGCTCTCCTTCTGTATGGCTGAGAAGCACAGGAAGGACTCTGAACAGGCCAGTGAAGCAGTCCATGCTAAAATGAGAAGTCATCTGCCAGGGCTGAGACATCTGAGACAGGGCTGTCCTTGGGGACAGCAAGTAGAGGAATGTGTGTCACCGTAGATCATTGAAGCACTGAGAGAAGGAGGAGTGGGACTAGACCATGTGCAGTTCTTGTTGGCTGAAACACTTCTGGTTTTTGTGTCATTTCTAATCTATAATGAAAATAAAAGTAAGCATTAGATAGTGCTACATGAGACATGCATATCTGGAGTATGCACTTAATAGGCTCATTTCTGTTCCTCTATAGACATGTAGGTCTGTGTTAGACTTGAAATTGTGCCCATATAAATGGAATAAGGTCATGTTCTGTATAAGCAAATCTGTATTGTGTATTGCTTGCTATGTATCTGAAAGCTAGACATCTGTTGCATCCTTTTGTAATCTTCTCCTGGAAAAGAGAGTTATTTGCAAGCTCATATATTCCTCCTGGATGGCTTGATTTTCAGAAAACGCTGAGTTTTTAAGTCTTTACAAAGTACAGTTGAGGAATTGTATTGTTTTGTCTAGTTAAAATAGAAATCTCTTCACTCCAGCAAAATTTCTAAGGAGAAAATGAGCAGTATAGTATTTACTCACAGATGCTGTGGGATTACTTATTGTTTGTTTTTTTGTTTTGAAGTTAAACTGGATCAGGAAAAAATTCTCTTTAAAACGCTAACTATAAAAAGACTATTTTCCTACCTGCAAATTTATTTTATATTTTTTTCCCTCCACAATCATGTCTCCCCCTCCAAAATTGAAAATTTACTACTTTGAATGATGATGACTGATGTTCACCTGCCTAATGCTCCTCTTCTTTTCTGCTCTCGTGCTATTCTGTGGAAGATTTCCAGTGCCTATAACTACTCAGCACATTGAGAAGGAAATACACACCTCTGCACTCCTTTGACTAACAGGCTTTTAGAACGGGTTCCCACCATGGTAACCACATATGGCTGTGGAATCAGGATCATCGCAGGCTTGCAGCACAGGCATCTAATGACTTGCTGTGCCTGGTATAAATTGCTCAAACAGCATCCTTCCAGGTTTTCCTCTCAAGGGAGCAAATGCTTTAAAGAATGACCTTGCTCTGCCCCAGCACGTCAACCTGGAAAGTTTCTATTTGCTATTGAATTCTTGACAAGTAATAGGCAGTACTTAAACCTACTTAGGACATAAAATGTGAAAGATATGCTGCTTTTTTCTTTAAACCAGTGTTGTTTTCTTTAATATCACATAAAAAGTATGTTGTCTGCATTTATTTTTCTTTGCTTTTTTTTGCTCTCTTGTGCCAAGGCATCTAAAAGGCGTCTTGTTTTTAAATGCGTCTTCTAGAACTAGAAGATCTAAAATATCTTTTCAAAACCATTTTTCACAACCTTCTCATCCTTGAATTATGCAATACTTAAGTGTTCAGAATTGAAAGGAGTAATAATACCCTCTATGCTTTCAATAAATGACAATACTAAAAATATTCATTATCTTACAGTCCTTTTTCTGAAACATCAAATCCATGAGTGTTTTGCTCTAACAGAAAGCCAGTTCATTTTAAGTCATCATTAAGTAAGCGGACAGCAATTGCAGCATTGTCTTTGTGATCAGTTGTTCTGATACCAGTTCTGAACTGAGTCTTGATACTTGTGCTCAGTGGATGTCTCAGAAGTTTTTTCATAATAATTTTTAGTGAAAATTAGAAATTATTGTTAAGATTCAGGGGCCAAAATGTTATTAGAAACCAGAAAGAATCCATATCGGTTGTCCTCCTTTTTTAAACTGAACAAAAATAATGTGCAATTATGGCTAATTACATATAATCCTTACTAATCCTTTACAGAAAGTACAAACTGTCAGGCCACACAGTTCTTTCCAGGACTTGAGTTGCTTACATGTGAATCTGAGAGGTTTTTTTGGTGGGTGCTTTTTGTGAGGCTTTTTGTGGTTTTTAGTATGTTCAGTTCAGTGCTGACTTGTCAATAATCTTGTTAACGATTTAATATGGAATGCTGGTTAGGAAGGTAGTGGAAAAAACCCAGACCCCAATAAAGCTGAAAAAGGTAATTAAAAATACAAACTGATTTTTGCCCTTCTTTAGAAAGAGTATCATTTGTGAGGTTTAAAAGTGTTATCTCTGGAAATTTTTCTCACTTGGGCAAATGGTTCATATGAAAGAAAGATCTGTGGACTCTTCTCAAATGTATTTGCTGTTTAGACTTCTAGGGGCCTATATTTGCTCCTTTTGTAATAGTTGCGACAGGGGTGGAATTCTTTAATTCTTGAACTCTGTGGCTGTTATGTTTTTGTATGACTGAGATCTGTTGGGTTTTGGTATCCTTGTTTTAAAAAAAAAGAAACCTCAAAAACCCACCACAAACAAGCCAAGCAAATTGCAAGTGGTGTGGATTAAGAGACACTGTTGTAAAGGTATGCTTCTAGCAAGTTTTCTTCTCTAGGGATTAAGTCGACTGTGCAGAAGCTCACTGTGTTTTAGGTCAATCTGTGAAAACGTCTAGTGTAGAACTAAAAGTTTCTATTCACACCATTTACTCCAAATATTGTAGTTTGGATGAGATTGTTGCTGAAGTGGCTGAATGTTTTGGTAAAAGCATCTTACAAGTAGAAGATGCAATTTAATGCTTTGCACTTGATTGAGTTTCATTTTTTCAGGTTGTTTCCGTACAGAAAGTAAACGTCAGTGCAGTTTACTTGGAAGGCACCCACCTGCCAGGCTCCCTTTGCTTAAAAGCATGTATATTGGGTCCGTAAAAGCTTGAGCTTTTCTTCTGTGTTTGGTTTTTTCATTGCATTTTTTTTTTTGTTATCCAGAGAAGGGTTAGTATTAATTAACACACACGCAATATGACCATTTTTCATTTTCATTGCAAGGGTCTAAGGCTGATCCTTTTACACTCAGTAAATATTAAAAAAAACCCAACTATATATATGAAAGGTTAGAAAGACTCTTGAAGTCTAATTTGTCTATTTACCACCATTATTCCCTGAGGCCTGTATTTTATGCACGCGCCTTTCCTGAGCATGCTTTACTGCTAATTGAACTTAACCCAAGCCCCTTTGCTTATCTCTCTTCTTTCTCATTCTTATCCCTCACACTCTCAAAGAGAAAGCTATGCTCGGGTTTCAAACTTCTTTAAATCTTTATTCAACTTTTTTTTTTGACAGCACAGGTTACTTCAGTTAATGGGGTGATGTAGGACTTTGAGGGAGTGGTAGAACATTGTACCAGTACTGAAAAATACAGGTGTAGAAATTTTGGGGAAAGCAACAGCTTCCTGCTGTAGCCCCCACCACAGTAAATATTCCAGCTAATGGTATGATTGGCACTCCTGCCACACATTTCTCCAGTCATGGAGCCTGTGGTAGCAGCCAGTACACCCATTGCCATTGTGTTTCTGAGGAATCCCCGCTGTGGTGCCACATCATGTGAAATGTTCTTTGCTGCCCGAATATCCACAGCAATGGATGGCATGAACCTTTCTGTGGTGTGTGCAAGCTTTGGGCTCAACTCGAACTCTAAGGCAAGCAAGTCCTGCAGCTTTACGCTTCCCCTGTATGGCAGTTGGTGTGTCCCAGATAAGCATAGCTGCTCTGCTGGCTTTTGGGAGGTGTGGGGGTGGGAGTGTATATAACAGCAGGGACCCATGCCACTGAGGTCACTGAACTTCCGATTAGACTTGGAATTGAAATTAGGCCTGGTGTATAATCAGGCCTAATTTCATGATGATGAAGTGATCTTCATCTCTGTGGACTGTCTTGAATTACTGTGTTTGGGTTTTGTTTAACTATTTGGGATTTACAGTTTATTCCATAAGGGTGGCTTGCAGGCTCTGTTTTCAAAACTGCATGTTAAAATGGCTCAGTCTACTGTTGTATTAATGATTTATTCTCTTGCTAAGATCCTTGTCCATTTAAAAAACAGCAATCCTCTGTCCAACTGTAAATGGGAAAATGACTTTATTTTGGCTGCCAGTACTATCTGAGAACCCAGTAACAGATGTGAGATAAAAATGCTCCCATTGTCCCTTCTTAATGGGAAGAGGTAGCTCTGGATACCAGCACTGTGGGGCTAGAGAGATGTCTGTCCTCTTGGCCTCTGCTTATGGAGCTGAGTCTGCAGCTACTCTACAGTTCATGGTCTTTAGGAAACAATCCTAAGCGCTGCCATGCTTTTGGATGTTCCGGAGAGGAACCATCACTGGCAGTTTAACTGTACTCCACGTATCAGAGGAGATAAGGATCATATGATGCATGGTGTCAGCAGGAGTCTGTAGATCGAATAGCATTAGTGGGTTTTGACTTTGTCCATAGCCAGCAGGTGCTAATCCATTGAAGCCTCACTCAAGGCTGTGTAAGATTTCTATACGTTTACAGCACAGCGTTACGGAAGTTGAAGAGAGAAGCAGTAACTATGATGGAATTTTGCAGTGCAAGTTAATGACATTTCCTTGTGGATCATTCTGCACGGAGTAGCTGATCTCTGCCATCACTTCAGTTTGTTAACCATAGCCGCGGTTTGAAATTTTTTTTCTCTTCATGCACAGCAGTCTCAGCTGTTTTGTGGCAGGCCAGTAGTACAGACACACACTGCACGGCCACCTTTTGCCCTTCTCTGTCTTACTGAGGGGCCCGTCTGCCCAGCTCCAGCATGTAGCAGAGAGGAGCATCTGGCCCTTTTGTGATTGGAAACTTGCTGGGTAACTGATTCCTTATGCAGAATTAAGGATGCTGAAATAGACCCTGATGACAGCAAAGCTTTCATGAGAGGGTTCAAGAAGTTGACATTGATGCCTTAGAACAGTTGAAAAGAAATAATGACGTGGAAGTGAACTAATATAAATAATTTAATAGGAAATCTCTGTGCAGTCTCAAATACAGTCCTCTTTTGTTCTGAAATATGTCCATGTCTGGCTATTTTGCTAGTGTTATGGAGCCAGTATAAAGATCTAGAAAAGTTGTAAAATATTGTCATCAGCAGAATAGCAGAGTCGGAGCATTTCAAAAGAACAGCAGTTTTTCAGAGAACAAATTATGCAAACTAACATTGGGGGAGGGAAGGACCACTTTAACCTTACATGTCTTACCATTTTACCATTACCCTGTATGTGATCTCAACAGTTTGGGAGTTGACGCTTTTACAACATGCTGGGCAAAAGTACTGGAAATTCAGTTTCCCGGTGTTGGAAAAAAAATTGAACAAGGCTAGCCTGTTATCCAAATAACTTGAGAAATATCCCTCTAGTTATGTTTAATGCTTTACTCATCAGAACTGATCTTTCTTTTTTTTTTTTTTTAATTAAAAGAAAAGGGGGGACAGAAGCTGGCCACTACTACTAGGTGACAAAATAGGAATAATCATCCATGCTGTTCTACAAAACAGTTAGGGATAGTGGCTAATACCCTTTGGAGTAGCCAGGGTTATTTGAAATATCAGTTTGAAAATGAAATGAAGCAAAATACAGTTGTGCACCACCTTTTTGTATGTTTACTATACTGATGCATTTAAAATATTTCGTCAGCAGTTGCATTTTCTTTGCAGTGAGCACGCGCCTGTGTGTGTGCGCGTAGCTGGGAGGCTTGTGTGAACAGACTTTCTGTCCTTTAGTTTTTGAAGACTTTTGGCTTAAGTTTATGAGACTTAACGATGTTTTAATAAAAGATTGGAATATTGTATACAGTTGTCTTCAGCGGCATGAATATATTGGAACAGTTTTATTAGTAGACTTCATCTATAGCAGTTTTCTGGATTTGAAGTAACATTTGTATATACAAAGCTGGGAGGCAATAGATCTAATATTGGAAAAGGTTTTGCGGGTTTGGGTTGGGTGTTTTTGTTTGTGTCCCCCCCCCCCCCCGAGTCCTCTTCTACTATCTGGTTGCAGTCTAATTTCCATTGTATTCACTCTGCTATAGAAATACTTAATGTCAGGAAGGAGATATTTACTGGAATACATGAGTCCAGAATTCATCATGATTCAGTGTGAAATCCACTCGCCCTTTGCTCCCCACCCCCTCTTGAATTGGAATGAAATGTGCCTTAAACTGAAGTGAAATACATCACATGCAGCAACAGTGGGCCCTCGCTTCGCCTCTATTCCTGGTGTGAAATCGATACACTATCTTTCCTCCTGACCTGTTCTGTGACCTCCATTGCAGCTTTCATGCTGAACAGCAATTGCTTTGAACAGTCTGGGTCTGCCACAGCTCACAAATGATTCTCAGCTTCTGTCTAAAACTGGTGCTGATAACAAAGGCTTGATTTTAAATAATGCAGTTGTAGTCATCTTCTAATTACGAATTACATGAAAGTGCATGGTCTTCTATTATTAAACATTTTCAATAGCATGTACAGTATGTATGAAGCCAGAATAATTCCTCACTGAGAAGACGCAGGAGTTCTGTTCCTAGATGTATCTGATAAAGTTATGTTGTTATGGAAGAGGATAAATGTAGCAAATACTTCAGAAGACTATTCATGCTATTTTTAAGTGGAAGTACATTTTTCTTTGACTTTATCACTGGATAATATGATATAATTATTTTTTTTAACTACCATTTGAATTTTCAAAGGAAAAAACATATTGGACAGTGCGTACATTCAAAGGAAGGGGATTGTTTCTTGAACTAAGCTGTCTTAAAGCTGTTGCAAAACTAAGCAAGACCCAATCCTTTCCTGAAAAAGACAAAATCAAAACAGAGAGGAAAGTACATTCTGCATTCCTGATTACTAACTAATAGTGATCCAGGAAATATCAGCATTTTGAAGACTATATTTATTTATTTATTTATTTATGAGGGTGATTTACCAGAGGATTACTGAAAGCAAAGACAAATTGAAGATATAATGGGCATTTTTTGCTTGCACCAAGAAGTCTATTGTGCTGTTAGCTAGATTACTTTAATAGCCTTTACTGGCTTTGAAATCAAGAAGATGCATGAGCTGCTGGATAAGCATTCATTCTTCCAAAATTTTGTGGTAGGAAATAGGATATCCACAGATTTTTGTTATGAAATTAATGTCTCTTAATGGAGTATTCCTCTGCCATTCTTCTCCCCAAAACAAAAATGTGACTGTACCAATCTTGGCATCATGACTGAAGTGAAAATCAGTGTTCAAGATAATATAGTTTACTAAGCAATGCTAAACTCTGTAATGATAAATGTACTGTCTGGATTTCACTTATTTATGAAACTGTTTATGATTAAATTAGAGAGAATATTGCTTTTTATATACATTTAACCATACTTAACCATATAAATAACCTAATTCTTTTATTGCTCCTTCATGTATTAATTCTGGCTGTTACCTGAATTTCTTACTCAGATTTCTTATATCACCAGAATCTGGGAAGAGAGAGATATATAATGATGGTGTCTGTTTAATACAAAGAACTGTACGAGTGATTGTGAATCACTAGTGTCAGACTAAGTAGTATGTTACTGAAATACTATTTGTTTGCTAAGTGATATCTGTGTGATATCTGTTTGGAACATTTTCCAGTGAACTTTATAGTGTTAGAGTTTTACCATTACTGTCACCTTTATTTGGAGAACTTAAGGTATATAAAACTTGCCATGCTTCCAAAATATAATTATATAATTGTAACGCAGGGACTCAAGACATACTAATTGATGCAGTATCACTGTCCAGTAGCAGTATTAAAAAAAAAAACCACAACAAAAAATCCCTACGCAAGCAAAAACCAGACAACCAACCAGAAAAAAAAAATCAAACTGCCTTAACGGGCTTATAAGAATCAGATAACTGGGAATCAAAAATAAAATAAACAGGTGCCACTGCTAGGAAGCTTTTTTATTCTTCTCCCCTTCTAAGCAAGTTGAAATGCTTCTTAATAAAGAAAAAGTTCTACTGCAGTATTCTCTGAGGCTTTCGGTGCCACCAGCTGTTTTCTCGCCATTAATACATTTAGATTACCTTATGTTTTCACTCAGTGTTCACGATGAGGTGCATATCAAAAAAGATGTTTATCAGGTCCAAGTCAGCAATAGGCAATGAGTTTCTGTATTTGAGCACTGGTTACCAAGACCACTTGTTCCTTAACATCAACATCATCCTTTTTGACTGCTAAATGACATCTGTGGTTTCCTGTACAATTCATTAATTTTAGATTGATCTCTGTTACTTGTTTGTTTTTAAAAGTAATTTAAACCATGTTGTACTCATAATACAATATATTCAGCTCAACCCAATATAGGTATGTGTACAATAGTGTAGTTTCAAGGAATAGTATTCCCATTCACTTATCTGCAAAAAACCAAGTTGGTGTGGTTGCTTACAGTGTTGCATAAAAATTGTATTTACATACCCATCCTGGAAATTGCACTTGCAGAACAGGAGGGAGAATTTTTGTTACTTAGGAGTCAATTCCCGTTCAGATGAGCATATGAGAATGACGTGCACATGTAGTGCTACAGGCGTAAGTTCAGCATCTGCAAAAACTTAGGCTTCAAGTAAGCAAAGGAAAAATAAGTAGCTTGTATTTCCATGTTGCTGCTGCTGTTTGTTTCTTTGTAAACACAGTCTTAGTTGAGTATAGTCTTTCTGTGAGAGTGTATTTTGTGACAAATTACTACACAGTGGTTCAAGAACTGTTCTTGTTACTCAGAAGTTCAAGATCAGTAACAGGGGTCTGCCATTCATAGGAATAATCAGTTTTAATGGTGAGAGATTTATAAGATTATATAGTGCTCAAAAATTTTTGAAGCAGCATAATAGTATGCTAACCTAAAAATAAAGTGGAGAGTATTTCTCACTTCTCCTTTCATGCAAAACTCCCAAACAGCATTTTTCAAACATTTTATTAAAGTTAAATTCCCTTAGCCAGAGGTTTTTTAATTATTATTGTGAATATGAGCAAGTAATATGCTGTATGTTCCCTCCAATGAATTACTGTGCAACAAGACTTGATGTTAATTCTACCTTTCCCAAAATCTGATATCAAGCAATTTATCTTCTAAATAATACTCTCGAGTACTAAACCTGAAATGTTTTGGCTTTAGCCCAAGTCAAACTTCCGGAAGCTTATTCTCAGAAGCATATTCCCTACCTCTGTAAATTTAATTGTTATAATGAATAGAATACATGTGTTGAGATACTACTTAATGAATTTTACCTGTTTACTTTTTGTTCCTGAAACAGAAACATCAAAATGACAGCATGAAGCACACACAAAGATTTTGGAGGCAATTTTTTTTAATTTATTTTTTAAAAAATTAATTTGAGGTAAACCTGCTAAACTGGAGCAATCCTGTCCCCTCATCTGAGGGGTTTGAAAAACTGTAGTACTGACATGCAGTAGGGAAAATGTTTGCCCCTCTGTTCTACGGATCTCTGCATAAGACCTCCCTGCATCATGTTGTTCTAGGAGATCCTGTCAGTGGAAATGGATGAGTAGTAACTACGTGAGTCCACCAGAAAAAAATACTGTATATACTGGGGCACTGAGGATGTGGACTATCAACCTGTGGGGGGTAGGTCTTATAGCATCAGCAGTTGGGTTTTTTTGCCCTCATTCTAATATAATGGAATGAAACGTACAGTCCTATACAGACTTCTTAAATTATGGACTGAAGATTGCATTTAGCCCTATGAGGACTTGTTCTGCTGCTGCTTCTATTCTTTGCCAAAACAATGGGCAAAATGAGGGTCCAAGTGTTTTAAAAAAAATACTTTACTTTTATAACAGTAACAATACGAGTAAAACTAACTTAAAAGCATTTTTTGTCAACTTTCAAATAAAATGTGAGCATTTTTTTCTTAAATAAAAAGAAGTTGCTTAGAACTTAAATGTATAGAAGAAACAAGAATGACTCCTATGCTTGAAAATGGTGCCTTTCTAATCTATTAGAAATTTGTTATCAAATATTAATTGGAATCAGGAAAAAATGATATGATATTTCTGACGGTCAAAAGTTTCTGAAAATGTCCCACATTAAATTTTCCTCAAAAAAATTTCTAATACATATATGAGACTTTTAAAAAGGGAATAAGATATGGAAGAAGCTCACTTCTGCTTAGTTTTGTAGAGATTAGAAGAAACTGGGAGGGACTTCTGAGGCCCCTTACTGAGCTAACAGGCAGCATAATGGCAAATGATTCATTGCTGACAGGTGAAACGTAGTGCGCATTAGAAAAAACAATTTAAACTACTCATACACATTGCTGGGTTCTAAATTAACTATAACCTAGAGGAAATATGCCTGAGTGTCACTGTGGGCAGCTCAGTGAAAATCTTTGCTTTAGTGTGCAACGCTAAACATAAAAGCAAACAAAATGTTAAGCTGTATTGAGGGATGGGGTACAAAATAGTACTGAATGTATCTAATGTATCTAATGATACTATAGTGTGAGCATTACAACAATTATATTGTGGAATATAGATTAATGGTATGACATCACTTGAATAACGTGTTCAGTTCTGATCACTGTGAGAAAGATATAGCAAGAATAGAGCCAGTCTGAAACAACCAAAATTATTTGTGTTTAACATGAAGAGGCTGAAGAGACTGGGTAAGTATCAAGAGAAATAAGACCAGAAATAAATGACATACATGCATACTAACAGAGATATACACTGAATGCTCCCATTCACTATGTTTATAATGGGAGATGCAAGCAGATAAAAGTTGACAATTTAAGAATACAAAAATGTACTCGACCTCCCTCCCTATGCTGTATGATTAATTATGGAATTTCATTGCCTGCTGCATCCCTGATATAAATAAAGTAGGAACATTCAGAAAAGATTTGACATTTGTCGAAGTATTGAGGACATTCGTGATTTCAGCAGAGGATGGACAAAGGGTTGAGAATTCAAGACCTCACTTCACTTCTGTCTGATACTGACCTTCTTGGTGACCTTGGGCTTCACCTTACAGTCCTCAGCTGCAGATGTTTGTAGTTATAAAGGACCCAGGACAAGACTTACAAAAACTATTCAAGTGCTTAACTTGTGAGCAAGTGCTAAGCTTCCTATGTAATCAATATCAAGTTAGGTTCCTATGTAAGAATTAACTGTCCAAGTGTTTTGTGTATCTTGTCTCCTAGGCAGAGGTCCCTGATGATCTTTATGTAAATGATTTCAGAAAAATTAAAGAAAAAGTGATAGAACTATGTATGTTAAGGTAGATATGAGCTATGGCATGGAAATTTGGTTTTCTTTCCTTATGTTAAAATTCTGAAGTTTATATAGTTGTAAAATAGAAAAGGCTAACAAAATGATTTAGTGTTCAAAAACAAAAATTCTCAGTAATTAGAAAACTTGAACCAGATTCTTATAGCTTGACTGACACTCAAGTCTTATGTTTCCCAGTGACCAACTCTCTCTGAAAATTGAGGCCTAGGGCTGTCTGAATGTGGGCCCTCAGTCTTCATCCCTAAGTTTTCAACGAAAAAACCCTTATCCTCTGGAAGCAATATTACCATGCTGATATTTGCAGGGTAAGAACAGAGGAGATAAGCTGTTTGGAACAAATTTCTCAATTCTGAGGGAGGAAGCTCTAATTCGCGCTTCTTTTACTGGTTAGGAGGTGAATCCCTGAATACAAGAGCTTTCCTACACAGAAAATGCTTCCAACACTAAGCCTGCGCTACTACTACAAGCCTAAAAAATTATGTTGATCAGTGCAGGCATGGAAAATAAGCAGAAATCAGTAGTGTGTAATAATCACAGGGTTAAACGTAGC
>KZ505637.1:4909498-4922262 GCA_002844005.1 Limosa lapponica baueri
TCAACATGTCCCTTGCTTTAGAATAGTTGTTATCAAGGAATCTGTGGTAATCTTTGGAGCTGTGCAGGATGTAAGTTTAAACCTCCTCTGGCTGAGAGGCATGGAGAGACTAATTCTCCTGTGTCTTTGAAGCTGTGTTAAACCAGGCATCTCTTTTAGTCTTGTTTTCAAAAAAAAAAAAAACCAAGCAAACCACAAAAAAACCCCACAAAACAAAACAAAAAACAACAACAAAAAACCCAGCAAAAAAAGGTGTGCGGGGGAGGGCGAGTTAAATCAGGAGGATGGGTCAGCCGATGTGATGGCGCGCTGAGGATTTTGAGGCTTGAATTCACTTTGATGTAGGCTTTTCTGGTTGACCCAAAGTAAAGTGTTTGTGTCTCTCATGCACAAAGAACACAGAGGAAACTCTCCTTTTCTGGATTTCTTTTTTCATTAGCTTGCATGGTTCCCTGCAGATAGCTTGTGTTGCAACTTCCATTTTGAGTTACTTAGCTTTCCTCATACACTGTGTGTGGTGCTTAGGCATTTAACTTGACAGCCCTGGGTATCACAATAAATAAGTCTTTTTGGCAATCCCTTAATTGGTGAATGCAGGAATATCCAGGATTTGGAGGTGTTTGGTCCTGCCTTGATCACATAGCTGTCTCCTCCCTCCTGCATGTGGGTTCTCATGGGCCAAAAATAGTGCAGACCAGGTTTTCAATTTAAAAGACATGAAATGGTGTCTGCTTGCCGCTCTCTCTAGGTGCAGTCTTATTGAGGAAGGCCCTCAGTTTCCACAATACATAACTTTCCATTTTCTTGTAAAGCTCATTGCTGAATAATAATTTTTTCTCAAACCTCCAGTCTCAAATTACTGTTGGAAAAAAAAATGTGATTTTTTTAAAAAGAAGACTAGCTTAGAGTTATATAGATGTAATACAGGAAAAATAATAATAATAAAAAATAATTCTATATTGATAAGAATATTTATTTTTAAAAAATTCACAGCCTAAAATTCTACATTTTAAAAATGGGTAAAATTTGTCAAATAACTTATACTTACTCTAGTGAACTACCGTTATATTAAAAGTGAAAAAAGTATAAATTTGTGGAAGATACAAAAGCCTCTAAAATGTGTTTTTATTCCAGAGAAGAGGGGGGGAGGGGGGGGGGAAGAAAATTGGTGGGTACTGTTTTGTGTGCAATTCCCAAGTATATTTTAAAAAAAACATTGAATTTTTATAGCCAAATTATATTTTCTGCTAACAGGGAATTGGGGAGGGATGAATAATAGAATGATTGACAAATCTTTTAGGGCCTGATTTTACAAGATGCTGCGCACCTCCTGATTGCTGCCAATCACTTTCATTTTCTTTCAGTCGATCCAAGAACATATGGCATTATTCAGATGGTGCTGGGCACCTTCAGTCGCAGTCCTCATAATGCCACAACATCCTCATTCTGTGCAAATGTGAGAATTGCTGTTGACATTTTAAATTGGAGGGTTATTTGGTCTTTGTCTGGACAAACTCCCAGCTGATATAAATGGATGTTCTGCCTGAGGAGGGACTGCAACAGTAAACAATAAATAATCAATTTTATAAGCCCTATTGTATATATGCAAACTGTGGGATGTATCAATTCGGTTCATAAAATTCTTTACCTCTTCCACTTTTATTCGATGGGGGGAAAAAATACCATTCTTATGGAGAACTGAAGTTTAGTTTACTCTCAGTGCAAATTTTGAAAAGTGGAAACTCTGGATGTTATGTGCATAAGGCAGTTGATTTAAGAGATCGGAAAGGTGTTTAATTTAAAAAGAAAAGAAAATCAACTTCAACATACTGATTTGTCCTGCATTACAGTTACCTGTAGAGAACCTCTAGTCATGTCTATCTGTTTTTGATGCCTCTACAGAATAACTGTCCAGCATCCTCTGCCCAACCAATCAGAATGTAGGAAAATCTACCGATATGACGGAATCTACTGTGAATCTACCTACCAGAAGTATGTTGAAATCTGTGTGAGTCTTGCCTCTAGCTCGTGCATTTAGTGCTCGTGCTCTCCCGCTATTCAAAAATTACACGTGTGTTGAAACCGTACACTTCTACTTGCGTGCAAAACCTCTACAGCAGGGACAGAAACATGTTGTTTAATTCTTTGAGATTGTGCTCTAAAAGCTAAAAAAGCAAATAAAAGCCCCTATGACTTTAGTAAATCTCTTAGACATGCTTCCGTATAGTGCAATAAACAAGAATGTATACACTAGAAAATCTAGGCAAAATGTATTGCACAGGTGCTTCACATCTTAGGGATTTGAAAGGTGTGTTATGTATAAATTAGCTGTCACTTTTTTTCAGTCGTGTAATGGAATGATGAGTTGTAATTTGCATAATCCTTTAAGAAGTCAAATTATACTGTCATGTAGCAGACTTAACATGCTAGCTAGGATTTCATAGCTTTGCAGCTAATTAGTATGTACCTTACAGGACAGTTAAATTGAAGTTGAGTCCTCTTGCTTTGCAGTCATTTGCCTTTGTCCGTTGCCCTAACAGAGCCTGCTTTTGTGTGTAACTCAAGATCGTTACTGGTGCTTCTGACAAAAGTGCTATTGCCGTGGGCAGACAAATGCAATGTGCTTGACTTTTGTTACTTTTGCAGTCAGTGAAGTTTCTATTTTACTGTAGTAAGGATTTAATAATCTAATTTCTACATAGAATTGAAAAGTATATATTTGACAGGTATATGGTAGATGATTTTTTATTAATCTATTGCAAATGCATTATGAATTTTCTGTTATCTTGCTGGATTTTGAAACTGCTTTCTGTCACTTTGTGTTTACTTTTCACACTCCAACTATATTCTTGTTTTTTATTTGAGTGTTATCCTTATCGTCTTGTATATAACAGATTTCATTTTCCAAAACCCTCTTAACTTCTCAAAATCAATTGTATTCTGCATTGCAACATGTTTCTTTGGCAAGGCAGTCATACTCATTATAAATTTTTAGGTCATTCTCTCATCCCCTCTTTTTTTCCATAACCTGGTGCTTGTTTCCTGAATGTTTTCTTTTAGTAATAGGTACAACTACGTCAGTGAAAGCTGTTACTTCAGTGTAAATAAAGAGTATCATTTTGGTTTACAAAAGTGAGAGGAAAAGAGAAATCTAGATTTATCAATATAATTACAGCACCAACGTAACTTGGTGAGCCAAAATGAAAATCTGACCTCTTGCTTGGCTTTTTTGTGAATGGCTACTTTTGGTGTTACACATGATCTGTTCATGATTTCACACTGACTTATAAATATTTCTTGCACTTTCTGAATTTTTGATGTTTTTTCCTTCTATCTCTCCAAATAATGGCAGTGTCCAGGGTGACGTAAGTAGTCTAGATCTAGCATGGTTTTAAATGTCACCATAGAACTTAACGTCAGTGGTTTTACTTTTCTTGTAACTTCAGTAAGTGCAAAAATGTATTCATTTGTTTAAATGTATGAAGCAGATTTGTTGTGCGCTATTTATATCAGTTTTTAGAACAACTTCAAGATTTTGAAACTTTGTGGAAATGAGAAAACTTGGCACAGATTGTCATGAGTGTTAAATACAGTGATGGGCTTCACTGAATGCTGCAAAATAGTTGATTATCTTAATTTTTTTAATTAGGTAGAATTTATAGTCAATATAGTTTAAAACAGCTAGCTGTTCTGGCCACAAAATGGAATAGTAGATGTTAACTTACAAGTCGGTATACAATTGCAAACAGACATTAGCTAAATAGCTTTTCAATAAAAGGCAAAATGCGAAAATCAAACTGGTGATGAAAGTGTTGGGTTTGACATCTGTTCTGTCATACCTGTAATGTGAATTTTGAAGTATTACAGTCCAGTTCACCTCACTTGTAAAAAACGTGGATTATTTTGGAAAACTAATGGCTAGATCTTCCTACCGAAAATGTGGAGTGCTTTTTGATTATTGAAATTTTCTCTCCATACTTCTATTTATTTCTCTGAGGCATTCTTTCTCTCACCTTCCCAATGGATGTTTTTGGTACTTTTCCCCCCAGTAATTTATTTCCAGTGATACAACAACAATCAAAAACAACAACCAAAAAATCAAGCTATTTTCATGACACTTTAAAAACTTATGCTTTAGTGCTATAAGACATGTAAACATTTGGTACTAGATGTTCATGTGCATCTCTTATGCAGACTCAGTCTCTCCCCTGATTAGACTGGGGAAAGGAGAGTGGATGTAAAAATGGGAACTGGCGGTCAACAGAAAGGGCTGTGTGACCCTCATTTTTCCTGTAGAATAATTTCTGGGCTGCACACAAAACAGCAAACTACTTATAATGAGAGTAAGAGAAATTTTAAGGACTGGCCATACACAGTAGCTTAACTGTTTTTTCTCCAACCTATTTTAAAAGTGAAAGTAGTACTGCTCTGGGTTTATGCTTAACTATGTACCTGCTAAAGGTATTTTGCGTAAAAGCAGTTGAAACTGAGATATTCTGATCCTTTCTGTAAAAATTTGAAATGATCATACCATGACCTTCTAGTCCAAAAATAGTTTTCAGAAAGTATTTGGGGAAGTAACTTTTTTAGTCAAAATCGTAGTGCTAATACACACTATAAAGAACAGTCTGTTAGACTTCTTGAAGGTGTAGATTAGTAAATATATTATAGTACTATAAAAAAAAATGTTGCAAAAAGCTTTTTGCAACACAGGTTCCTGAGGGGTTGGACTAATGATTACATGAGCTAATATATATAAAATAGGCAGAATAGTAAATATTTTAATACTAATCCCTCTAGGCTATTTATGATCCTCATGCAATTCAGTCTCATAACTGTCACTAGATATCTGTCTCAGAACAGAGTGGAACACTGTTTTTTTATGAACAGCTTTTAAAACTGTATTTATTACCTGCCCGCCCGGCATTGTCCACCACCTTGGTTGCCATGGGTCTATGTTGTTTTAGGTGGCAGAACATGTAAATATGCTTTTTAAAAAGCTGTAAAGTAAGCTTGAAAATAATTACTAATTGTTTCTGTGTTCACTAGCAGTAGAGACTAACATGACAAGCATTCATAAAACATTTTACCATTGTGTTTTTTGAAGTAGATGACATGTCTTGAGCTATGGAGGTAAAACCAGAGGCCTGTCGGTAACCGGCCTGAAATATCGCTGTCCATCAACTACTGAATATTTCCCCTTTACTTTCTCCAGTCCCCACAGCTGTAGCCAGGAATGTCCAGGCTCTTCTTTTGTGATGTCAAACAAAATTGACAACAAAAAGAAGTATTTCTTGTTCAGTTTTAGCTACTTCACTATAACCTGCCAAGGTTTTTCCCTCTTGCCCAGGTTGAAAATCCTTTCTTCTGCTTGCTTAGATACATGTGGGTTTGCACTCTTGTTCACCTTTATGGAGTGTCAAACAGTGAACAAAGCCTGGGTAGATGATTTCCAGAGATAGCCCAAGAGGAGCACAGATCCCTGCCCATGCTCTGGTTTTATTTTTAGCTAAATTACGAGGAGTAATGGTGTGTCAAGAACACGGGGTTTTTGCTTGTCTGCAGGGAGTCTCTGTTGTGTACAAGCAGAGGATATCTCAGGCTTTTTTGTTGGTCTGAGCCTGGAAGTTATTCCATTCATAAAGTGGCCCTTCAAAGTATCACCTAGGTCGTGAGGGGAATCAGTTTGGTGGCTGTTATGTGCTATTTCCAAAGCAAGGCTGGAAGAATCATCTCTTCTTCATTTCTTCCTGTCCATATTAAGCAGACTTAAAGGTCACGCCTCTCATAGAGCATAGAGAATAAGAAAGAGTTCTACAGTAAAGTACTTCTTCTGAAATCAAGAGCATGGAATAAATATGTAAGGAAAACACCTCACTCGTTTAAATCCCGTAAATATAGCTGTGGTCTTATTAGCTCTTTTTTCCTTCATTTCTTTGCAAGTTAGTAAAATGTTCACAGAACAGAAGGCTCATTGATTTCAGTCTAAGAAGTGAAGCAATTTGTCCTGGAAGGTGTAGCTTGGTCATATAAACATTAGCATAGAATCATTTGGGCCTGGCCATCCAGCCACTTTTTTACCCAGTGAAGCATATACCCATGCAAGCTGTGAGCAGCCAGTTTGTCAAGGAGAATGCTGTGGGAAATGGTGTCCAAAGCTTTACTAAAGTCCAGGTAAACAAAATCCACAGCCTTTCCCTCATCCACTAAGCAAGTCAGCTTGTGACAGAAGGAGATCAGATTAGTCAAGCAGGACCTGCGTTTCATAAACCCATGCTGACTGTGTCTGATCACTAGGTCGTCCCGTACATACTGTGTGATGGCACTCAGGATGGTCTGCTCCATAACCTTCCCTTGCACTGAGGTCAGACCGACAGGTCTGTAGTTCCCTGGATCCTCTGTCCAGCCCTTCTTGTAGATGGGTGTCACATTTGCTAATTTCCAGTCAACTGGGACCTCCCTGGTTAGTCAGGACTGCTGATAAATGATGGAAAGTGGCTTGGTGAGCCCTTCCACCAGCTCTCTTACCCTTGGGTGGATCCCACCCAGCCCCATAGACTTGTGTGTGTCTAAGTCATGTAGCAAGTTTCTAACCATTTCCCCTTGGATTATGGGAGGCTTCATTCTGCTCCCCATCCCTGTCTTCCTGCACAGGGGCCTGGGTACCTGGAATACAACTGGACTTGTTCCCAGAGGCAAAGAAGGCATTAAGCCTTTTCCTCATTCTTTGTCACTATGTTTCCCCCTGCATCCGATAAAGGATGGAGGTTCTCCTTAGTCCTCCTTTTGTTGCTTATGTATTTATAGAAACATCTTTTTATTGTCTCTTACAGAAATAGCCAGATTAAGTTTTAGCTGGGCTTTGGCCCTTCTAATTTTCTCCCTTGAAACTTCTTTGTAGTCCTCCTGGGTGACCTGCCCCTTCTTCCAAAGGTCGTAAACTCTTATTCTTTTTTCCCTTGAGTTCTAGCCAAAGCTTTCTGTTCAGTCAGGCAGGTCTTCTTCCCCACTGGCCCATCTTTCAACACATGCATACAGCCTGCTCCTGCATCCTTAAGAGTTCCTTCTTGAAGAATGTCCAGCCATCCTGGACTCCTTTGCCCTTCAGGACTGCCTCTCCAGGGACTCTGTCAACTAGGCCCCTGAACAGGCCAAAGTCTGCCCTCCAGAAGTCCAAGGTAGCAGTTCTGCTGACCCCCCTCCTTACTTTTCTGAGAATGGAAAACTCTATCATTTTGTGATTGCTATGCCGAAGAAGGCCTCCAACCATCGTGTTGCCCAAAAGTCCTTCTCTGTTCACAAACAGCAGGTCCAGCGGGGGCTCATCCTGAGCCTATAAATGCTAAAAACATCAAAACTTAGCAGACCAAAATAAGCTCCTCTTGGACTATGTGTTGACCCCAAACCAGAAATATTTGTACACCTGAGAAAAGGAGGCACATTGCTAAACCATTCCTGTCAGCCTCTAAGGTTTAAATTAAGATTTGTTTATTTATCAAATGGTTAAAACAAAGACAGAATTGCTTTGTATGTCCAAGAAACCGTATGGCCCTGGTAGAGAGCACAAATGAGTGTATAAACCTTTAAATAAGACAAATAGCTCTCCCAGGATTTCTAGTGAGGGAATTCAATCAGATACACAACATGGAAAAATGAAGGATTTCTCAGAGTTGTGTGCAGAGCTCATCACCACCTTAATGTGGAGAAAGCAGTAAAAGACTTTCAGGGGAGGAGCTAATAGTTCCAAATAGAGATTTACAGCTCTGTGAAAGTAGGTTAAAACCCCCTGCTGGCTCCTCTGCAGCTGGGCATTCTGGTTTGGGTCAGTATAGCCATTTAAGCAGCACAGAGAAGTTGATAATGGCCAAGAGGTCACTATCGTTTCGTTTCTTAGTGATGGTGTTGCACATAAACTGACTTAGAAAGACGTAAGACTTTTCAGACTTTTTGTTTGTATATCCTGACTCATCTGATATAGCTGAGGAAATGATACAGTAGTCTGAAAATCATTCTATCTGCAGGAAAAATGTAACGTAGGACAACAGGACTGTCATTCAAGGTAATGCTGTAGGGTACACGAGCTTTTTCTTCAACAATGACTTCAGTATCCCATCTTTAGGGGTTAACGTAAGAGAGAACATACTGGAGAAGCTGCTACTTAGTTTGATCTACTCTGGTAAAACAGGAAGGAGAGGCCCCCATCTTCTTGCACAGTGGATCTTTCTTTCGGGGGATATTCCCTCACTTCACATCTTGATTTTTCTCCTCACAATGTGAATTTAATAGGTGTATTTGAAGAAGATTCTATGCATAACCTCTTCATAAATTTGACCTCTTCTTAGAAAATACTGAAAGCTAATAACCTAATTCGTTCTCTCTTAGCAAATGGCAGAGAAGCCACTGCTAAGTCATGTAACAGGCCTTTTTAATATAAATCGCCTGATTCTTACAGCCTCAGTGTAAGGCTGCCTGACCGAACTTTATCCCTGTTACAGCTGCCTACTTCTGCTCTCATATTTGTGTAGCTTTAAGCACATCTGCAGGTTCTCTGTGCAGAGCTATTCTAGATGTCTTTTCCAGGAAGAAAAAAAAGTTCTTAAGCAAGTTTAAAACACATCCAAAAGCGAGCCAACATCTCCTTACACGTAAGATATGAGAGCAGGCTTTCTCTGGGTAAGAAATGAAATTAGCTGTGCCACTTTAAAATGATTAATGAACACTGGCTAGCATTAAGTTGAACATCTAATCCTTGGCTGATTGGAGCATTTGAGAGAACAGCACTCAAACCCCATAATTTTTCAATAACAGAAATTTTGTCATATTCCTATTATGACACAGTTACATGTTGCACTGGCTTTAACATTTTACTTTGCGATTAATGGAACGTAGCCTGAATAGAGAATAGGTGCAATGTATACATGCTACCTGAAATTTTTTTTCCACTGAATAATAAAGGGCAATGTTGAGGTTTACAAAATCCTATTCAGTTTATAGTTCAATACAAATTTTGAATATTCACTTAAGCTTTGCAGTATCTAATTGTAATATCATTCTGTGTTTAATCCTGAAGTGAATTTGATATTGGTCAATTGACCAATTAGGCAATTACCTTTTGCGGTCTTGCACACAATCCATGTTAAACTGTCTAGGTCTTCAGGTCCCTTAACCACACCCTTTCAATAGGATATTAGTCACAGTCTGCTAATTCCCTGCTAAGATATTCTATAGAAATTGTTTTTGCATTTCATTTTAATTTCAGATATGAAGGATTCTTTTTGTGTTTTGTGTTAGTGGTTTTGTGGTTTTCTGGTTTTTTTGTTTGTTTGTTTGTTTTTGTTTTTTTTTTGTTTTTGTTTTTTTCCCTGGGTAGTGTTAGTGGTTTCAGAAATGGAGAGATCAATTCAAATTATCTGTGACTGAGCTACTCTGTGTATTCAGCAAGGTTTCACTTTTCCCATGCTCTTTCAGTAACTCACTGCTTTGCACAAATACAGAAGTGTTAATGCCAAGTGTATCCAAAATATTACTTGGGGAAACAGTGAGCAAGATAACAAGCTCTTACTCAGTTTATACGATCATTCCACAACTTGGGGAAAGAGGAAATAATTATCCCCCAAATATAAGGAGTTAGCCAAATACCTGCCCTTAAGCTCATGTAAGTGCTGCGCATTGCAGTAACAAAGCTATCCTGAAGCATTTTAGGTATGCTTTATAAAGGTAGAGTTTCAGCGCTTTGCCATCTTTCAAAGAACAGTAAAACATAGTAACACAGTCTTGCAACTTCTAGTTCTTTTTAGAAGGAAAATGCCGATTATAAAAACTTCAGATGGAAGAAAATCCTGCCTTTTTTTAGAGGAACTGTACTTACTGATAAAGTATTGTTACCTTATTTTTAGTCTGAAGTTCTCTAACTTTTATGTAGGAGAAACGTACCAAATCCAGCATTAAGTATCTGAAGAATTCTCCTTTAATATTCATGATACTCCTCAATTTTTACCTCCTCCCCCCATACCTCCTCCCCCCATTTTTAGATATTTGTAGACAGTAACCCAGTGATCATTTATCCTCTTCTTTGACACAAATTTCTCATTCTTAGCAAGGCAAGCTTTCCATAATTTGAATGTTTCTTGTAGCTGTTTGATGAAGTCATTCTAGTTTGGATACCAGTATAGTCCATTAGTTGTTCCTGTGGAAATGCTTAGGGATCACAGATACAAACTAGAACTCCATTGTTATATGCTGTTTGAAATGGAAAGATTCTCTATCTCAACATCGGTAGTGATTTTTATGATCCTTTCCTATTGCCATTCTGTGTTTACTTCCTTGTACATCAAAGGATCTTTTTCGCTGCTCTAGCCAGGGTATTGCACTGTGGGCTAATATTAATTTGGTTATCCAGCATCATCCATATGCCTGTTCCTAGGTTATTATATTGTCTTTGTTTGGAATCTGTGCTGTTAGTTACTAGATAGACAGCTTTGTGCTCAGCTGTGTTAAAACGCATCTTATTCAGGTGAGCCCAGACTGCCATGCAATCTGTGGAACTGACAACTCCCTGCTATTTACCATTTTATTATCTTTTGTGTCATCTGCAAATTTTACTGGGAAGGATTTTATGTTTTCTTTCACATCACTGATTTATTCTCCTGCACAGGTACTCCGTAGGGAATAAAGGGCTCAAGGAGTTCTTTCACTGGACGAAGTACTTGGGGTAGACCTAATCCATATTTCAGAGCTGCTGGTCATAATGGCTGGGAACAGATTAGGGCTGCCGGCACTGATGAGTTGCAACCAAACAGGGGCAGTGAGTCATGAGCACACACTCTTTACTTGCAGCAGTATGAGATGGCTGCAGCCTTTCTTTAAAATAATGTGAGGCTTGTTTTGCATAGTGATGCTTGTTGAAATACAGAAGACAATTCTCCCTTGAAAATTTGTATGTCTGTAGTGATGGCTACTAGTGAATTCCTTTTTTATTTTTTTATAAAAAAAAAAAAGGCTGTTTCTGGAAACAAAGCTAGATTATTTGCAAGTGGTTAGCAAATTTAGTGAATGTGTTTATCCAAAAAGAAGAGCAAAGAGGTGGTTATTGGTAACCCTGCTGAAAACTTTCATGTTAGTTTTCTTTCTAGATTTGTTATTTTTAATTTCATTTCCAAATGATGCTTTTACTTAGAACTGTCTGCTTTTCAAATTACTATAAGTATTTCATTGAGCAACCTTAAAATAGTGCTCTGAAGATTTTATTTTTTCCTTAAGTTTGCCAATTAGCAGACCTGCTCAGCACTGTACATTGTTTAAGTTTAAGGCTTAAATGAAGTTGTTTAGCAATCTGTTAACTCTCCCACCTAGCCATAGGGCTTCATGGTACAAAAATGACACAACTTATATTTGACATCCAGATGCAGCAGTATCACAAAACTCCTGACTTATCTATGACAAAATTATTGACTTTCTGCTAAAATTCCTTTATGACAGCAGTGTCTGTAGTCAATTTAAATTATTTATACTGATTTGCTTTCCCTTTAAGACAAATACTGCTCCAGTTAAAACATGCAAAGATTTAGCAAAGCCTGCATCACCTCAAACTGGTATACAGAAAACAAGACTTGCATTACATTTTGTAAAACTAATTTTTTTTATACATTTATCCGTTTTTGTCAGGTGTTCATGGTCTTAAAGTTCATGTACACACATGTACATATATGCACATACATAGACATAACCTTTGAAAAGAAAGAAAATACAATAATTTGAGGGAAAAAGAAGTCGGCTTTATGTTTCCATTGTATACCAGAGTGCAACAGGAAGAAGATAATTTTTAATCTATGTCATTTTTACATATAAAACAATCCTGTGTTGTTTAAAAAAACCCCAAACCTAAACCAAACAAAACCCCCCAGACAAACAACAAAAATCCCGAAACCATATGAACCGAAGATTGTATAATTAGGATTTGCCTTAATTTCTGCTAAATAGGGAGTAAATTTCTCATAAATACCAAACAAACAATCTGATCAACAATAAGGAAAGACACAGTCTGTCATACTCTGTCATACTTAAAGTTTTCTGCTCATTCAGCAACAGGAGACTTATGAAAGTAGATACCTTTGTTATAGTTACAATGAACTTTATCTTACAGTTTTGTAAGTGATGTTGGGTCTGTGCCATCTTTGAGATTGCAGACTGTGATGCAGAGTAGTTTAGGATGCTGTATCATGTACCATTTAATCAGGCTGCACTGTTTAGAGTATGTGTTGTGTACTGGGAATAATTTGTGTGTAAAGTCTTTCCAGCTGCATCTATATAAAAGGTGAAATTCCCCTACCTCCTCACAAAAGTCAGTTAAATGGACTGTGGGGAATGGAACAGCAGTTGAATGAATTAATTTCATGTAGCTGTCCGTAACTGGCTGTGACACTGCAGTGTGCTTCCTCCACAGCTGACTTGCAGCCAGGGTCCGTACACATCTTTGTGGAGTTTGTGGACTGCTGAATTTTTTTTGCATTGATCAATTGTCTTCCTGTCTAGAAGTGTCCTGTATAGTTTTCCATCGCCTTGCTAAATTCCAGTGACTCATTTACTATGCCTAGGGCAGTAGATCCATAAGGCTCGCAACTTTGGTGGACTTCATTACCTATTATGAGGTTCAACAAGGCCAAGTGCCAGGTCCTCCACTTGGGTCACAACAACCCCAGGCAGCGCTACAGGCTTGGGGCAGAGTGGCTGGAGAGCTGCCTGGCAGAAAAGGACCTGGGGGTGTT
>KZ505637.1:4924647-4946628 GCA_002844005.1 Limosa lapponica baueri
TTTTTTTTTTTTTAATCAGTGTTCAGTTGATGGTTGGACTAGGTGATCTTAAAGATCCCCTCCAACCTGGACGATTCTATGATATCCTCTCATGTAAGCTACTGTATGTGCTGCTTCACGTAGCTGGGGGAGAGGGGCCGTTGTGGGCATTCCCCCTTTCACCAGTGGAAAACCTCCCGTTTGTGAGTGTACTCTCTGCTGGTGATTCCCAGTGATGAACGTACAGACAGTCCAGGCAAAGGGACGTGGTGCAAAGGTTTTCAATCTGTAAAATGGCTTGTGTAACCAGTCACACTGCAGGGTACAATGAATTTGGCAGCCTGTTAGTCCCAGGGCTGTCTGGAAGCACCTCAGGGTCACAGAAGCTCCCTGTGCTAGGCTGTAGGCTAGGCAGTCCATCATCTGTACAATCAGTGGCCAGTACTGATCAATGGATTGATCATAACTCTGCTTTGGTATAGCATGGACTGTTGCTTTGTCTAGCGGTATTTTCTTTGCCTCAAGAGTGCTGCCATGCTCTGCATTTTGAGCTGGATGTTGTACTAGAAAGGACAATCATATTTTGCTAACTCCGCAAGTTGAATTGAGAAGTGTTTGTTATTCAGTAGGGATAGAAAATGATCAAAATATTTTGAGTGAAATACTGAGCCAAGATTAAGAGTAGAATACAAGCCAAGTCTATAGTATATTTTGGTATAGGTTGGTCAATTGGAGGTATTTAAGTGGTGTAATATCCCACTTGGACAAAGCTGCATCAGCAGAAATCTCTATAGCAGATACTATTTTACTTGCAAAACTGTTCTTTTACTGATACTGCTTGTTTTGCTAATAAGTGGTGATTTTCCTGTATGAGTCCAAAGCCGACCTTTGCTGATATAGCTGATTACATGCTTAGTGCCTTGCCACAGTGGTGTACCAAGATTGCTTTATTGGCAAAATGCTCCTAATGCAGACCTCATCTGATTTTAGTCATTCACTTTTCTTGATTTCAAAGCTCAACAAAATAAGACTCCTATTGTAGAATTTGAAGGGATGTTAGTTGTTCCATGACTCTGTAGTGAATAATCACTGGGATAAAGAGACCCAAGAGCTGTACAGCATTTAAAAATCAATCCTGTTTTTCATAATATAATTAAGTTTTTTGTCATTTGAGATATTCTTGTTGCAGACTTGAATTAAGGGTGAGAAACCTAATCTTCTGAGTTGCTTCACATATTTTACTTTTGTTCTTCATAGAATCCTGCTGGTGGTGTGATTTGCTTGATTAATTGTGACAGTGCTATCCATACTAAATCCCACATGGTTGAGCTCCTTTGTCTCGAAATCAAATGATGTAAATGAAAACTTTCCAAAAGAATTCTGAGCTTTTTCACCCCCTCAAAAATCTCTCAACCAAAATTGAAGTGAAAGGCCTGATGATCATAACCTAGTCAGGCGCAATGCCTTGCTGTGGGCTTTGGGCAACACCTAGGTCTTATGCCTAAGGGAGCATTTTATGGTTGTTGTAGCAGGAGGCCTTCTTGCTTCCAGGGGTGGCAGCATGCTTTTAGAATCACTGCATTGCTGCTTGATTACTGGTGATCGTTATGTTACATGCAGGACCCAGCGTGACAGAGAAAGGCAGTTCTGATTCATATCACTCTGGGGAGCATCAGACATGTATCCGGACCATGCATCAGCATCAATGGTAACTGTGGCATTGAAATTGCTAGAGAAGGCATAGAATCAGGTAATCCTCCATAGAAGAGTACTACTGAATGGCTGCGAAGTTCACAGCTGGTAGATTCATATCTTATGGGAGCATGGTACTGTGTAACAGGCAAAATCTATTAAGTTTTCTAAACAGGTTAAGGCAACTTCATTAGATAGGGTTTTTCCGTTAGTGATGTTGACTTATTTTTACCTCAGCTCCTCCCTAAGTGTACTTGCAAGTTGTAAACAGATCTTTTGTGAGATGTCAAAAGAAGAGCAAATCAATTGCTCCAGGCCTAGGTTGTCTCTTGGAGGTTAAACTGAAATCTAATTGACATTGTCACTAAATGGAATGAAATACATTCTGGAATGTCAAAAATTACATTAACTTTTCAGACTATTGTGCTCTCCAAGTTTTTAAATTTGTCTTGCTTAGGTACTTTGATGCATTCCTGCAGCAATGCCTCCTTCACAAGACTAAAAATAGTCCAAGCAATGAACTATTCATCTTTTCCCCTTGTTTACACCAGATACCATCTATATTAGGTTGAAAACCAAGAATAAATCGTCTTCCCTAATTTGAGGGAGAGTTTCCATTCTTCTTTTAAGAATTCATAGGAAAGGTGAATAAACATCATGTTTCACAGATGTGCAGATCATTTTTATATGGGAATTGGTTGACCCTTCAATGCGCTGGTCCTTATTAGGATAAGTGCCCTTTCCTCAGCAACAGTTTAAGGAGGTGGAGTCCTTCTCTGAGCTTCAAGGCTTGTAGAGCCTCCTCACCTGGGTGCTTCTTAAAAGATGGTTAGCACTGGCCATACAGGTCTTGCAAGCATCTTGGTGATATGGCAGCAATATGCTCATGATTGCAAGTGGGAGGTTTCTTGTTTTCTTTTACTTGCTACTGGAAAACACCACAGTCCTGATGCGGGTGGTCTCACTCCTGGCTGCCTATGAACACCTTAATCCATGTGCTGTTAGGATGTTTGCAATAATCTGGAGTGTAGAAGAAAATGCTATTCATTTCAGGCTCTGCAAAGGGGAAATAGGGCTTTACAAGGGCTTCTCTGCTCTGTGTGTTCTAAGAGTGTTTAATCTAAAGGCATGGTGTAAGGCTTATCTGTTTACAGATATATATTTGTTAAGAGGTGATTTGGTGAAATATATTAAAATTCATTTTGGCATGTGGTTTCTTCTAGGTGAACATTTGTGTATTGTTTTAACTTCTTCCACATGCTTAACTAAGACTAGTCTGTAAGTCTCAAAGTAAACAAGTGCTTACTGATGGTCATCATACCCTTCCTATTTGTACCTACAATACCATATTTGTGGCTTTGCAAACTGGCTTGCTTTGACTCTTATGTGTAGACATTTTTTATTGACAGATAAATAAATTCAGCTTGGATGACCAAATCCATGTATGCAAATATCAGCCCTTTTATTGTTGTGTTTAAGCAAAATTTTACATTAGAGGGGAAAACATAGTTTGAGATTATATGGGTGTTGCATATTGCATAAAGGTAGCAAGATGACATCAAGAACAGAAAATTATTATATTTTAGGCCAAATGCAATAGTAACTACAAACAGGAAATTACAGTTTCTCCCCTACCCCCCTGCTGCTTCTTGCTTATGTTCTGATACTGAAGTTCTCCCCACCAGTAACCCATATTCCTATTTATTCATTCCTGTCCCCATAGCCTCCTCTGTCACTGCTTGTACTCACTGTTCCTTAACATCCTGCCCTAGAAGGATGGGTACATTGTTACGGCAGGCACACCAATACTCTGTAGAGTTGTCAGGACCGCTTGGGTAGGTAGATCAGTGTCTGATACTGGTTTTAATGTGCTCATTGCTTCCAATGATGTTTCCCCTGGCTTGAGGCTTGTGTTTGGGAGACCACAGTATGCATTCCAGATGGCACCGCAAACAGCGTCTGCCAGGGAAAAACAGGTAAATATAACGAAGCAGGGAGGCAATTGGGGAACTGCACTGCTTAATTTGATTATGGTCTCAGATGCAAGGGACTCAAAAAATGCTAGTTAAAACATAAATACTGGTATTACAACATTTATTATATGGTAGTAAACAATCCACTCAATAAACATTGAAAATTTAGGTCAGAGTTGTAATTTACCACACTGGTGAAGAAAAACATTGTGGTGGAATGAGCAATCATCCTATTGCTTACAGATTTTTTTGGCATGTGGCTTTTTCAGTGATGTATTTGAAAGCAAATTTAGAATATGAAAATCTTGGTGTTTTTTTATCCTCATTTTAGCCAGGTGAAAAAAGCCTCAATTTATATATATATGAGAGAACGTTCTAAAAACATGTTTCACTTTTTATATGTGGATACCAATATTTATATGTGCACAGTGACTTTTCCCTGAGCCTTTTTCTTTTTTTAACCTCCTTGCCTATGTCCCCATCTTCTTTCAAGAACTGTGAAGAAAAAAGTCCAGATACCTTGAATAATTTCTTTTTTGTGTGTGTGTGTCATTTAAAGCCTTCCATGTCCTTAAACCCCAACAAACTGTTTTCTGGCTCACTAGTATTTGTTGAAAACAAAGGGGTTTGACAAAAATTCTATTTTCTTCCAAAGCACTGGTCATACTTCTGTTTTTCAGTTTCTACCAGAATAATCATGTGGCTTTTTCCAGAAATTGTTTTTCCAGATTGTTAGAGGAAGATTGGATTTAGTATAAATTCAATATAAGATCTACCTTCCTTCATATGCATGGGTCTTTATTAGATAGTAGCTGCTATTACCTTTAACTATTTCAGTTGCCATGAGATTTGTCTGTCATTTGCCTTGTGCCTTGCATAGTCGCTAACTCCTGCATGCATAAAATCCTGTCTAATTGGAACAGTAGCATTTTACATCTACTGCACAGACTCTTCTTAGCTATATGTCATAATACAGTGTAAAATAAGTCTATGTAGAATATCTATAGTATATGGGTCAAAGAATATTTGTGATGGAAGGATGTTCACTGTTTGTAATTTAGAAATTCAGTGTAAATACCTAGTTATTTAGGATGATTACTCTGTGGATATGTAGCTCGTATGGGGGGGTGGATCACCATATGACTCTGTAGCTTGCCCTAAGTAGCTAATTACATCTGCAGACAGGTATGAGTTTGGTTGTCATGCTGGTGTGCATATATTTATTCAGGGATGCACAAACACATTCAACAGGAAAGTTAAATCATCCCCATTTGAGTCAGAGCATGCCTATAGGAAGAGTGCTCAGAGGAATGGAAAAAAGAGCACACGTTAACTCTTGAGTCTTTAAAACTGTAGAGCAAGAGGCACTCAATCACTGGACTTGAACTTGTGAGGGATGAATGGATAACATGCTTACTGAGACAAATGAAACTTGTACGAGGTGCAGGAGCAGGGTCCCTGGTTAGCTGAAAGTCAGGTGAGGCAGAATAACTGTGACTGAAGAGAATAGCACAGGCAGAGGCTGACTGCTTGCAGTGGTGAGGGGAGGGAGGCGTATGCGAGGGGGAGAGCCCTGAGGTCCTCAGAGGGCATTGCTCAAAGCCCAGATGATTCTCATGAGTGGTGGGGAAGCTGGAGAGCCGTATTGCCTATTGCTTTGTGTGCTAGCAAAAGGAAAGGGTGCTTGGTTTTGGAACCCATGGAAAAATCCTACATCCTAGCATTGTCCTGTAGGAATAAAGTAGGCTATCATGGAGGGGGAACCAGGAAAGCCCAAGCCTAGTCATTGTGCCAGGGAAATCATGAAAGCTGGTGATACAGTTCTCTCAGACTAGAGGAGGCTTAAAAGCTTGCACAGGTAGTGAAGCCCAAACACAACAGCTAGATGAGTTGAAAGGAGTCTTCCACCACTGCTACGTTGTTATGCGTGAGAGGGAAGATCTGTTGTGTTCCAGCTTACTGTTCAGATTTTACGGATCAGTCAGGTAAGCTGAACGTGTGCTAACTGCAGTTGTAATGTTTCTGGAAAAGAAAACAAGGCCTTTGATTTCCCTGTTCATCTAGAAAATGCATATGGAGAGATTTAGCTGCTCCATGCAAGTAGCTAATTGCATTATCAGTTGCAGAGTGCAGTGGGACACAGCGGAGGAACACTTAGTTAAAACACTTCAGTGACCCTTCTCACAAGTGAAACACTCTGTTTTGTGACTTCTCTGGGGTATGGGGACTTCTGCTGTGGGGTTTTTCTGGGGTTCTTTTGGATAAAGAAAGGTTTCCTTGTTGTGTAGTGCACTTTTTTTCGTTCCCTGGAAGGCAAAAAAATGTAGGCCTTTGAAAAGACTACCACTTGTCATTAGTCAGATTTAAACACTAAGTTTACCTATGCTTTCTGCTGAGTGCTTGTGGCTATTTTGGGGTTAAATAACCAGGTTTTTGGTAAAACTCCATTGTCTGGTTAGGGTTTAGAATCAAATAATGATCTTTAAAAACAGCGTTATTGATTTAAAAAGTGGAATGTCAGAGACACAAAACCAGGGAAAACAGCTTTTTGTGACTTCAAAACTGACATCCCAGATACTCCAGTCACTAGAAAATGTAGAGGGTTTTCAGATCTAGCAGGTAGACATTTTAGGAAAATAGGATGGAGTCTTCAGCTTTTTTTCCATTTTTATCTGTTTTGTGTTTCTAGACTTTTATTTTAATGTCAATGCCTAATATTGCATCACTAGTGTTCTTTTATTCTTTTGTCTCAGAAACATGTCCTGAACGTGCTTTTATCTCCTTATTATTGCTTGTAAACCTCATACTACTTCAGCACTGTGGCACAGCTAATGCTCTTTTCCCTTGCTTAAGCTACCGCAGTCTCTCTGGCCCTGCCGTCAATCACCAGCTGGATGCTGAGACAAATTTTTTATAGCAGCTTCTGTCAGTAAAGAGAAAATATTTTGAAAAATACAGTCTAAAAGCTGAATGTCAGCTTGCTGAGTGGCCTGGTTAAACAGGAGAATTGACTCTGCCAAGTTTTTGCTGTTTAGCTTTTTTCTTATTTAAAAAAAAAAAAAGTGGTTTGGGGTCTAGCCCAAATAATAAACAAAATAAGACTTTCTTGGCAAGGCCTCATAATGGACTAGCTTAGTAAAATTCTTAAGCATCTCCATGATCATTTCTGCCTCCACCTTCCCGGACCCTCTTACATGGAAGTTTTCAGTCTGTTCTGGATGTCACACAGAGGAGTAGCAAAGAACCCGTTAACTCCGGTAGCTCTGTTGGACCCCCTGTAGTCTCCTGTTTTGTTTTCTTTTTCATCAAAATCTAAATGACTGTAAAAGTGTGGGGGTTTGGGGGTTCAAAATCCTAGAACAAGCAATGCTCTGTCTTTGCAAGTAGTATTCCAAAAGAGATTCTGGATGTCCTGAGCGATTGTACTTAGTCTTTATGACCAGGGCAAAACACACTCAAAAGATTTAGATAGGCAAGAAGGCACATACTTTTTAAAAACTGCTTTGAGAAAAGATGGTGGAAGCACATGGCATAACGCATAGTAAATCTTGTATTAGAAAGCCGCAAACCCCTTGTTGAGAAGTTGCATTGGTCTCTTGAGCCAGAGAATATTGCTGTCCTACAGATATATTGTTGGAAGCTGCATTGAGAAGTGCAGCCTACTTGTTAGTTGATAAATAGAGATTAGAATCATCTACTAGGCTATTTTATGGTGCTTGTTAACAATATTTACCTTCCTAAATTGATTCAGTATAATCCTCGCTATGGCTTTACCTCATTTCTGGAAGACATATAGATAATGTGGTACTTATATGAAGTCTTGCATGTCACTGAAAACCTGCTGTATTTCCTTAGTTGAATTGTGTGGCAGGATTATATTAACATAGATTTTGGAATATTTGAGCTCCCATAGGGTATGGTGTGTGGTTGATATGACATGACTTGCCTTCAACAGTTGTTTTAACAAGATATCCTTCATATAAAATATACCAGGCTGAAAGGCATAACTGAGTGAGTTTAGTAAGAAACACTGTTGGCAAAATTCTTCACTTTCATCTTTATCTGATTAATTCAAGGCTGAGTGTTACAGAGAAAGTATTTTTAAACCAGTGTAGTATTTGGTATGTTTATTTTTTAAAAAACAAAACAAAACACAAAACACCACCCTCCAAAAAACCCCTTTTTTATTATTTAGTACAAGATCATTTTTAATAAATTGTTAAACTCATTGCAAATGCATGTGCATTTATGCTGTAAAAACCCATACTGCTTAAAATATCTTTTCACTCCTCCTAAAAACTGCTTTAATAATACATTAATTAACACTTCTGTAGTGCTTGGCATATTTAACACACAAGATAATTTACAGTTCCTAATATTTTAAACTGTGTATTAAAAAGACTAGCATTAGTGAACAGAAAATACACTGTATGTGAATATAGCATTAAATGCTAAACATATAATTTACATGTAGCTCAGTCTTTAATTTATTAAAAATAGATATACTTTAATGTCTTGATAATACTGCTAATGTTGTTTGAGTTACTATTAACATTTTTTCAAGATCCTGCTGATGATTTATTCTTTTTATTATTACCATGCAGAGACTTAATATCTAATAATACAAATAATTAACTTTTGGGTTATATAGACAATTAATTTCAGATTTTATGGCAAAATGTTGTATTTTTATTTTTATCTATTTTCTCCTTGCACAAGCCTTTTTGTGTTGACAAAAATACTCAGTAAAATTAATGTCTGAAAATTCGTCTCTTTGTACTTGCATCGAAAGGCTTTGACTAACCATGTACTTGAGAACAGATTTCAGATATAGACAGATTCTTTTACTGTCTCTTGACTTTATGCTGCAGGGGAAAACTTACTACATGAGGATACTAAATGGCTTGAGGGTTTGGTAATGGGATGTGGAGACCTTCACCTTAGGTCACTAGTTTGAATGTAGCCCAGGTGGATGGAAACTAAAACCCATTATCATCTGATGGCTCCAGCATGGCCTGTGTGAAATGAGTTGGTGTTCCCAGTCAACTTCCTAGTAGAAAGATGTCAATATTGCAAAATCATCATCACAGTTTTTGCTAATTGGGACCCTTGCTGGAGCTCTTTGCAGAAAAATCAGTGGCTGCAGTGGATGTGGGCACTGAATTCCGTTCTGCACCTCCAGTGGTTTGTGTAGGACAGGCAAGAAGGATAATTGTGTAACAGAATAGAGAAACCATTGGCACGTGTTAGGCCAGACCTGGCTTGTAAATGCACTTCCAGAATTGCTTAGCTATGTTTGGCTCCTACTGTCATTGCTTACAACGTACTTCAGAGGAGTGCTGCGTGCACCTTATAAATAAGTGGAATGTCTGGGGGAAAAAACCAACCAAACAAAAAAACAACCAGAGAACTTTTTACATTAGTTAACACAAAGTCTGGAGAGGTATAATCCTGGTTGAATTTTCATAGTTGACTCTCAGGCTAGCTGGTTGAATCCCTCAACTTCTCTGTCCGTAATTTTGCCATCAGTCTCCAGTTGGTTTAGTGATCCTGGTACTAGAGGAGGAAAGTAATATATGTTATATTATTGTCAGAGGCAGTGAAAGACTCTAAATTGTAATCACTGTATAAAATCAATGCTCAAAATCTAATTGTTGTGGTGAACTGCAAAGCATATACTGTTTTCCAACCCACAGAGAACTGTTCTCCTCTTACAGCTTTTATGCATAGTGGCCTGTGTATCTGTCTTGAACATGGTCCTAATTAGCTAATGAAGCTCAGCTGGCCAGATAAATGCAGCCTCATCAGGCACTCTGCTTTTTTGCTCAGGAAGTTGAAGGAGAGATCACTTTGCTTTAGAGTCTTCTGGAGAGCCAGACCGTGGGATTACTGGTCGCCATTGCTACTGCACCCTCCCAACCAAGAACTAATTCTTACTTTCTATACATGGGCCAAGGGGCCACACCATTAATGAGAAAGACCATGTTCCCATCAGGTTTTGGATACCTTCAGTCATACTTGCATCCGCTGGGCATAACATCATCAGTCAGAGGTGGTATTTCATCCTAGAAAAGTCATGGGAGCAGAGCGGCTGGGGTATTTCACCAGTTATACTGAAATCCACTTCACTTCCTGCAATTTGTGTTTTGTTGTTGTGATTATGGTAAGATGATGCTGGTGTTTGTTTCATTCACACGCCTCAAACTTGGGCTGGGCACTAGGGCATGCTGGTGCTCCAGTGGAATTACTTCAGAACACAGGCAGAAGCTTGTGTCATGTTTATTATAAAGTTCAAACAAATAGTTATTTCTCCTTAAAATACAGTAGCCTCTTCTCAGATAAGTTGAACAGTGAATTAACTAATATTAAGCTGCTGGGCAACTTTCTGCTGGGTGTGTTACATTTTATGTTTCTAAACACACAAATATAAAGGGTTTATAGCGGCTATCCCAAGAGCCTATACAATTTAACGTATTCTGTGTGCATCTTCCCTAAGAAACAGATCAGATGCATAACATCAAGCTGTCTGAATACCCTGATTTCCTCAAATATTCACTGAGAATTTACAGATACTCAGTTATTTGACTTTTCTCTGTTTGATAAGATAGTAATAAATGCTTCTTTGCAGTGAAACATGGCTTACAAAATTGCTGGAGGATTTTTTTTTTTTTGCTTGAGGATGGTTAACAAAAGAAAAAGTTCTAAATGAAGTATATAGTACTGTTTTAAAAGAACATTTGTCTATAATATTTGTTATACCTGCATCTATTTTGAGATCAGTAACTATCAAAGCTTTAATAAAAGCACCCACAAAGCTTGTGTATTATGCAATATAAGACGCTAACCAATTTGAATGTTTCTGTAAAAACATTATGATGTAAACAGAATTGCAGGAGGCTTGAACTGAATATTATCTTTTCAACATTAATGGGGAAAAAATTGGATTAATTTGTTATATAGCAGTCTTTATTAGCTGAGTTTCTTAATAATGGCATATTTAACCAGATCTAGCTTGATAGACACTCATAAGGTTTTTTGGTTGTGGTTTTTTTTTTTTTATTTTCTAAATGAAATAAAAGCAATTACATCTGACAAAGGGAACTCTGATAGTTCTTAATATTATCTAGTAATTCTAAATTTAAACTTTGGTACATGTTTACCACTGTGTCTTTGCTTTTTTGGCACAGGTAGTTCCAATCTGTAGTTAACAGAAATCTTTCTATCAATTTGCTTTTTCCTACTATGCCTTTTCAAAAAACCTAAACCTCATGCTGTAACTATGGATGATGATCTAGGGACTGCAGGAGTTAGACAAGTCACAGTAGAGGTTTGTAACTTCTTTTAATTTGCTAATCCATGCATGGAACAACATTTCCAGCATTACCCAGAGATTAAGCCCCAGGGCCGAGGGCAGGGCCTCAATTTTAGTTTGCTAGTGATAGGCATACTGTGGTTAGAACTAGGTCTCTGCTGTGGACAATACCAAGCCTTTTCAATTTAAATTTCAGTAACGGTAGCAAAATATTAAACATGGAGAACATGAATTAAAAAAAGAAAAAAAAAACCAAACAAAAAAGCCCAAACCACCCTGTCTTTGCATTCAGTCATTTCCCTGGATAAACTTTGTGATGTACTATTGGAGACCAAAAAATGGTTACTTTTTTTCAGAAATGGAAAGAAATATAAATGAATACAATATGTTAATTTTATGGAAAATATTTATTTCTGAGGGTGTGATTATTAATGAGCAAAGATCAAAAAAGATAATGATTTTTGTGTAGATGATTGCATTAATGTTTAGCAATGTAATAACTACTGCACTTCAATACAATTTTTAATAGATTTTTGTTTACTCTGGTGATTAACTGGTAATTCATTCACATTAAGTTTGCTGTTTTTAATGTAGGTCACAGGAATGGTAATCACTTTATTTATTGATAGTAACTTTATGAGAGTGGAAAGATTTTGGAGCTGTATATTCAAAATGTAACAATACTTTATGTAATAAATAGACACCAATTTATTATAATACATTCACAAAACCTCTTAAAACTGCAGAAAACATACCTGGTATCATGCAGATGTTTTTTTTTTAATTACCTGAAATATTAAATATATTTATTTATTTAAAGGAATATGTATATACGCACACATGGATTTTTGTGAATTCGGAACTTTCAGAAGGAACTCTTCATTCACATTAGTTTCCATGAGCTGGCAGCAGTACATAGCTCAGTCAGACTAAATGCAAATAGAAGAGCCATCTGTAATCACTACCTTTACTATTTATTGGAACAACACACGTTATATGGTCATCTATTACTGCTGTATGTATTATGAATGTAATTGTGCAGTTAATTTCCCTCCTGTTAAATTCTATCCAGTAGGAAGAGTATTACAATGCACTTAACCAAAAGGAAGCTGTAGTAGTAGCTACATCCAAATAGATGACGCAGGGGTGGTGAGTCTTGTATGAACTCCAGAAGCTCAACTAAAAGGAAAGGCAAATCGAAGATCAGATTAATGAGTCCAAGAGGTCTTGAATACTCACTTTTCTGTAGAAATGCTGCATCTCAGGACAGAGAGTCAAAAGAGGAATACATTGTCTGCCTTAATAAAGTGATGCTTCTCTAAGAGGAAGGTCCTAGTCCTGCATGTTATGTGTACCTGTGACTCGTTACCTTTGCTATGAGTACTGTATGTAGAAAGCTTGTGGAATCTGCTGGGATGTAGACTTTGTATTGGAGTTACATAGGCATAACACCTCTTGCTAGGTAGAGGTAAGTGTAAGATACTTTTGCTATAGCTTGCCCCTTTATGCAGTCTTCCCTTTCATTTAGGCTCTTTATACTCATTCACATCCTAAGACCTTTACGGCATTAAATTTTTGTGCATGTTTTGTTTGTTTCCTGTCCTTTGAGTTTGGGAACAACGGTTGCAGATTTCCATGTGGATGTCTTTAACTCCTTTGGGACTGTTGTCCTTATGAGGTACTGAACTAGTAGAGGCTCATGGCAAATGGTCCCATGACTCCAAACTGTGTAACATCCCTGCTTAGCCATTGTGCAATGGCAGTTCAGAAAGGGTGTTCTGGAAGCTGTAAAGCCTTTGTCCACTCAGATTCTAAGATCGCCGTGCAGTTACGATTTTCATTAAGCATAGTGCAGAAGGATGTTTTTATCATCTTTTTCAATAATCGGTCATATTTTTCGTTGCAAATATAGCCCAATCTTTAACAGGCTTCTGATTTTGTGGAAGCGTTATCTTAGGTCATAGAAAATATAAGGTAATGAAATACTGCGGTTTTTTCTTAGTCCTTGGCATCAATATACATGTTATTGGATGCTGCAGTTACCATCTCTAGATCTATTTTTAAGGAGCCTAGAGTAAATCCTTCAAGTTCAAAAAACCCTCAGCGTTCACAGACGCTAGATTTTCCCTGTGACTGTCTCAGTATTTTGGAAAATGAATAGTATTAAACAGTGAAGCAACTCTAGAGTGTTCAAAGGAAGATTTATTTAAATAGCTTGCTAACTGAAGAGAGTTCCATGCTGCTTTGTTGGGTGTTAAAACCCCTCTGTCTACTTCATAATGATTATGAAGTCACACTTATAATAAATAAGTTTTAGGTCACTCAGTTGCGACCATAATAAAACTTGTTTCCTTGCTTTTTAATGTTTGAAAGGTAGTAGTGCAGTATGTGTGTGGTCTGAGTTTTTTGCAGACGTGATCTGCATTTAATCGGGTAAAATTAATTCCCTAAGCTGCTGGCAGGCAGCATGTACTTGTTAATTATTCAGGTGGATGACAAATGCAGAGCAGAGGTTCTCGCAAAGACAAAGTTTGTATGATGCATGTTTAGTAACTGATAGGCTTGACATTCTGTGGTGTCTTATTCAGTGCTAATCCTAATAAGCTGCCTGATGAGATGAACGCCTATCCTCCTGTCCTTTAGAGAGAGAAAACAGAGATTTGAAAGAACTTCATTATAGCAATAAATCCCATACTTTCTGTTATTCCTGGTGAAAAGAGATCTTGTCCAGATGAATAACACACACATAGAGGAAAAAGTCAGAATAGTAGTGTAATACAGAATATTGAAATGAATAGAAAACTGTATTGTAAATGCATCCACTGTAAAAGTAGCTGCAGTTTAACTTTATTGGTAGACCAAGTTTACACAGTTTAATGCCCTTCAAAATCTTTGGCTTTTATCACAAGTGTTATAATCCTATGGTTGTATGATTTCACCAAGACCTGCAAGTTGCCAGGGAAGTAACTTGAAAACATTGTGTTTACTGTAGTCATTTTCATTCTCTCTGATTTTTGCTAGTTAAGTGCTATGCTGTGAGTATTCTGTCAATTGTACTAGAAAGTAGTGAGGACCAAAATTACCCATGGATGCTGGAAGCATTATTAACCAAGAGGCTGCAAATAGGTCCTGGGCTTTGCCAAATGTTTTTATTCTCAGTTGATTTCTCATGGTTACTTTAACTCTTTCCATGTTTTTATTACAGTAGGAAGACTGATAAGAGATTTAACTCCCCCATGCAGTGCAGAGTACCCAGCACGAGTCTTGAGTGAGACTCATAATGACTAAAGGTGTATCTTCTGTCTGTTCACTGCTCTGTTCCATATGACAGGCTTTTCTTGTGGCTAAGTGGAAGAATAAAATATGGGCTTTTTGAACTGGAATTTCTCTATAAATTATAGGTAAAAGAAATTCAATTTCAAACACTGTAAATTTTATACAAAACGCAAACTTTCTATTATATAAGATGTTTTTTAAATTTGGGATAGGTGGATGTTGATGGAGGATTCATGTATTTTATACTTCTGTGAAACTTATTTCTGTCTACCTTTTCAACTGCATTTAAACGTGCCCTCTAGCTCAAATGAATGTGAGGCTGGGAGAGAAGAGTCAGTATATTTGTGTCAAGGTGGCACTGCTTTAGCTTCTCTCGCAATCTTCCCCCTTCAGTGTGTGTGTGTGGTGGGGGCAGAGGGGGGACAGCATAATAGGGTACTGTAGGTCCAGGTTCTGATACTTTGACAGAGGCCTCTGATAAAAAAAGTGTTGTTCCTGCTTTCCAGTCTTTCCTGAAGTACGGTGGGTACCTAATAGCAATGGAGAATAACATTTAAATATTTTGAAAGGAATATTTTGTGGCTCATGAAGGTTAAAGAATTACAGTAACATAATGCACTTGTTTATCTTTAGAAAACACGTGGTGCATTGAATCCTAGCTCTGAGCAATCCTCCTGTCTTGAGGTGAAGGAAAATGTTAACTTAATTTACAAGCTAGCAGAGTCCTGGGCCTCTCCAGATTAGGGGCTTTTAATCAAATGAAATTGTAGCTAATAATTGAAACTAGGTTTCTGATGCTAACTGTGAAATTCAGCTGAAATCGCCAAACTCATTTCCACAAGGTTTTAAGAGCTGGTTGAAATTAGAGTGTAGCAGGAAAGGGCTTCCGTTTGTTCCACCAATTTATGTATGCTCTTTTCTTTTTCTCTTGCACAAATTGTTGGGCATGGCGATTTCAGTTCTGAGACCACCAAACTCACTTCTGCTAAGATTTAAGGTTTGGCTGAAATCAGAGCATACAGGGATAAGGCTTTCGTTTGTTCCACTAATTTACGTATCCTCTTTCCCTTTTTCTTGTGCAAATTGTTGGGCATGGTGATTTCATTGCTGAGACTTAATTTTACCTAGCAGAGAAATGCATTATGTACTGTGTAAGTAATTGGTGTCTACAGAGTAATTTCATAAGGTACTTGATGCATAATAGCATGTACTGAGCTATTCATAACAGAAAAAAGTTATTTTAGACAGTTTAGCCCCTATGGTTAAGCTCATATTCCAAAGGATAGCCCTTCCTCTTTGTGTCATTATCTCTTCCCTTTATATTTGCAAATGAAAACAACATTGTGTGTATTTAAATTAGAAATACATAGAAGAAATTGTAAGGAAAATAATAATTGCAGTGTGCATTTTAGTGAGTATGTGCAGAAACTGTGACTTGTTCTTTGAACAAAAAAAGCAAAGCCCTGGTCACAATTCATTAATATAAAGAATCCCTCCTATACTCAAGCAAACTTTGAAAATATTGTATGTTAGCAAAACCTCATTAAACTGTCATATACACACTTCGATAAACTTTACAAAATATAATATTTTAAGAATGCCCCATTAAACTGTCATGTACTTTTCCTGCATTTTCTTTGCTATTATTACTTGATTACCCAGATATTTGTATGCTAATTGAAGCTTTTTTTTCTTCTTCTAATCGGCTTTCTTTCCTCAGTCATATACGGCAGAGTCTGAGATGTGCAAGAGAAGCAAAGATTTATCTTGGTTTCTCTGAGGAAACTGTTCTTATCTGTGAGCTTCCAGAATAGAATTTGCAGTGCCTCTAAACAACATATGCATCAGACCTACTATTCCAAGAAAAGCACAAATTGTACTCATAGGAAGTATTTCTTCCCCCGCTAGGTGCAGAAATCTGTAACTTCATCCTATTGGACTATTAGGCATTGCACCTTGGTACCAGGAGCAGATGCATTGGAATGTCACATGCTCTGCTGTTTCTTCCCTTTTTACTTTTGTCCTTACAGCTTCTTATCAAATGAAATTTTTGGTAGCATTTTTAAGGGGTATTCTGACATCTTAAGCTGTTCTTTAGACCAGTACTTTGGGACAGTGTTCTATCCAGTTCCTGGTTGCATCCTAAAATTGTGTTTGACTTGAGGATGTCAATTCCTTGCTTTGCAATCACATGGTTTTGTTGCTGGTTCTCTGAAGTTTTTGGTGGGGAAAAAACGAGTGTCAGAAAAGACAAAAAGGGGTAAAAGAAAAGATTGTTTCTTCCTGCTCTTCTGATGTTTCAGCTGGAAGCTCAGCTACCTCTGTACACAGAGTATAGTTTCTTTTTGCAGGCCATTCTGGGCAGCACCATCCCTGATCGCTTTTACCTGACAGGAGAGGAATGAAACAGAAGTGAATTGGAGCTGGTGTTGCTGCCTTGACTCTTTGTTCCTTGACCTGGAACAAAAATAGTTTGAAGAAAGCAGGATCACTCTATCCACAAGTGAAAGCAGGATCGCTCTGTCCACAAGTGAAAAGAAAGTAGAGCCCCATGTAAAGGAACACCCTGCCTATTGCTGCCCTGTCTTTGATTGCAGAACTGAGCCACTTCTCTATTCTACTTTTCAACCTGTGGCTCTTGCCAAAGCTAGAGAATGAAACTGGTGCCTACAGACAGAGTTAGTTTTAGAAGCGAGGCAAGATTTGGGACAGGTATCCCAAAGAGGCATACACTAATAGATTTATGATATGAACACACGTTTCCCTCTCACCTTCCTGAAGTGAGCTGTGGTGATAATCTTCAGTGCCATGTTCCCTTGCCTCTCTCATCAGAGTGCAGTGTGAAAGATCAGAACTGACAAGAATGGACCATAAACATGGCTTAATGCATGGGGCATGCAGCTGTATGCACGCATCATTCCAATGGGATTCCTACTTCCTTTGTGCAGGAATACTAGCAGATTAAACCAGAACTAGAGAACAGCCAAGTCAGCAGGAAAAAAAAAAAAGAAAAAGAAACACCCAACCTTAAAACTAAATTCCAAACAAACCTGACCACTCTGAAGAGATTGGAGGTGAGCAGAGCAAGACTCTGCTTGTGGCTTCCAAATAAGCTTGTAAAAAAGGCTTGTCTTCAGAATATAATTTGCCACCTTCAGATAATTTTTAGATTTTGTAGGTGAATGGGACCTTTTTTTCTTGTTCTGACTTTGATCACAAGCATTCTTTAGTACTACTATGTGTGTCTCTTGGGATTATGATAGCAATAGTGGCTTTGGGGAACAAGAAATTACACTTACCTCTTTCTAGCTGATCTTTTTGATCAAGATTCTATACAAATGGAAGGTCTAAACAACTACAGAACAATAGCGTTTCTTAGATTCACATAGACAGAGCCATAAGATGCTAAAATAACCCAATAATAATAGAGAAGTTATGTATGATACCACCTTGAAGAAGGTCTTGTCTAAGATGACTGTTAGTATTGTTTGGGAAGACCATGAGGATAAACAGAGAAACAAACAACAAAACGCCCACAATTCATCTTTGGAGGCCTGTTTTGAGGAAGTCTTATTCTGTACATCCATTTAAGATCAAGATATCATGCAATAGCTACCCAGTAATTCTAGTTTACCTTTCCATTCAGTGCCCACTCTTGTTTATGATCTAGGTACAACTGCATATTGTGTGATTCCATTCCACTTGTAACAAATGAAGTAAATCAGGACTGCTCTTTAATCTTGGCTCTTTTTCATTCTGAAGGTTTCTTCCTCTCCTCAGGTTAATACCTAGATGGCAGACAAAGGGTTATGGCTGTGATTCGCTATTTTTCTGAGATGTGGTCTTTCCGCTAGGTGACCTGTGTTGGCTATGACAGGCAAATGTGTGAGAGTTCTTTCACAGTAACTGGCAAGAGTAGGATTGGTCCCAGTCAGGAAGTTCTCCTCTACCAATGAAAGCGAGCTTCCTATCTCAGTACACCCAGGATGAGGGAAAAACCCGAAAAGATTCACAGGGCTGAAGTTTGCTTCACATAATGGCTGCAGTGTTCATAAGTATCTCCTTTGTTTGAAATAAATTTGGGGAGGGAAAAAGAAGTCTGAGATCTTTCTCCCAAAAATTCTCCTTACTAAAATGTAATCTTTCAGTATTTACCAGGCCATAATTGTCATGTTACTGACATAAAATGACCTTTGATTTTTTGCATTTTGTCATATTCACATGCAGACTCCCAAATACTCCCAATTTGTCCAGTTCTGATTGTTTCTTCTGCCAAAAGGAAGCCTCTGTGTCCCTAGCACTAAAACCCTTGTTCTCTCTCTGCTTGCTTGTTGTATTATCTTTTTTGATTCCCAACCTATGTGCAGATGAAGTCAGTCAATTTCTAATGTGGCTGTATGGATTCTGTAACGCAGCCCAGGATACTATTTGCCTTGTTTGCTGCAAGGGCATATTGCTGGCTCATGTTCAACTTAGTGTCCACCTGGACCCCTAGGTCCTTTTCTGCCAAGCTGCTTTCCAGCTGGGTGACTCCCAGTATAATATTGGTGCAGAACTTTGCACTTCTTGTTGAACTTAATGAGGTTGCTGTCAGCCGACTTCTCCAGCCTGTTGAGGTCCCTCTGGATGGCAACATGACCCTCTGGCATATGAGCCACTCCTCCCAGTTGTGGGGCGTGTCATCAGTCTGTGTCATCAGCACACTTGATGAGGGTACACGCTGTCCCATTATCCAGATCATTAATGAAGATGTTTAACATCTTATGTTCCTTGCCTCTTGTATTGGCCACATATCCTTTTCCTTTGCGTCATGTTCTCTCTAACCTATTTTTTTCAACTGAATCAAGTTCAAACTTTTCATTTCTGTCTTTAGGGATCATATCAGTTCTTCATCCCTGTACCTGTCTGCTCTCATAGCAGTGCTGCTTTCCATCCTCCCGCTAGCACAAGCTGAGAATGCTTCCTTGTCTCCTCACACAAACACCTCTTGCATGAAGAATTCAGTTCAATGAGTAAGTGCCAAAAAGAGCTGGCACACAGCTGGGATACAGTGATTTACTGACATCTCGGAAAATTGTTGCTGTCGTGGGTAATAGACTGGCGGTGTTTATAACAGTCAAACATGCCTGATAGGGTTTCCATAATAACTGGAAAGAGCGTGATTAACCTTACCAGCGAAATTATGCTGTAGTGAGCAAAGTCTGCTGTCTCTGAGCTGGCTTATGCTAGAAGCGACCATCACAAACAACATTCTTCTTGAAGCAGTCTGAAAAACTCACCTCTTGAAACTTGTCCTCAGGGTTCATTTTTTGGTGCTGACAGACGCTAAGTATGTTGATCCATAGAACATTGCAGCTATTTAGGCCTTCCAAGAATTGCATGAGTTAATGTGTGTGACTGTCTGGTATCAGTCTTTTTGCCATATTTCTCTTCTGTTCCTTGCCCTTTGGGCATGTGGTCAGCTATACTCGGGACATAGGCATTCATGCTTCAGTACCATTATCCCAGAGTTGTGTGTGTGTGATAATAGAAACGATAATGAATGTAGCTTGTACTTTAGCTAGGACATTGATGAAATAAAGTTCCATGCTCCGGGGCAGGAGAGAGTGTCAGAAGTGAGACTGCTTCTGTTGAGGTAGCATTAATGCCATTTAGGTGAACGGAAGTACCAGGGCTTTCCGTGGGGTAAAGTTTTGTTGTTGGGGTTTTTCCTTTGGTCTTTGGTGGTAGGAGGAAGGAGTTCAAACCACCTGCAGCATTAGTTCTTTTGGGGAGAATTGCTAAAGTACAGAGTGAAAGCAGGCATGAAAATAAACCTATCAGTGCTGCTAAATTCTGATGGCTCCCATTGTAATGAATTTAGCAGGGAACTGAGCCTTCCCTTGACTTGTATCTGTTTGATTTGGGATTCTGCTTTCGAAAGGATGCCGCTTCATACACACTGTTTGTTTCTGCATGTCAAAGAAATTATGATTAAAATTCTGAATGCTCACAAATACAAGAATTTTCCCCACATAAATTTAAACATTTAACTGCACTGGGGAGGAGTTGAGCGTACAGGATGTTATTTGTTTGGTGGATATTTTATACAGAAGCTCTTTGCCTTCAGAAAAAATCTTCAAAGGCAGCCAGGGACAAAATATGACTGGGCAAAAAGAAGGGTTTTTTCCCACAGCAATACCATAAAAGTGGGGAGAAAGTGGGGATGAGACAGGTTTGGGATTTCTTTTTTGTAAATGAAGGGTATTCATGGCTTTTATGTAATAGTCTCATAGCAGCGTGAATTGGGCAACTGTAGGTGGCAGGGCAAAGCAGCAGGCAGTACAGAAGGATGCAGGACTTGCCAGAACACTGACAGTGACATGTTTGTGTTGTGGCACTACAAGTTTAGCACACAAAACAGCAATGGTGTCATAATAGCAGGTAATGAGAGAATATATTTTCTTTTTTTTTTTGTGATAAACTAAGGATATCTTCAAGTTTCATAAAACAATGAAAATGAGAGGCATGTAGATGAGGGCAGCAAGGAGTGGAAATGCTAAAGAAGGAACCAGTAGCAAAGTAATGAGATATTGAAAACCTGAGAGAGAAATTGTATTTGAACAGTACTCAGTTGCATATGAGATGCAGTCTGAATTATTTTAAGGTTATGAAATGCTTCAAGGGTAAGAAACATTTCCTGGAAGTACCCTTTCCTTAGTAAACAGTGTTGTGTTGTTTTCTTTTTTTTTAACAAGACAAGGTTTTGTCAGCTGTTGTAACACCAATTAGGACAGTAACTTTTAAACCAAAACCAGATAGTTCCAACAAAGAATATCTGGAATGAATAGTAAAAAGCAGTTGTTCTTTGCTTATCAGGAAAAGGAAGCCCCAGTGTAGAGAAATGGCTGAACAAAGAGATAAGGTCACAGCTCAGGGGAAAAAGGAGAGTTTATGGCCTTTGGAAAAAGGGGCAGGCCACTCAGGAAGATTATAAAGCTGTAGTAAAGTTATGCAGGGAAAAGATTAGAAAGGCTAAAGCCCAGCTAGAACTGAACCTGGCCCTGGATGTTAAAAACAATAAAAAGAATTTCTATAAATATATTAATAGCAAGAGGAGGACTCGGGAGAGCCTATTGGATAGGCTATCTCTATTGGATATGGGAGGTAACATAGTGACAAAGGATGAGAAGAAGGCTGAGGTACTGAATGCCTTCTTTGCCTCAGTCTTTAGTAGTGGAGCAGGATGTCCCCCAAGTAGCCAGACCCCTGAACTAGCAGTTAGGGTTGGGGAGCAGAATGAAGCCCCCGTAATCCAAAGGGAGGTGGTGAGGGACTTGCTCCAAAACCTAGACACAAACAAGTCTATGGGCCCAGATGGGATTCACCCGAGGATACTGAGGGAGCTGGGGGAAGTGCTTGCGGAGCCACTTTCTATCATTTACCAGCATTCTAGGCAAGCTGGGGAGGTCCCAGCCGACTGGCATCTAGCAAATGTGACACCCATCCACAAGAAGGGCTGGAAGGATGATCCGGAGAACTACAGGCCTGTCAGTCTGACCTCGGTGCCTGGGAAGGTCATGGAACAGATCATCCTGAGTGCCATTATGCAGCACATGAAGGACGCTCAGGTGATCAGGCTTAGCCAGCACGGGTTCATGAGGGGCAGGTCCTGCTTGACAAACTCATCTCTTTCTATGACAAAGTGACTGGCTTGGTGGATGAAGGAAAGACTGTGGATGTTGTTTACCTGGACTTTAGCAAGGCCTT
>KZ505637.1:4947461-4999998 GCA_002844005.1 Limosa lapponica baueri
AGAAGCTGGGATTGGTCTCTTCTCCCAAGTCACAGGTGATAGGACAAGAGGAAATGTCCTCAAGTTGCACCAGGGGAGGTTCAGACTGGATATTAAGAAAAATTTCTTCCCTGAAAGGGTTATCAGGCATTGGAATAGGCTGCCCAGGGAAGTGGTTGAGGCACCATCCCTGGAGATATTCAAAAGACGAATTGACATGGTGCTCGGGAATATGGTTTAGTGTGGTTTAGTGTTAGGGGGTGTGTGTGTGGTGTTGTTTTTTTTTGTTTGGTTTTTTTTTTTTTGGTCGGAGTAGATGATCTTAAAGGTCCCTTCCAACCTAGGCGATTCTGTGGTTCTGTGAAATAACCTCTTTGCCCTATTGACTTATATTTAGATTATTCTGTGTTATAAAGTGCTCAAAACCAAAGTTTCAAGACTGAACTTTGATCAGAAGGAGAAGTCTTTGTAACTGCAGTGACGCGTTCCCTCTCCGAGCTGGTCAGAGCAGTGGCCATGATCCAGACCTGCAGGTCCTATCCTGCCGACCAGACCACCTCCATGTTCTCGAGTCAGCCAATTGCCTGGAAGGCTGTTGGATGTTAAAGATCACAGTACTGTGCTAAACAGCCTATATTTTGGTCCTCTTACACAAACTCCCATGCCATCCTGCAGGCAATTCCTCTGAAGGATGTATTTAATTTTGTGTCTGTTGTTTGAAAAGCGGCTTCGTTTTGGTTCTAGAATGCTGTCAAGGCAAAGTGCTTCCAGGTGGCATCCAAACATGACTTAACTCTGAGTGCAGTGAGTGGTCTAAGTGCTTTTGAGAGATTTGGAAGTTTCTCATCTGGCCAGCCACATTTTAGTATGCATACTTCCAATTTTACCACAATGGAATATTTTCCAGCTGGTGTTCAAAAATATTTGCCTCACCTTTTATAGACCGCATTTTCTCTGTGAAACAAATGTGTTTGATTTTTCTCTTGTCACTTATGTTGGGATATATGTTCAGCAAATGGATGGAAAAGAAAATGTATCATAGTGCAAATCATTTTTTTTAATCCACTTTTTCTTGTCTCTATATTTTTGAGATCTCTAGCAGCAAAAGATGCTTTCTGTGATGTAAGGAAGCAGCGGGTTACATTGTTTCTTTGTTGGTTTGGTTTTGGTTTGTTGGTTTGGTTTTGTGTTGTTTTGTTGTTTTTTTTAGTTTTTTTTCTTAACGCCCCTACACATGCATACACCTCATTTCATATTAGCTATCTTTCTTCCGTTTCTTGGCAGCATGCGTTGTTTCAGGTGTTAGCTTAACTGCTTTTGATCTGAACATGGTCACAAATTCTTCAGTAAACTGGAAGCTTGGAAACGTAAATTTGAAATCAGTAAATGTTTTACTTGTTAAACTTTTCAATTCATTGTATGTGTGAAGAATATAGACTATTAATAATAGAATATATTGTGTGCAGACCTGTTCCTTTTAATTGCAAGTGGATTTATAATCACAGTGTCTATATTCGACTATGTAAAACAGTGGAGATATTTGTTCATTTTGTAGTCAAAGTTCTTTTTCCTCAGGAAGAAACAAACAAGCGAACAGAAACTACCTCTGTAAACATTTCAAGCAGATTTAGCAGGATAAAGTACTCCTGCTACTGTTCTTTTCCTAGTACTGAAAATTGAGTGGGTATACTAATTCGAGATTATTTTTGGAAGTCGTTGTTAAGATATTTTCTTAAGATCTTGTGGCTAAACTTCATGTACCGTGGCCTGTATTGTATGACTGTTTATAAGTGATGTCCAATATATGTAGCGAGGCTACTTTCATCACTAAATTCAGAACACTAAACAACATTTAGTTTCAGATTTCTATCAAGGAAAACAGGGTGAGCTTACAAAAGAATTTCTCTACATAATACATAAAGTCTGAATGAGTTGCCGAATCATAGATTTGACTATAACCTCTTTTTATTCTGAAAAAAATCCTCTTTTCTTGAATAGCTGAAAGACTTCTGTAAAGTTAAGATTGCCTCAGGTAAGCCATAAAAATAAGAAGTGACTGTATTGTCTCCCAGTTATGTTATATTTGTGCTAATTTCAAGTCTAAGTCATCAAGGAGTTCAAAAGAGTGACATATTTAATTTCATTTTGACTTGAACAATTGCGACGGCAATCTTTTGGTTCTTTTCCAAAACTATACTACAATACAGCAAAACAGGGCTGCTGCTTTTACAGTTGGGGAAGGCTTAGATAGTAACTAGGTACATTACCAGACTTGGCGAGAGCTAATTTTCATTAGCTTTCAGTTATTAGACAAGTTGTAAGTTGCTACCGTTGACAAAATGCCAATAATGTAGTCATATATCAGGCATCCTTTGTTTAGAGGAATGTCGATCAGAACCCACTCTGGAAATTACAAAGTGGATGAGAGAGGTTGCTTTTGGATATAATTTGATAAAAATATAACATAGTAATAAGTATTGATTACCTAATCTAATTTTTATTCATTAAAACCTTTAAAAAGTATTTTATTAAAGGGTCAGATTGTTCTTTTGTGTAGAAATCCTTGATCAGGGGCAAGAACCTTCCTAAAGCATCCTTCAGAGACTTTTTGCAGTTTGTTTGCACCAGGAACCATTCAAATAATTCCACACCCTTTTTTCACCTTATCCACTCACGCCACATTTCTTGTTGACAGAGATTTGTAGCATTCAGTCTGCTTCTTAGACGACTGGTACATTCTCAATTTCCCTGGCAGCAAACCCTATAGAAGGCCGGGTTGGCAGCCTGTTACTCGCTGTACAGTATTACTGGCTCAATGAGCATTTCTGATTTCACCAAGCTATGTAGGCAAAGAGGAAAATCTGTATGTGCTGAGTAGATCCACAGGAAATGTCCACGGATGTTACCATTAGCAGAGATGGGCTTAATTGAATTGGTTTCTAGAAAATGTAGTGCTGGCCATTTTTCTTCACAGAAGTTTAGTCATCTTAACTTCAGCCAAATACAAATATTAGAAGGGAAATATATCTAGCATTTTTCCTGTTCCTCAATGATGCACCAGTCTGATGAGGTCCAGTCATATTAAAAGGCCACGATTTTGCTTCTCGCTCAGAAAACCCTTCCTGCAGAACAAAGTGTTTTGGGCTGCCACTCCCAGATGGGGCTTCTGCCACACCAGACTCCAGTGTGGTCACAGAACTGCAAAACCGGCCCTAATCATCATCTTCAAATGCTACGTCTGCATTCAATAACTTCTCCCACATTTTGTTCGCTCATGTTTTGAAATTATGAAATTTAAAACCAGCACGTCAGTTACTTCAGTTCTTTTGGGGGGTTGATGTGGGGTTGGATTTTTCTTGCGTGTGTGACAACTATTTAATCTACATCTTTAGCTGCTTAAAACGTTTAATCTGTTTTCCCTTTGTTAGTGTTTATTTAAGTAACCATGTTTATTTGAGTAACCCACAGTCAGTGTGCTTCAGATACTTTGCATGTGCTTGATGTCTTATAAATAACAAACTACTTTACACGTTATCTGCAAATCTAGTATTCTTACCTCTGTGAAAGTGAAATTCATCCTGCATAGTGATGGCTTTCCAAAGGCCTGCATATCTTTAAAATCCAGCATAAACCCTCAACTAAACTGTAAGCGTGTTTTCAGTAAAGTGCAGGCACAAACTGTGTACTAGACCTCTTAACATGATGGTTTTAACCTAACAGATACGGGCTTGATGCTATCCTCATTGAAGCCAGAGGCTGAAATTTTTATTAGCTTCTGTAGTTCAGATTAAATCCCTAAATGACTCTTTCCAGACACACGGAATAATTGGAAATGTTTCTGAGCTCAGCTTGCAGGTTGGTGCCATGTGCATGACTTCAGTGCAGTTCACTGGGCTTGTACTAAAGCTGGGTTTTAAGCTGATGTATCAGGGGTACCTTTTAACAGTGGAGTCAGGGAAACTCAGTGCTGGTGAGGGGAAGGAGGTAAATCAGTTAATGGGCTCTTTCTATTTTGTTCTATTTGCCACTGTAAGCAAAATAGATATTTCTTCCAATTCTTGTAGCTAATCAGAATTGTAACTAGTCAGAAGTGGCTGGGTGGAAACAAAGTTTTCATGTAGGCTTGATTCCTTTCTAATTGAGTCCAATTTGGCTTTGGTGCTGATTGTTCACACCAATATGACAGCTAAATAACTAGTCACAGTAAAGACCAAAATAGAGATCCAAGTGTTAATCCTGTGCTGCTATAACTAAAACTTAGCTTCCAAGGTGAATGGCATGTATGTTTTTATCCAGGTAGGGAGTGTTGAAGGTGTGGTCCCTGTTCTGGGATTTGTTAATGGCAGTCATAGGGGTTAGACAGAGCATGGACACTGAATGCCATGCTGTTCTTAAAAGTGTCAAGTGAGATACATCTTTGATAGGAAGTGAACTACATAGTTTCTCTGAAAAGTTTGAGTTTTCCAAACCCTTGATTTGTTATCTTTCTCTCTGTTTTCCAGGAGCAGGTCATGGGGCATAATTGGCTATTGCTTCCCCTGTGAGCTTCACAAGCAGTTGTGCTGACAGCTCTCGAGTTGCCTCTGGGTCTGTCATATAGTAAAGCTGTTGATGGGCTTTCTGTGTTGCTTACCAAGCTACTGTGGATTTAACCGTGCTTCCTCCTGAGCTGTGATGTGCGATTGAATTCCCTTATTTAAGTGAAGCACACTAAGATCTTGTGACTTCTGTACTTCTGTCACATCAGTGGATACAAGAGCAAAGATACTGCTGCACTTAGTGCCACCAGTTTACTTCCAGCATCTCGTAACAGTAGGGATTTAACAGAAAGATGTGGTTGGAATTATTAGTGAGCAGGTAAATGGGAAGCTTAACTCTTAAATTTTTTTTACATTATTAATAAGAATAGTAAAACACTAGAGCTGAAGATGTCTTAAAAAGCAAGATAGTAAAAAGTTGATTACTTGGGAATAAGAGAAAAAAAAAGAAGAAAAGAAACGCTGCTGCTGAATTTCATTATGCAGAAAGAGCATTGAGTTAAACAGAAAGAAAAAGGAGTTAAGTGATTTGCAAATGCATCTGGTTTTCTGGCAGTAGAAAATTCTTAAGAGAATTTTGTGATATGCAAGAGTATAGGAGTCTTGCAAAAGCAAAGCTCTGCAAGAGCTATTAACGTGTTTACTGTCCTGTGATGGTAAAATTTTTATTTATTTATTTTAAAACAGTTTCCAACTGTATCAAATCTGCAACAAAGCCATTGAATCACCAAATGTAGCCACTGACTGTTTTTTTTAAGGAGAAGGTACATTTGAAAAATGCTGTGACAAATCAATATAAAATGTTTCTAAAATTACAAGTACAAATAGAATGTTGTTCTTGACTGGTTTGCTTATATTGAAACTATATTATTTTATGTGAAGTATGTGTAATAGAGCATTAGATTTGAAAACTCTGTGTTGAATATTATTTCTGACAGCCTTTTTTAGGGTCACTAAAATTCCAATAATTCAGTACAGAATTGAAGTCGATTCCAGAGAAAAATTTAATATAGGCTGCTTGCCTGCCAGCTTCAACATAGTTCCTGAGTATTGAAATGGTTTGACACATTGAAATATAAAGTGCATTTGTCATATCTATTGGTGGAGTATTTTATGTGATCATATCTAACAAAACTCAAGTCAGAGTAAAACTTAATCTTAGTCTTCTATTTTTACCCCCTTCTTCTAAAAAGAAAAGAAAAATCATTAGGGAATATAAACTGTTGTTAGTAATAAAAATACGAAGTCTTATCTGGTAATGTCATATTGACCCTCAACTAATTTCTCTTGTATACTATTTTATTTAGTGGTTTTATATAATACAGATGATGTTATTTTGCAGCGATGTGCAAGTGTTCTTTAAGTGTTCATTGATAAAACTTCTGTATCCTCTTTCTCTGTCCTTGCACAAGAAATTCTGCATTTTACATGCAAATACTTTATAAATATCCAGAAGAGATGTTAAATTGTGGTGACAATTGCAATATAAGTTCACAAAAATTAATATTTTTTTTTCCTCTTTGTTAAAAAGAATTTACTGATTACCTGCTCAAACAGGAGCAGAGTAGAAGGCAATGGGAACATATGCTATCCTAACACTTACCAAAATATCTTCACATTAGCACAAGGCTTGCTTTAACTTCTGTGGGCTTTGGGTCAAGCTCATGGTTCATGTGGAACTGAAGCAAGATGTTTAGGCTAAGACAGGGATGTAAATGAACAGCTCTGAAGCAGATGGTCCCCAATAGTAAGACAGCAGGAAGCACATGTTGATGGTTTGTCCATATATTTCATTCATGGAGGCTTTAGAAAGATAACATGATGGTGTTTCATATGTGTAGGTGCCCAATTTCATGATGCTATAGCTGCCTGATGCTAAACATGGACTTAGCAATTTGATTAGATTTACTAACTACCTGAAAAACATGTATGGTGTCTGTCCACACACTATAGCTCACGTTGTTATGAGGCAAGCTCTGCTGCCTCTTTAAGATATCATGGGGCTTTTCTAGTGAGGAGAGCGGAGCAAAGAAGTTTTGTTCCTGAGACTCATGGCCAAGCATAGACTTGATCATAAAATACAGCTTCTTGAAATTGTTTTTATTAATCTTCAGAGGCAAAAATGATAAAGAGAATATCATAAACATTCTACACTTTCACACATACTCTGGCCTTTGATAACTTGGTGACATTAATTGCAATAAGTTTGCCTACTGCTAGCTAGGTGATTATATTTCTTCACTAGCTATTTTAATGGTCTTCAGTCTTCTAAGTACAATATTTCAACTTGAAGCATTCCTGAGCAATGTTTCACTATTACCATTGTAGTCTAGTGACAATGTTTTGGTTTGCGTTTTTTTTTTTTCTGGATATGAGAACAAGTCTTTTTGACAAATAATCTATTTATTGTATAGAAATGTGCTACATGAATTCTCAGACCCAAATATTTTTCCTTATGTTATTACAAGAGGAATACTACTTCTGTTAAGTTTAAAAAGTACACGAACTTTAATAGTGCACCTCAGTACAATTGGGCATACACAAAACTTTACATGAATTTGAGAATGCAGGTTACTTGCCTGCTTTGTGTGGAGGTCTAAGATTAACAAGTTACAAGCAGAAATACACCTATTCGTTATTAAACATCTCTGTTACAATATAGAAAGCACAGTGAAGAGTGAGCTATGTGTTTTGGAGGGGCTGAGAACATGACAGGGGAACCTTCAAATAAGACTTGGTGGACCTTTTTGCTGTATATTTGAAAATAAGTCCAGAAGGCTGAGCTTAATATAACATGTGGCAGGTGGCCTGCATTTGCCTGGAGAATTCCTCTAGGGCAAGACAGCTCAGCAAACACATAAATCCTTTTTTCTCTGTTATCTAGTAGCACATTTAGTTGCCATGGGAATTTTATTTATGCAGCAGATCTTCTGCAGTTCAGTTTGTGCCTAAAGTTTAACTGTACAGCTGTTACCGTAAATACTACATGGCAATATTTTCAAAACACAGCACCTTTGAACAAAAAGAACATGTCTTCTCTATTATTGATTTTGTTATGTTATCAAAATACCGTTTTGATTACACTAGGATAGTGTTTCCCCAAAAGCTTCATAAGTTGATCTAAAGTGTGCACCTCCTGTACTGCTCTTCCTAATAGTTATTTATTTGCTTAGAAAAATACTCTTCAGATAAAATGGTGGATGTATATTACAGCAACTGAAATTTGGTAACTTGCGGGAAAGAGAATTTCATATGAATACAAAGTGAATATATATAGCTCTGTGCTTACTTTCAGGCTATTGGTTTTCCTTATTTGCTATACGTAACAAAATATTCACATAGATCTTATTTTAGATCTTTTTGTTTGTTTGTTTGCTTATTTGTAGTTTTGCTTTGCTCACCAGGGACATGTGAAGAGTTTTCAGTTCATTGGCTTTGGTCTGACTATTATAAACAATTTTTTTTTAATCCTGATTTGTGCAACAAGAAGTAAATCACCAACGTTTTCTTTGTGCAAAACAGTATGGGTTTATGAATGAAAAATAGAACTTTAGCTTTTTTAGGAGTGAATGGATTATCCAACACAGTCTGTATCCTGATCCATTCTCTGTAATCTCTAGATTGCAGAATATATTAACTAAACAAATTCAAGTTATAGTGCTGAGAGTTTAGCAGTATCTTGTTATTGATTAGAAACTTTTCCCTATATATAAGTGAAATATTTACTCTTTCCAAAAATACTGGACAATCTATTCTACAGCACTGCTTTACATAAATACAGATGTGAACAAAATACAGTTAAGTCTTCAAGTCAAAATTTTAACTTTAGATTTTAATACAATTTTTTGGCACAAATCAGACTAGTTTAACATTAAACCATGTATCTGCAGTAACAGCTATTAAAAAAGATTCCTGGTATGAGCACACAACTTCCAGCTATTTCCTCTTTTCAGTATAAACTGTCTGAATATTCAGGAAATAAATTCCAGCAAGATTAAGAGAATAAATTAAACGCTTTAAATGGCAGCAGTTTGGAGATCTAGAGTTTTGCTTTTCAGGTGGTGTTTTGGATCTCTTCAGCTTGTTTGCTCCTAACCTTGATGCTAGAGAACAAAACAGCTACCCCTACCTCCACAAATGTCTGTTGAAACTTACTATGTGTTAAGCCAGGCTGAATGGCAAATGTATGTAACATAACAGAGCACTTCTATTCCCTTTTTGCTGGGAGTCATTTAAAAGTAGATGAGAGGGGGGAAAATGCATATATTTGCTAGCAGCTTTACTCATTGCCTTTGAGTCTGTGCAGTACCATTGATTGCTAGAAATTTGGTATGGAGGACTAGGTCAGCAGTTCTAGAGGGTTGGAGCTGCAGCTTTGGTATCATGCTGTGGGTGTTTTTGTGGACTTGTCTTTAATTGTCTTAAACCCAGTATGTTGAAGAGCTCTCTAAACTGATATGCAAACACGTATAGCCACACTTACTGTAGCAGATACAAATAGTACTTTCTACTGTGACACATGGGATCATACGGAGTACGGGGATAGGCTCTTCTTGCTTTAATACTGATAGAGAAGGCATCTATTTTGCTCATATCTGAGGTGCTCCCGAGAACTGTCCATGCAAAAATAATCCTGGAGGTTACTTGGGAGCATCCTTTAGAGTTGACTGAAGAATGAAAGATCGTGGGCATCTAAATTTAAGAGATTCATGCACAGGAATTCAAGTGTGTTGATCGGTCCTGTCTCTTCATGGCACGAAGACTTCTCTAAATAGGACCTTTCCTATTTTTCAAATGATGGAGGTTGGTGAAATTTTTTGACTTCAGGGAAAACTTATTTATCTGGCATATCTTAATCAAAGAAGATTAAAAGATGAATTGATTCATATTGAGTAACTACCTTCATAGGGCAAAACCCTGGAGTGCCACAGTTGCTTTAAAAGAACAGACAAGGGTAACTCTCAGCCCCTGGCTGGGAGTTGAAACCTGGCAAGTTCAGCTGAGAAACATGGCAGTCTTGGGGAATTACTCTGATAAAATGGTGGGCTTGCCATCTGTAGATGTCTTCAAAATGTGATTGGCTAACTTTCTGTAGGATATGCTAGTCAGCAAAGTCCCTGGTTTCAATAGAGAAGTCAGAAGCTATCAGCTGAAACTCAATGATTGGTTATGTAAGAGGCAAAAAGTAGGTAACCTAACAAGTCTTTCTGGTCTTAAATTCCATTATCAATGAGCTTTTACAGGGATAAACTATATTGTTTATTCTTGTACTTGCAGACTCTTCTGAATGTGATCTGAACACAAAAGAGGGGAACCTTCTTCCTTTGCACACTGCTGAGGGAACATACTGAGTTCTTAATACTATATCTCTGGGAAGTCTTAGCAATGTTCCTATGAAATTCCCAGATCAAAGCAAGAGGCATGTGTATTGGATTCTCTACATCAAAAGGGCAGTTTTTTTCATTAATTACATGGAAATTTTTATCTCATAACTTTGGAAATTTCTTTAGTGGAACTCACACATTTAGCTGGATATTCAGGAATTAGATGTCAGTGCCGCTCTTAGTCCAGAAATACTTAGATATATAATAGTAACATAGAAATTATTGCCAGACAACTTAGTGCTTCTTATCTAGAGATTTTTTTAATCATAGAATCATAGAATAGTTTGGGTTGGAAGAGACCTGTAAAGGCCATCTAGTCCAACCTCCCCTGCAATGAGGAGAGACATCTTCAGCTAGATCGGGTTGCTCAGAGAGCCCTGTCCAACCTCACCTTCAATTTTTCCAGGGATGGAGCATCTACCACCTCTCTGGGCAACCTTTTCCAGTGTTTCACCAGCCTCATTGTAAAAAATTTCTTCCTTGTATCTAGTCTAAATTTCCCCTCCTTTAGCTTAAAACCATTACCCCTATTGCAACAGATTCTGCTAAAAAGTCTGTCCCCATCTTTCTTATAAGCCCCCTTTAGGTACTGAAAGGCTGCGATAAGGTCTCCCTGGAGCCTTCTCTTCTTCAATCTGAAAAAGGCCAAGTCTCTCAGCCTGTCCTCATAGGAGAAGTATTCCATCCCTCTGATTATTTTTGTGGTCCTCCTTTGGACCCACTCCAACAGGTCCATGTCTTTCCTGTGCTGAGGGCCCCAGAACTGGGTGCAGTACTCCAGGTGGGGTCTCACCAGAGCAGAGTAGAGGGGCAGAATCACCTCCCTAGACCTGCTGGCAACACTTCTTTTGATGCAGCCCAGGATGCAGTTGACTTTCTGGGTGCTGAGTGAACATTGTTGGCTCATGTCCACCAACACCCCCAAGTCCTTCTTGGCAGAGTGGTTTTCAATCCCTTCATCCCCACAGCCTGTATTGATACTGGGGATTGCCCCAACCCAGGTGCAACACCTTGCACTTGACCTCATTGAACCTCATGAAGTTCACACAGGCCCACTTTTTGAGTTTGTCTACACCCATTCTATCCCTCAGGCATGTCAACCGCACCACTCAGCTTGGTGTCATCTGCAAATTTGCTTATGGTGCACTCGATTCCACTGTCTATGTCATTGATGAAGGTATTAAACAGTACGGGTCCCAGTATGAATGCCTGAGGGATACCACTCATTACTGATCTCCATCTGGACATTGAGCATTAATGTAAGAACTTACATTTTGCTATCTATTCTCTGTGGCAAAAACTGTAAATTAAGGCAGCAGCTCAGATTCTCTGTTATCACAGGATAGAAACAAAAGAAAAATGTTTACTACCACGTGTTTTTCAGAAAGAAGAAAAAAAAGCTGTAGGCTCTTTAAAATAATTTGAGAAGCCTCAAGTTTTGCATTGTATAACCTGTTTAGGTAATAGAACTCCAATAGAAATAGGACTTGTTTTTTGAAAAGGTACATTCAATGATGGAAACACTTCTAAAAGAGTTTTAGAACACATGTATAAGTAGAAGATGGCTTTTGTTAGTATAGGTTCAATTATCTCAATAAAGATATTTGAGAAAATTAATTCTCAATCTTAATAAATGATAAACGACAATTCCTATGCTTAGTTGAGGTAGTGACTTTGCAAAATTAAGTAACTTACGCATTTTAAAATATTTTAGTTATTTCCAGTATACGTCTGAAAAACTTAAAAAGTAACTTAAAACTTTTTTCCATTTTTGTTCTATCTGTGCATGAAAATGCTGTAGAATTCAGTAGGTGCAAATGTCTTTGCCAGAAATTGAGCGTTCACAGTGACTAAATACAGTTCATGAGTGCTATTTCTAATTTTCCCTCAAACTAGTTTCACTTATAACTTAAGTGTCATAAAATAGCAATTTCTCAAATTTTACTTTTCTTTTTTAGTGGTATGTGTCACTTTTAGAGCATCTGGTGAAGCAAAACATTAAAAATAATTAAAATATCTATATGGAGATATTCGTGCTTTGCCTCACTCATGTCCTAACACTTGCTTTCTCAGTACAGTGTAGCTTCATACCTATAATTGATGGGGTTTAAAAAGTTGTTTACTCTGTGTGGTATGGCTTTGTGTTTTTTTTTTCTTCAGGTATTTATAGTTGGCTGAACTGGAGAAAAGGTATGTTAGATTAGTCAGAGAGAATATAAAATTAGCAAAATTAGAATCGGTTTCCCCAAGGCAACAGAAGCTTTTCACACCATTCTGCTCTAGAAGACCCAAGGTACTCAGTGATAACCCCCAGGGATAATTTTGGGTGGAAATATTAACTGCTTCTACACATAAATGCTAAAAGGAGATAATAAGAGGTAAAACAAGTGTGAGGAGGTGTAGTATGTTTGGATCCTGGGCCCTGTAACACGTCCTTTAACAGAATTGAAGAAAATCACACCAGAAAACTTGCACCACTCTTGCCTTTTCGGACCTCAGCAAGAATCTGTGGTGTTGACTGTTATATGTGCATATTTTGCTGTCTCCATTACAGGTTTCTGTACCAGTTTAGATACCAAGGTTATTGCTTTTTTGGTGCTAATAGTTGGCAGAAGATTGCAAATTTTGAAGGGTTTTTCCTTGTTACCTGAAAGGGTGGTTTTGATAGTCATAGTGCTCAAAGTAAGAAAAACATAGGGAGAATCCTGCAAGTCAGCAGCATGCGTGGGAAGTAGGAAACAGAATACAGGAGGATGGGAGGAAATACTGTCAAAACACTGGTGGCAGTCCTCTCTCTCAAAAGCTATGCACTCTATTTCTTTATTCTTTTTTTTCCCTATTTTTTCTTTCCCTATTAAATCAGTATGCAAAACTTAATTGCACGTTTTAGAAAAACATTACACCCTGCATCTCCGTGGTGCAGTGAGGGTGGGGGAAGAATTATCAAAACTTGTTTTCTTGGGGCTCTTGATCGCTTTGAGCACTACTGATAGACTGTTCTTCAGTCAAAAGAGGTGGAAAGACCCCTCGATATCTTAGCTTGTGTGAAAAAATTGGGGCAGGTCCTTATTGGGCCAGAAGCTGCAAGCCTTTCAGCTGCAGAAGCTTGTTGCTGGAGCTGCCAGTGATGTTTGGGGTTGCTTTTTCAGTGCAGCTGCTCTCCATCAATAATTACATTTTCTCCCCTTGTGTCTGATATTCTGCTCCAGTGAATAATATTTTTTCCTCCTTGTTCTTCAGAACCTGAAGCCCATTTTTCTCTTTGTTTTTTCTCTTCACCAAATCCTTTGAGAAAGCCCAGTAGCATTCTGCCCATTTCCAAAGGATGCTTATTCCACCAATTTTTTTCCCAGAGAAGCTGAAAACAATTACTTTTCAGCTTTACTTATCGCCACTTTGGTGATAGAAAGCTTTGAGAGCTGCCCTTACCACTTTAAACTGTCTTTGAAAGGCTCAAATATACTTTTTATATTAAAAAACCCCCAATTATACTACAGTGTCACCTATTGTTTTTTCACATTCAGAACCTGAAATCTTGGAAGCATCTAAGTTGTGTTTAATCAAATTTTACCTTGTAGTAAGGTAGAAGAAAAATGCTGAATACACACACTAGTAAATATAGGTTTTGCAGTTCAAGCTTGTGATTTACTAGTATAATTTTGCATTTTCTTTGGCTTTGTATATCTTTCAGAAACAAAACATTGTTTCTGAAATAATCCTACTAATCAATGACAATTTAATTCCTTTTGAATAATGGTTGTTTTTCATAAGTTTTCTTATATCCACTTGGCAATTTGTAATTTATTTTTTTTTAAATTTTGGCGCTTTTTTTCCCTTTTTTTTTTTTTTTTCCTTGAATAGTCTTGCATCCTTGTACTCTTCAGTTTTAACGGCACACTCAAGGAATTTGACTTAGAAGCCAGTTTGGCTTTGAGGGTGTGGCATCAAAGACATGAAGCCTGTATATTATTTGAAGAGTGAGCACTTTCAGGATGTATAAGATGCTGCAGGCAGCACGCTGGAGCTCCAAGGAGGCTACAGTGTACAGTTCCTCCTGGTGAAATCCCTGGGAGAAGTCTGTGTTTACATATGTGACTGACATACAACTTTTCATAGTTCCAAATTATATTAAGTAATAACAGTTCAGCACATACATTTTATGAATATATACTGTGTAATTATATAAATCATATACTTAGCTCTATAATGTTTAGACATATCAAACAGTCCTGCTGGTAGCATTCTTGTCTTCCTGCTACCAGCTATCATGCTAAATAACAATGATACATCAGAAACGGAGAGAACAAAAAGGGCTTCTTCTGTGTGATTTTTATCTGCCTGGTTTCTTCACATTCTTAGTTGTACATAAGTCCACAGCCTCAAGACAATTTGTATTACTGATGTCTAGAGAAACTTACTGAATCATTTTGTTCAGGAATTATTTATCAATTATTCTGAAAAGATAAGTGTTACCAGCCATTTTTAGAAGAGAACTTGTTGGCTTTATATGTTTTATATCTCTGCGCAACTTAAGCTTGTTGCAGAAAGGGCAAGGCTTGCTTTTGTCCTCCTTAACTTTTCCACTGAGTCTCACATTTTGATATGAAGAGTGTGTTTCCAATTAGCTTGAAGGAATTTGGGTGCACTTAAAATATCATTCAAATATTCCTTATTAAATGTTTATATTTTATTGTTGGTTGCATAGTTGATAGTGCACAGCAGGACAGAATGTGGAACAATATATCACCTCCTTACCGCTTCATCAGTCTCAGTGGAGTTTTAAGTTGCTCGGGATTGGGCCCTTTATCTGTACTGTTTTCTCACTTGTACAGCTGTTGCTAGCTGCTTCTTTTTCATTTGGAAAAAGAAAGATTTAGAAATTTACATAATCTGATCTACAGTCTGTACAAACAGAATTTCAGATGCTAATTTTCACTTGTTTGCTAATCAAAGGTTTTGAAAAGGCAATGTTAGTGTATTATTAATAACTTTAAAGTACATCCTGTTTATGAGGTAATAACCTTCTGTCGTGGGCTGAATTGACTTTGAGTTTAATTAGCTCAGAATTTGTTTAACACAAGAGTTAATCAACCTCACAGTGGTTGTGGAGGAGTTTTGGTTTTGTTTGTTTGGGTTTTTTTTGTTGTTGTTTTTTTTTTACTGAGCCAAACTTCAAGAGATACAAAATAACAAATGATGGACATGCCGTAAGGAAATAAATGTATGTAATATGTACTTAAAAACCCCTAAACCTATAAAATGAAAATTCACTATAAAAATCAGAAACTCTTTAAACAGATTATCGCATTTTTTTTAAAAAAATCCTTATTACTGTACAGTTTCACATAATTTTATTGCTCAGCATGAGAAATGAGAATGGAAAGCAAGACAGGGAAATGGCATTATGTAGATATGTCTGTGTATGTGCTTAGATATTATAGAGTTTATTTGATTGGAACTATTATAAAGAGTAAGCTAATACATTTATAATAACGGTGTGGAACAGGAATACTTCTGTCTACTTTGGAACTGGAGTGGTTGTTATAAAATGCCAAGAGACTATATCCCTGTCTGTTTAGAGTAAAAAGATTTGGCTATAGTATCTTAATAACAAACTAGCACAAATGGTAGTGGTTTAAAGCATGGAAGTTTGTTACAAGAATTTGAATGATAGAACTCACATTTAAATATTAATCTTTGAAACAACTTTAGGTATTGGGAGATATATTTTTTACAGCAGTTCAGAAAACGAAAATCAGTTTTGATGTTTTTTAAGGTGTGTGCAATAGTGCAAACAAGACTTAGTTTGAGAATCCCATTATCTGTGTTATACAGGAATCTTCTGGTTTTGGAATCTGGGCATCTATATAGCTTATTTCTAAATTAACCCGTTACTCTGTACTTAAATGTAATGGGAAAGTACAGTGCAGTATATTTGTGTTTGTAATGGATATTGGATCACAGTATCACAGGACAGCTTTGCCTGGAGGGAACCTTAGGAGGTCTCTAGTTCAGCCTCCTGCACGAGCAGGGTCAGCTGCCAGGCTGCTCAGGGATTTTTCCAGTCAGGTCTTAAAAACCTCTAAGGATGGAGATGCCGCAACCACCCTGTACAACCTGTTGCACTGCTTGACTGTCTTTGCAGTGAAAACGTTATCTTTTATATCCAGTCTGAAACTCTTTCATTTGCACTAATGCCTGTTGTCCCTCGCCACTGGCCATGTACCACTGCGAGGTGCCTGGCTCCATCTTTTCTGTGCTCTCCCCATAGGTACTGGCAGGCTGCTCTTAAGTACCCACCCCAAATCCATCCCTTTTCTGGGCTGAACTAGCCCCAGCCCTGCAGCCTTGGCTCATAGGGCAAGTGCTCTCACCCCTGACCATCTTAGATAGTCCTTTGCTGAACTCCGTGAGCTCACCAATATATTTCCTGAATTGCTGAACCCAAAACTGGACACAGCATCTAGATGTCATCTCCTGGGGCTGAGCATCTCTCCCTTCTACTGGCTGTGTTCCTGTGAATATTGCCTAGGATGCTCTGGTGCAGCTTGTTCAGCTCACTGCCCAACAATACCCCACAGACCCAGGATTTTTCCACGTGCAATTTTGCAAGGTTCCTGTTGACCCAATCCTCTGACCTATCTGGGTCCCTTTGGGTGGCAGATCTGCCTCCAAGTGGATCAACTGGCCCCCCTCAGTTTGCTGTCATTTCCACAGTTGACACGAGACCACTCCAACACTTCACCTGGGTCACTGATAGAGATTTTCAAAAGGCAGGTCCGATGATAGACTCCTGTGGTGCTCCAGTTGTTATCAACCTCCAAGATACAGTACAACTCATTAACCACTACCATCTGAGGCCAACCATCCAGCCAGTTTTTGTACCCATTTAGTTATTTTTAATTTTTTACTAGTATATTTTGAAGAGATCAAATTTCTTGGATAACAACTGGATCTACCATTACTGCTGTCAAATGTATGGTGCCAAAATATATTTTAAAAATTACTTTTATGTGTGCTTTTTAACAACTTTTTATGTTATTCAAAATTGACTGTTCCAACCTCAGTAGACAGTTCTCAAGTTTGTAATCTTGTCATCTGGTTACTTCTGATGAAGTGCCATATGAAATCAAGAACAGAATCCTAGAATGGCTTACAAATACTGTAAACTGCACAGAAATTTTTGGCAGGCTTCATAAGCTACATGAGCAGGACACTTGAGGATTGCAAAATTCTTTTTTCTTCTCATTCTGTTGAACATGAACTATATTCAAAATACTTCAGCATGGACTAAATATGACACTTTGGAAGTTCAAGGCCAAGCAAGGGGGTGGGGAAGCTCCATTTAGCTTTTACTAAGATGTTAATCTGAGAACAAATACATTTCTGTAACAGGTCTACAGCACAAAGATAGAAGGGAGGAAAATAAGTAGTTTTGAAAATTTATGTACTTAGACCAAGTTGAAGCTATTTTTATAAAATCAAGCCCCTGTGTGTCATTGGCATTTCAAGATTTGTTATCATTCTGAAAACCAAATGCTTTAGCTCACGCAAAAGTTATGGATATGGTATACAAACTGCTTGGCAAAACCTGAAAACTCGTACATTCTGTTGGTCAGAACAAATGGTCATAATTGTCCTGGTTTTAAAATGGATGAATGAAACTTTAGCTGTATTCCTTTTCTGCTCTTTTACAAGCAGGAAACTAAAATTTAAAATAGAAACTTAAAGTATTAATCAGCTAGACTAAATCCTTCTGTTTTCCTCCGTTCTCCTTCCTGGCTTCTTCTGAAGTGTTTAGCTTAAGTTTAAGTTAACATGTGTTAACTCCAATGTAACAAAACTTCTTGAAACCAGTGCTTAGGAATACATTACGTGGGAAGTCTTCAGTGAACCTCTGAGAGACGCAAAACACAAGAAACGTACAAATATATCTGCAAATATAAATTCCAGCATCTCGATTTGTATGTTAGAATGAAACGTGAAGCAGAGATGGAATCCATTTCGTATGGATGGAATTTCTTTTAGAGTATGAAAGCAATGAAAGCTTCCTTGCTCTTAGGGAGAAGTAATGGAAATGTTTGAAAATTCTATGATTCTCTGTTGCAAAGAACTGAATCATAATGTTTTGTATCTGCTAAAACATAACCCTATCACCCAAATGTAGTCTCAACCTAAGGATTCTGTTATATTATCATTAGGAAATTGCATGGCTAAGGCAGCTTTCCTTGGACCCTTATTTCTTGGTAATCGTATTTTCCTTGCCAGTTTACAAACCCTGGCCTACTGGTATTCAGATACAAACTTCAGACTATATGTGCACAGCCTCAGTGATTTCAGTCAGAGCTATGTCCAGTGTTATATGGAATACTTAAATAATAAGCTGGATTTATGCCTTCAGGAGGTATCAACATACAGGCAAACTAAAATCCTGGGGCAGAGGGGAGTGTTGAAATTAATCTTTTGTATCAATTCTCATTTAAATTTTTTCCAATGCTGTCAACTGTGTTGTCCTTATGAAGTTGTTAAAGGAATTTTCATCTTGTAAACAGTAAACGTCTTGTAAATCTGAAAAAAACTTACAGATCCATAGACAAATGTTTTGGCTAAATGCTTATTTTTAGAACAGTAAAGAAGACATTCCATGTAGCTGAAATGCTTCTCTGCAGATTTTTTTTTTTTTCATTTTATTCAGCCTGCAAAAATATATGGGGCTTTTTGACATGCACCATCTCAAACTGGTCCAAAGCTGATGGGTTTGTCAGGCAGTGTTATGTTTATGGTGGTGATTTCACATCTTCCAATACGATAGTGGGATCTGGTGTTTTAGAGAGTTCTATTTTTGGTTTGTTCCAGCTAGCACTTGTACGCTGCCTTTGGGCCAGATTAATCATTGAGTTGGTATTGGGTTTCGTTTCTCTGCTGAAGGCATGCTAATTCATTTGTCAGTTAAAGCAGCAAATCCAAACTGTGCTTTTATTGTCTGGATCAGTTTCCTGGAAAACCTTAAAATATAAGTTATGTGGATTTTCTTTAGTTAAATTCAAATGAAAGTTTTTCATTTTGTGGCTCTAGCTATAAGCTTAACGCCACCTCAATTTTTGATGTAGCTTTTATGTATATATATTATTTGCAGTATAGGATTACCACTTCAACATCCATATTCCTGTTGGAATCCGAAGTGTCCTTTAAATATCACATTGGGCAGATTATTAAGACTTCCTACTGTCATTTGAAAAATGAAACCCATACTTTGTCCGTATTTATCCATGTCTGTTTATGAGACGCTGGCTCAGGGTTTTATCTCCTCCAAGCTAGACAACTACAAAGCTTTGCTCACTGGCCTGCCAAGTGGTCTCATTACCAAGCTTGAGCAAAATTCTTTTGCCAGAGAAGTATATCTTGCAAAAAAAGACAGCATATCTCCCTAATCCTAGCATCGCTGCATTGGCTACTCAGAAACAAAGGATTGATTGTGAAGTTGACCTGGCAGCCCCTTCGTGGTCAAGGTCCTGAATATATCTCCTGATTTAATTTTGAGATATATCGCTTCCAGGCCTCTGTGCTCTTCAGTGCCCTCTTAGTGCAAGTTCCAATTACGAAACTACAAACCTTGCGTGATGGAGGATTTTACCATTATGCCCAACAGCTAAGGAATAAGCTGCCTTTCTCAGTTTAGGAAGCTCATGCTCTTTGCTTAAATCTCCTCTTCTGAAGATTCACTTGTCTGTCTTTTTTCCTTTTTTAGTGAGTAACATTTTATACACTGTAACTCAGTCATTTGGGGACTGTAATATATTCTGTGCTGCTATGCAGAATGAAGTGGTAATTGTAGTTTTAAGAAAAGCTACCTAAGATTATTTTTTTTTTGAGTTGGTTTGAAAAAAAATTAATATTTTTTGTCAAAAGACAAAGCAGTTAATAGGAAAAGATTCTTAGATTTAGGAGTAGGGAGCAAAAAGGAGCGCCTCAAGATTACTGACCCCTCCAGTATTCAATAATTGGTTGCTTATTTGGATTTGGAAAGATTAGAGGCAAATTTAGCTATCCTCCCTTTACTGAAATGTATTAATTATCAAGCTGGTGGCTACTCTGGCGTGAGGCTTTTGAAGTCACTTCTATGATGAATGTGGTGTTCATATAACTTAAGGCTAATTGATGCTTGAACCTGAAATGAGATCTGATACATCTTGCTATAGACCATATGCTGTTCTAGGGTAAATATCTGTATCTTAACTCCAGCTTGTTATACTGTTGGAGAAACTTGAAAAAATTCTAGATTTTATTTCAGCATGGAAGAAGAAAAATTTTTAATTGCTTGTTGAAAGTTACAGGTACTCCACTAGCATATAAAGAGACCAATTTACTTTTATTAACCATCGTTTGCAGAAAAAAGTGTATTGTTTTAATGTTTATATTAAACACTGGAAATTTAATTGTTAACGTTAAAATATTCCAACTTCTCCAAAGTGGAGGAGTGTCATGATCAAAGAAAAAAGCAAAACCAAAAACACCTTTGTAGCAACCTTCCAAATGGATAGAGAGAAGAGGGTAAGATGACATTTCTTAGAGACAGACATAAGGAGGATGTAGTAATATAGACAGAAAATGATGACAACCTGGATGAGACTTCTAGCTGTTCGGATCTCAAAGATCTTGTATAGATAAAATGGACAAGATTTTGGTATAAGCTGAATGTGGTAGCTTATAAAAAGACATGCTGAAGCAGCATTAGAGAGGTAGAGGAAGAGTGAGGATGATGCAGTAATGCAGAGGGTGAAAAGGAAGAGAAAGCTTTGGAAAAAGAGGTATGGTCAGCGTTGAAGAGAAAGTAATGTGTGGAGGTAGACTGCTGACTGTGGAGGGATTAGAGATTACAGTGATGAGAATTATAGTAAGTGCAATTGTGGGACTCAAATGGAGATGGTCTAGATGAGGGAGAAACTCAAGTGTCAATTTTAAATTATGTATTCCATACTTGGAGAGGAATGAGAGATGGGGTGGTAGGTAGAAAGGCTAAGGGAGTAACTGTGAAAGTTGTCTTGTGGCATCAAAGTGACTGCAAAGGACAGATATAAGAACACTAGACGGGTTTGCTAATAAGCATATATTGTATTACAAACAGAGCAAACCATAGTAAGTCCTCAACAGTTTCATGCCATAGTAAACAAACTGTGAGCTCAGCAGAATTGAGTAGGTTGCTGGGCAGGTTTGGTGGGAGAGTTGGGAGGTGACAGATGGTTCTTTTCCCTCCTCCCTGGAGGTGCTGCTTGTCGTGGTAGAGCTCGTGCTGGGCTACCTACAACAGCAGAACCTGCTGGTGTCTACATGCTAGGCCTTGTCAGGGTATCTGTATTTGGCAACACAATGGTCAATTCTTGTTTTTATCAATAACCTATTAGTAGCCTTAGATATACTATGTAGCAGGAGCAGAATCTGTGCAGCAACTACAAAAGCAGAGTTTTAAAAGTTCATGCAGTGCCCAGGTGACTGCTGACGAGGTTTATGCAGTGACAGAGGTTAAGGTATAGCTCTGTGTTAGCCTAAGTAGATCTACAAGAAGGTTTTTATGGTGTTAAACCTATTTTGGCAATGCTTATTTGGAGGCTAAGAAGATTTAAATTCTATATATTGAAAATGTATATATTTCACTGAATTTCACTGAATTTTTTAGAGTTGGAAGGGACCATATAGATCATCTAGTCCAACTCCCCTGCTGAAGCAGGATTGCTTAGAAAATGCTACTCAGGACTGCATCCAGGCGGGTCTTGAAAATCTCCAAAGAAGGGGACTCCACAACCTCCCTGGGCAGCCTGTTCCAGGGCTCTGTCACCCTCACCGTGAAGAAGTTCTTTCTCATATTTGAGTGGAACCTCTTATGTTCCAACTTGTGCCCGTTGCCCCTCGTCCTGTCACTGGGAACCACTGAGAAGAGTCTGGCTCCCTCCTCCTTCAACCCACCCTTGAGATACTTATAGGCATTAATAAGGTCTCCCCTCAGCCTTCTCTTCTCCAGACTAAAGAGTCCCAGCTCTCTTAGCCTTTCTTCATAAGGGAGATGCTCCAATCCTTGAATCATCTTTGTTGCCCTTCGCTGGACTCTTTCCAGTAGTTCCCTATCCCTCTTGAATTGGGGAGCCCAGAACTGGATGCAATACTCCAGTTGTGGCCTCACCAGTGCAGAGTAGAGGGGGAGAATGACTTCCCTCGACCTACTAGCCACACTCTTCCCTATGCAGCCCAGGATTCTGTTGGCCTTCCTCGCCACAAGAGCACATTGCTTGCTCATTGTCGTTTTGCTGTCTACCAGGACTCCCAGATCTTTCTCTTTGGAGCTTGGCTCCAGCAGGTCCACACCTAACCTGTATTGGTGCCTGACATTCTTTATGTGTGTATATATATTTTGATAGGAAAAAGACATGTTTTTCCGTTATGTTGGGAAAGGAAGGAAGGAGTGTAGGATTATGGAGAAGAAAAAGGGAGGCATTTTCACTGATGTATCTGCTTCTGTAAAACTTGGTTGGCTGATATTTATGTGGAACTTCCATGGTCATTTTGTTCTATATGCTAATGTGAAATCAGATTCCATGCTGGGTGGTAGTGATTGGTTAGGATTTTTTTCTACAAATTAGTAATTATTTGTAAAATAAATAGCAGTTATTATCCTTTCTCTAGAGAAGGAGAGAAAATGGAGGAAGAAATGAGATATTGTTAAATGGAAATGTATGTGGTTCTTCAAAATAACTGAAAATATTACCCTCAAAGAATTTAACTGAATGCTAACTGTACTATAGTATATATAAGCACCATTAGTGCATAAAAATATGGCTTAAGGTAAAAAGTTTTATCAGTATAGTATTTTCCTTTCACCTGAGCTTCTGACAGGTTAATTTTTTACTTTTTCCCTTGTGGATTACAAATATTGTAATATGGGAGGTATTAGCAGTCTTTTGTCAGCCAACTGAATGCAATGGTTCTGCCAGTTAAAACAACATGTATAGTTCATATAAACTCATCCACTTCAAGTTACAGATATTTAGGGCAGATTTGGAAGGTTAAGTTATTGCAAAAAGCTTTGTGTGCATTGCATATGCAAAATAAATTTAATGTGGTAGTTCTATAAAATGAAGTTGTTATCAGTTTATTTTTGCATTATTGCAATGGGGACCGCATGGGGAGTCCAGGTCATATTATAACTTTTTTTTTTAAGCAAAAAAAGGTGGTGCTGATTCTTTTGTTGTTTGGCTGTTCAAATTTCAGCTATAATGAAAACAAGCTGGTACTTTAAAGGAATGGTTGTAGAGAAAGGGGTTGATCTCCTTGTCAGTCCTGGTGGATGTGCCATGTTGGAGAACTGACCTTTTGCAGCTCATTCACAATCTTCCCTCCTGAAACTATGACTTTTTCCAGTAGATTTCTTTAGCTTTTCAGCCTTTGCCCAAGCAGATGTTTGTACAATGCTTTGTTTCTGTATACCGAAAACTTCAACCCAGAAATCTCCCTACAGGTTTCCCCTACCCCTACGTGATTTCCTAAGCTACGTGATCCATTTTCAGGAGTAGATTTGCAATACAGTTTAAAAACCAACCAAACAAGCCCCCCAAAGTGCCACCCTGAACACATAGACCATATAATGTCTTGTATAATGTCTTGGAGAAAATATCTTCACCACTCTCCACGCTTTTTTTTTTTTTTTTGACCACGTACTTCATGGTTTTCATTCATTGTAGTATCATTGGACAGCAATCAAATAAATGAGGCCTATCAGAGCACAAGTGCCTATTTAAATTAAAGAAAAGCAGTTAAGAGTTTTTAGATGCTAATACTTTATTCAGATGTTAGAAAATGACTTACACACATGCAGGCAGCAACAAAGAAGAATAGTACATGCTTTTGGTAATACGTGATCTGGGCAGCACAAAAAAGAAAGGAAGCTTGGAAAGTGTAGCTTTGTATTTTGGCAATATTCTGCTCCGCACAGTGCTGCCAGAGCAAGAACAGTAGCGGACATTGTCTAAAGCGTCTCTGACCATCCTCTGAACTCGTGGACCACCCTATGGATGGATGGTTGCCGGGACATTTCTTTCAGGGGAAGAGCCTCTTCCTCTGCTGTTGCATTTTGGCTGCTTGTCCTTAATCAGACTGTGTTTCTTTTCGAGGTGTTAATCTCTCTGCTTCTCCCACAAATGTTGTCATTTGCACTGTAGGCGCTCACTGAATTCCTGTGTCCTTCAGGGTGCAACTTCCACTTCAGATTTCAGTCTTATTTTTACTTGGCTTACAAAAATAAGTCAGAATGTAATTCACAAATCCAGGAAACCTTCTGAACAGTCTTACAGGCACCAAGCACTCAGCAGGAATTAAAACCTTTCTCTTTCCTGATAGCGTATTTTTTTCATTTCCTGGTTTGCATTTTTTCCTTGGAATGAGAAGGTGGTCCAGGTCCAGGGAAGTCGAGCAGAGCGTGGGACAAAAGTGCTAAAGAGAACGAGACACCTTAAAAGCTGTTAGGAGCAGCTGCATTTTGAAGTTGATGAAGGAAATAAAAAAAGCTATTGACTAAGGCCAAACGCAGCCTGAAATTCCAAAAGTGACCTGCTGTAAACCCGCTCAGCAAGCTAATGGTCTCTGGGTGTTTAATGCTGACATGCTCTGGGGGGATATGGAGAACAGCCAAGCAGCACCATGGCTGTATGCTAAGAAAACAAGCAAGTTCTCGTGTGGTTTTTTGCTGTTTTGCATGTCACTGGAGTGTAGTCATAGTGGTAAAGGATGTGGCTCTACAGCACTGCTGAAACTGGTTAGGTAAACGCTGGCACTCATAGCAACTAATTGTTTCTAGGAATAAGGGTGTGAATCAGATGGTTAAAAATTGAGAGGCTTTTTTGAAATGGATCATAAAATGTTTCATGTAATGCTAAAACCTGCTTTCATTAGCTGATGCTGCATACTCCTGAGGCCTTTGCCTTCACATCATCATTTTTCATATGTCAACAATAACTGATGAATGTTCCTGATTTTATAAATGGTCTGCAAAATACTTCCTTCTTACAGAAAGTAGTAGACAAGTGGTGGTTTTGTCATATTTCTGACTTTCGATACTGCGTGCATCTGAGCCCAGTCCTTTGAACTCTACCTGACCATTACAAGTTCCAATGTGTGTTCTACCTTAAGTATATAGTATCCAGAATATGTTTTAAATATTTTTTCTTTTAATGAATAGCAAATAAAACTATATTTTTTAAAATAAAGTAATGCAGACAAAAAGGAGATTTGGTTTGTAGGTTCTCAGTAAAATATAGTCATGCTTCTTATGTAGATATGATGTGATGTGTACATTATAGCATACTATAATTTTTCAGCTAAAGGGGGAGTGCTTTTGCAGATGTGGTTTGTGTGGTGCTGCAGAAGACTAAGGATTTGATTCTATCCTGTTTATATCCTGAGTGCATTAAACTTGTGAGAAAGAAGGGTGCGCATAATAGGGCTCTCCTAGGCAGAGTTGGCAGGAAGGTATAGTGGCCTTTGAAACTTTAGAAGGTATTCTTTGATTCCTTCAAAACTGCAGTTGTGTGGTGGTTTAAAAAAAAAAGTTATGTAATATGGTTTCTGTGACATAAATAAGCTTGTTTGCTTTTAGCCTCTGAATAAATAATACATTCCCAGTCTTACATTTCCTGTAACAAAGTGAAATGTGAATAGCAATATAAAGGCCTAAACATTTTGATTCCTTTATATTTTTTCTTGCCTTTCTTAGTGCTTACTCAATGCTGAGAGACTAATACCAAGTGGAATTGAACACCTGCAGCTCTCACTTCGAGTTATGCTGTATAGTGAAGATGAAGGGAATTGCAGGTGTTCTATATTTCCCAGAAGTTATCCCATGTGCCATTGCCTATCTGGAAGGACTTACTCAACCAGTCTCAAACTGAGCTTTTTGTTGCTGGATTGTACTTAGGGCTTTGAATATTTGACAGTTTATGACTATTCTGGATTATTTTTTTTTTCCCCCTAATGATACGTTCATTTCACTCATTTTTTGAAGTTCTTGGGATAGTTTAAAATTATTTCTATAAGAAGAGCTCATATTGGGGTGTTCTGTAACTTCTTTGAAGGGAATGATTATTTGCTAGCTATCAGCTATATCTTCTCTGTATCACCTGTTATCTCTTATCACTTCCTTACTGCTCTTGCATATGATTCTAGATTCCTACATGAATAATTGGCATCTTTTTCAGGGTGAGGAAATAGTGTTGTTATTCCTTGCACATCTGTGCAAGGAATTGATTTTTGCATTTGATTTTGGTTCTTGGAGAATAGTGATACCAATCACACTATTATTATAATTTGTTATTAATGACAAACAGCAGAGAGTAAAAAGCATTCTAGTTAATTCAACTCTGAATCTGAGTTGCATCTTAGATCTGGGTACTCCTTTCTCATTTTCCCAGAACTATTTTCTGTTAGATTCAGTTGAGCCAGACATTCTTTCTAATGTTTTTAACCTCAAAGAAAAAAATCAGCTAGTTTTGCCTTTTAAGAATTCTGGCCTTTCCCTGGGACCTTTGCCCATAAATGGGCCCAAAGTATATTATTTCAACCATGAAGTGTAAATGCAGAGTTACCATATGTTGATATAAAAGCAGAAACAGGGCATGTTGGTTTTGGTGCATAATTTAGGATACTTGTTTTATCATTAAAAAAAAAAAGAATTGTGTGATTTTGTCCATGTTGCTCAGGGAATGAGTTCAGACATTTGAACTCAACTTCAGTTCAAAAAGCAGCACATGTGAAATTATGGGTAAATTATGTGGTAAGGAAGAGTAGGAAAATGGTACAAATATTAACTTTCAAATTAATGTTATGAAACTAATCATAATGAGCAAATAGAAATGTTTCTGTGCAGATCAAGGGAGGATATAGCCCTTACATCATCATCACACATCAGAAAATCTGGAATGCATGTTTTGCATGCCATGCTTGTAGATGGTGGGAGGGTGAGAGAAGTTGGGACAATTGTCTTTGCTCTTCCAGCCTGCCTACCCGTTGCTGGGGCCAGCAAAAGTACTTGTATTGCTATTTAAATAAAGTAAACTACACCCAGATCACTTAGCATCTAAAACTCTTTGCAAACAATTAATGAATTTCCACAGTTCCCTTTTTGAGAACTTCATTCTCAAAAATATTTATAAAATGATGTAAAAAGCCAGATAGCAATGCAGGCCTTAGCTTTGAATCAGACCCTAAATATTTTCCCACATCTGTAGTAATGCCCTTATTTTACCTTGTTGTATTTGATCTTCTTTACTCTAGTGCATATCACAAATAGCTCACAGAAGTCTGAGAAGTTACAAACCTGTACAAACGGTAAATGTCACGCTTGGGACATAACAGGCTTTTTGCAAGTGTGTAGGTTTAACTAAGGGTATGCTGGAATAATATTTCACAGTTGAGTTTCAGTGTCTTTAGTTTTGTAATCACTGGAAAGTCATCTGTCAAGTTGGCCTTGTAGGGCCTTTTTCATGTGTTTTATAACCTATTAGACCAGAATGTAAATCAACTTTTGTTGAGTTTCACTGAATATATTTAATTCTGTTGGAATTCTTTGGAATTTTCTTTTTTTTTTTTTCTCCTTATACCACATCATTATGAAAAACAGACAGAAGACCCTAGTCCATATATAATATGTACCACTTCTGATAAATGCAGATTGGCAATACACAATATAGTCACATACCACATTTTCTTGCTTGCCTTTTTAAAATCCCCTTAATTATTTACAACAAGATAAATCATTTAACATTTTAAATTTTAATTATCTGCAGAAATCAGCACTTAGTATTCTATGCCAAACTTTTAAACTCTGCATAGATTCTGAATTTCCTCTAAATAGATTTCAATTAGGCTTCTCGCTCTTTTTTGCTGGGGAATAATTGAAAGTATAAAAGACCCATTTAAATCACCATCCCCTTCTCCAAAAAGGGGCACGATTACATACCCAGTAGCCTTTGAATTCTTGATATGCCTTCAGAAGTTTTCAGATATTTATTTTAATAATTGTTAAGAATTTATTATGATGCATTAATTGTGTGCTCTGTAAGTTATTAAATAATGAGTTCAACATATTAATCTTTCATGTTATTGTTGTTAATGCTATATTTAGGAATGAGGCATTAATTAAAATATTCCTTTAAAGATTTTTCTAAAAGAAATCGGTATGTATACTTATCAAGATACATATTTGATCTATGGGGAAATGATTTCAAGCAAAGTTTTGATATAGCATATGCTGAACTTGAATTAAAAAGATTTTGGTTATGTAGAGTTCAAATTACCTTTGACATATTTTTGCGGGTTAGTTACAAATTCTCAACTAAACATAGAGCTCTTCTTTATCGTAGAGCCTAACATCAGATTTTAATCATATTTTGTACCCACAGGGTTTTAGGTTTCCAACAAGCCACCTGTCTCAGACATTAAAAAATTCACAGGACAGATGGGAAGGTGAAAGTAGTTGTCCTTGGATAAAGAAATTCTTACACTGCAGCAACAGTCACAGTCAAGGCTGGCCAATATATCACACATATACCCCTTTCTTCTAGCATTGCTGTATCATGATTGCAAATTTCCTTTTAGTAGTATAAATACGGAATTCATCACTTATCCTTTTTCAATAGCACGATTTGCGAAACCTGTCTCTTTTCCACGTGGTCTATGAATCACTGAGGGATAACATGACACGTATAGTACTTCAGCAAATACAGTGTGTCTTGTACATATACCAGAGCTCCTAGAATTCCTATGTTGTTTATTAATGACAAGAGCGTATGACTATTCATTTGTGCAGACCTCTGGCACTGGTTTGATAGGTGTGATGTATTTTAATATGACAAATGTACCAACGTAAAGAAAAGTGGTTATTGAAAAGAAGTGTAAAATGGTGATGCTTCCTCTCATGTATTGTCACTGCTTCCCACAGAGATAATTGTTTTTGAACATCACTGGCCAGTACGGTGTTGTGGACCAACTCTCAATATTATGTAGCAGACACTCGGCAATGTTTTAAATTGCAAGGGGCGAATTCTGACCTCAGGTGTATCTATCCAGTATTCATTGACCCAGGTATTTAAGACCCAACAAATCAATTGGAATGATCAATTTGCTATGTTTGTGATGAATGAGAGCAGTCCAAAAAGCAGACCCTCCTGTGTTTGGCTCCCATGGAGTTCCCCCTCTGCTTTGAGCTCTATTTTTCCCTGACGCTAAAGAAGAAAAAACATTAATGGCAGTATATACTGTTCAACAGCTGTTAAGTGTGCATAGGTTCAATATAAAGCATTAAGCCTGTGAGGTTGCACCTGACCTACATGACAGAAGGGTTCTACTGTGTGGCCTGGAGAAAGGTCTGTGCAAGTGCCCTGAAACTGGTGTCTAGCCTGTGGCAGTATGAACGCTGAGTTTCATTGCCTAGCAATTCATATTTCTAGATGCATTGTTTTAAAAGGCCAAGGGAACCCAAACACAGAAAAGGTAATAATAAAAATAATCTCATAGCTTTTGGAGGTTTCAAGTTCATACTTGAAGTTGTCTTTTCAGTGTTATCTTTTGTTGTGTACTAGCTACTAATTTAATCATTGACTAGGATGGAATCACAGTCCCCTGTCTGCTTTCCAAGCCTATGCCCTGATCACTAGGTATGGAGGCTGTGTGTGTCTACACGTTCTTTATCTTTGGCCCAATTGATGCTGATTCTTTTGTACGCAGTGTAGGAGAGGTTGAGTGCCCACCTGTTCTGAAAGGGGTGGTGCTGATGGTTGAGGGGGACCCCTAGGGTTTGATCCCATGGGCAGGGGAGGAAATTGAACCTGCTATCTCTATTTTTCATGACAGTTCTAACCACTAAGCTGCTGTGTGACTAAAAGCATGTGTTATTCTCTTCTAGCTTCTGGTTTTGAATAAAGCCATAACTGCAGTGGTATTTTGTGCAAAACCTAGCCACAGAGATGTGATTTAGGCAGGATCTAAGGACACATCAGATCAGCACATGTTACTGGAAGTAGATATCAGGTAGCTGCATAATGATTGTGCCTTTCCCTTGCTTGGGCAAGAGAGAGGATGTTTTGGGTGTGAACAAAAGCAGAATTGCAGAGGCCTGTGGGAATTGGGCAGCCTGTGGGAACTGAACAATTTCTGTTGTTTAGAAGCTCCCAAAAATTACATGGAGCTGAAAGAATGCATTTCTTGTCCTAGGTGCCTTCCAAATTTCCAGCTTTTTATGCCTCAGTCCTGTGGCACATATTTATTAATTAATTAACACTTGCAAAGGATTTTACTTGAAAAATCCTCTGGTTAACTTGTTTAAACAGATCTACAGGTAGTTCTACTTGTCCCAGTAATGGTGTGACATGGTCTAGGTCCTCTTTGTATAGATATGGAGCCTCTTCAAAGTGCTTTAATCTCTAAATCTAAGAAATAGGATTGGAAAGGACTGGAGTTTGGGGAAAAAAAAACCCAAAGGATATGATCTTCTTAACACAGACCTTTGCTATCAGACGCAATCATAGTCTGTCTTATAAACTTGCTTGGCTTCCTCTTCGGATCACGGAGAATGCTTGAGTCTCTGTCTCTACTAATGTCTGGCCCAAATTGTTACTATCTTGGTAGGTAAAACATCACTGTATGAATGAACCCAACACAGGAAGATGGATGGCAAAGCACTGATCCTCTAAATGAACATGAGAGCGTTTCCTTTACAGTCACTGGGGTGTCAGTTAGTGTGTTTGTGGGATACATCTGGATCATTAACAAGCTTGATCTGTTCATTCTTTACCTACTGATTTCCCTGGAAGTTTTTTCTCAGAAGCTTGGTTGCATTAAATCTTCTATGAGCAGTGCTCACTGAGAGTTATAGTGTGCTCTGAAATCTTTAAGAAAAGTCTATTCTGACAAATAATTTCAGCTCTATGGACCATAATAAATTTGTGTGCTCTGGTATTGTGGTGCATATTTGCATAGAAGTCTTTTATTTTTCTCTCTTTTTCTCTCTTTCTCTCTCTTCAACCCCCTCCCTGCCCACCCTTATCCCCCCCCCATCCTTCTTTGTCCTTAATGAATACGTTTGTTTAGAAATAAGGATGTGGAAAGACAAGCATGCCTAATATTGAAGGACAGTATGCTTGTGCCTAATACATTAGAGCAATTGTTCAAGAATAATTCATCTTACGTGAAGATTACCCCTGTAAGGCTGCCAAGGTCACAGGCACTTTAGATTATCGGCTGCATAAATGCTGCTTGTGTGTTTTAAAGGGGTAGCCTTAACATTTTATTAGTGTTCTTTCAAACAATTAATTCTTTTATTAAGTTTTGTATTCCCTATTTAAATATTTGGCACATTTTTTTCTTTTTTTTCCTTCCTTGTCTTGTTATATCATTGTGGTAGAATCACTTCTAAATTACTTCTCTGCTGCTCTAGAGCAGTAGCTCCCAAATGTGGGGTGCTGAGCTCAAAGGTTGGTTATGAATGAAACCCTTGGAATTGCCACTTTAGAGTGTATAGGTGTTCCAGGAGACATATGTCAATCAACCTTGTACAGAAAACACAGAGTAAGGGAGGATGCAAGCCTACCAGAACTGCAGAAGCGCTGCTCTAATTCAGTGTTCTTAAAACAAGTTGCTTTCATACATGTTAAGTAGAAGAGCCCTAAGTAAGTCTTAAGATTCAGGCATTTCAGAGACATGACAAAAGTTTAAACCAGAAATATGAAATGTTTTGACAAATTGTGCCCTGTACCTCTTCTAGTGAAGGTAGCTTCCCTAAAGATAACGGGCAAGTCCTTTGTTTTCTGTAAATCTAGGAAAGTCTATTTAGATTACTGGAGTTAAGGCACTTTACAACAGCTGAGAACTGGCCTATAAAACCCTTTATATATATGTATCTATATTTATTTATATATATTCCCACTTTCTTCCTTTCAAGTTATTTCTTCTCCCTGGAATGCCTAGTATCTGCTGTTTTTGTAATGAGCTTTACTTTTCACAAAAAAAAAAAAAATTGCTTTGTTTTTAGGAAACAAATCTGCTATGGACTGCCTGTGACCCACTGGTCTCATTGGTCTCTCTGACTAGGTTTAGACTGCTTGATTATATTAAAAGAGGCTTTGCAAACTAATTTAAATATTTTATACTGCTACTTATATGGATAATAAAGCTGTAGTTTTAACAGGGATTTATGTGATTGTGAACTGGGAGTGAGATGGCCTGCAGCATCATATTTAAGAGGGAGAATTTCTGCACAAGGCTGTCAGCTAGAATGTTAGCTTGCAGCTGGAAGATGTTTTGAAAACCCTTGCCAGCATTAAAGAAAATACGTTCAATGTGAATCTCTACATTATAACTACTGTGGGTAAATCCTATGACTGTGTTATCAGTATAATCCCATCAGTGAAGAGTTTGCACATTATATTTGTGAATGAATTAATGAATGGATGCAAATTTTCTTGAAGTTTGCTCCAACTTTCCCCATATGTGTGGGTAAAAATCTTGATGTGTTTATTCTTTACAAAATTGAAATGGAAACGAGCATTTGATGAACTCCTGACATGGTTACATTACTGCCTAGACTGCTTGCATTGTCTTGTACAGGGAAGGAGCACTGAGTTCTTAACATCATCACCAAAAAAGAACACAGACCTCTGAGATAGTTACTGTTGACAAAGAAAGAGTCTGGCCCCATGACACCAGCATGAAATCACAAAAGCATCTCAACTCATGAACAACTTGCACTTAAAAAAATCATGTAGAATTAGTTTGGTTAGAAAACCTCTGCACCGTTCATTTATTATTTAATCTTATTTTACTTTGTACAGACAAGCTATCTGGCCTAGTGTGAGGCTTCACACAGCCAATTACTTCAAGGTGTTTAGTTCATTTATTATTTAAAGCATAAATCTAGTACAGGTTGTCCGTTGACGACCCTGTGAGGAGTCTATAGTAAATGCCTTTCATCATTGCTGACTGACTCATGCACACAGACCTACCTGCTGAGCTAAATAGACCAGGAGAACTGATGGATTTGTAGATATTGGATTTAATAGCCTTTTTTTTTTTTATGTGCTTAAGTGATGGAAGTTAGTACATATAGTTGAAGCCCAGTGTTAGGGTTTAAGAAGAAATGAAATTTTATATAGCATCATGAATTGTATTTGGTTCTGCTAATTGAAAACAGTGCGTAATTTGTTTCATATGCTTTGTACCTTAAAATATATTTTTAAAGCTATTGCTTGTGTATTTGAATAAATAAAATGTTGCTATAGGAAGCGACCTAGTGCATTTAATAGAATATTCATAGAAATTCCCCTTTTAAGACATAGGTTCTATGGTTCTGTTTGTTCTCTCCTTCCTTCCTCAAATCATTCCTCTCAGACTGATTTTTAAGTCTAGTGCAGTGATACCAGCAAGGTGCTCTCTGAATGGCTTGGAAAGAGACTTCCTCAAGTAACGGACCGATTGCATCTGATGGGTTTATGTGCCATTTAAAGTGTCTGTCCCACACTGAATGTGCCAGGTATTTAACTGGGGACTGGTACTAATTTCAGAGCTAATACTAAGCCGTTCCACATCAATGCTTACAGCAGGTGGTTTGAATTGACAGTGTAAAGGGAGGAAAAAAAAGTGAGAGAAAATTACCATTGTACTATAGAATTTCTCTGATTGAATTGACTGATTATACTGTCAAAAGAGCATTGGGAAACTGGCAGTGCTTATGAGAAGGAAAGAAATGACAGGATTCTTTTAAAAAGAGGTTCTCTGACTTTGCGCAGTCAAATATTTCAAAACTATGATAAGAGTTGCTGTTAAAGGTTTTAATCTAGCACTTAAGAAGTCTGTGTGTTCTCCAATTTATGACTTTTAAAGCTAGCATCCTGTGTAAACTGATCCTGCAGTTTTCTTACTCTTTACTGTCCCCTTTCAATACTCATCAGATGATTCCGTGTGCTTCACTGTAGGTGATTCAACTTAGTGAATCCCATCTTTCCATACTACCTTTGGTTTTGACTTTAAGAAACAAAACAAAACCCAAACTAACCAAAAAAAACCCCAAACTCAAAACCAAAACTCCACCCTAACCTGCCACCTTCCAAAGCCAACAGCACTGTGGTATTTGAAAATCAAGACACCTGGCGAATGTATATAAACAAGGTGTACTCGGTGGCTTATAATATTGCGGAGTTATCAACTACATAAATAAACAGTCTTAAGGGAATCTTCTTAAGTACATTAATAACTCGTTCCACTTGCAGTTAAATTATTCTTTTAACACTTGATTTCAATGGAAAAAGACCTGACACAAATCAGAGAAATAGTCTGAATAATTTTTTTTTTTTTAGTAACATAAATTGTTCAGTAATGCCCAATTATCCTGTTCATTATGGGTTATTAACTATGCCTTGTGATAGCACTGGGATTTTTTCTTTTAAGTTCATGTCTGATGGGACAAATTTTTTCTTGAGTGTATAATCCCACTGATTTCACCTGGCGGAATTTGGGACTTAACTGCTCCACTAAGGGGCTGGGCACCTCTTCGGCGATGGCACTGGTGAACAGAAGAATTTTCTCTCTAAGTTAGCTCCAGAAGTGGATGATGATAAAAGCAGCTTTAAAACGGTCTTCAAATTGTCCTTGCATGAGTGGCATAGAATTTCATGAATGTACATAAAGTAAATACTGCCCAGTTCTTTCTGACATTACAAAACAGAGCAGACAAGATTTTTTTGTTCTAGTTTCTCTAAAAAGAAAGGTGGCTCATGAATAGTAAGAACTAAATAGAACAAAAGTTGATTTCTCTGTCAGATATTACAAATCAATCCAGAGGCTTACTAATTTTCTGATTTTTGGAATTCATGAAAGTTAAACTTATTAGGGGAATTGTGTTCAACCTGTGAAGAGTGGATGTAGTATAGGCTGCCAGAATAGATACCCTCTCTCATTTCTTGTACAAACATGAGTGTGTTTTCCTTTGTGAGTTTTGTGTTTTGTATAATTGGGGTACCATTGAAAGATGAAAGCTGAGGAGTGGAGGGGAGGAAGTGGAGAGCAGTCTGCTAATCTCTTCAGCCATGGGACAGAATGTTTTATATAATCTAACACATATATCATGATATAATATACATAAATATAATTACATTTATATGAAATATGTAAATATAACACTACTAGGAAGCTTAATTGTGCAAGGAAAGGAAAAATTCTCTATTTAAAAGTGTATTAGAACATGTATGTTTTGGATGTATCATTTATAATGTTGAAGCCTATGGCTAAATTATAGTTGTTCCAAAACGCTGTTGCAAATCAATGGGAAACTACATTCTGTAGGGTTTCTGTGGTGACTACAGAGAGTTTGTTCCATTGCTTCCAAAGTGCAGCCAGTTGTAGGTTATGGTAACTTTAGGCCTAGTACGTGGAGCTATGAGTTCTACTTGCCTTTGAACTGTAGCACTGAAAGCAAGTGCAGCATAAATACAACAGGCAGTATATTTTATAATCTGCAGACTTTATCAGACCATTTATAGTTTGGCAAACGTAGCAGTAGAATCTGGAAAAAATACAATATCTTTAAATTGTTTTCTTATGTCAATCAAAATGTACAATCGTTTCTTGCCTTGCATTTGAAAGAAACGCAATCCTTGCTTCTTCGGGCTTTTAGTAGTTGTAAACGTTGATATTACAAGGGGAAAAGTATTTTGTTTAGACCGCATTTATCTAGGAGACATGTTTGCTTTAAGTTGGTGTTCAGGCTCTTTACCAATTTGAAAGGGAAAAATAGTATGAAAGAATGACTAGCCTTACTGCTGGATTCATAAATTTAACTTCCCTTTGTGTATGGAATGAAGAGATATATCTTACTATTTTATAGCTGACAGCATGAATGGTGTAGATTGTCATATTTATAATGTGAGGGGGGAAAAAAGTTAATACCATGTAGCATGTAAAACAAAAATAAAATGGCCAGTGCATTGTATACAAGGAAAAGAGGTTAAACTGGTTGCTATTCATTGCTCTGAACATACTGCTAGGTGGAGATTAAGGATCAATTCTTCTTTTACTAACTGTCACGCTCCTTACCTAGGATTAGTTTTTGGCATAACTTAAATTGAAGATCTCAATAAATTTTATTTGCCTGTCAATTTAATGTGATGCGAGCTGATGAAAGTTAAGTCTAGTTCTACAAAAAGAAAATCAGTAGCATGTATTAAGCTTTGTTGAAAAATTTACTCATGACCTCATTCTTTCCTGAAGAACTTTTTATATGTCATTATATATCTAAAATGCTCATTTGTTTCCTATTCCTGCTCTCCTTTAAATTTAAACTTCATTTCTACATGTGTCATGGTTTCTTGTTCGAGCTTGTGGTGTCACAAGTAGGAGCACTTGATAGCAGGGAGGGGTGAATGGCATGTATCCAGAAGCAGCAGGGCATTTTATTTGTGGAGTGAAAAGTAAAAGCTTTTCATACAAGAGAAAAATAATTGCAAATAAATGGAAACTTTCTAACTTGGATAATGTGCATGGTGCAACTCTATGTGGTAGATGTGTGAAGTAGGTGAAAAATAGAAAGTAGGAGGGATTTTCTCTGTTTTTCTGAAGACAGAAATGGAAACGTGACCCGTGGACAGTGCTTCAGGCACGTTGAAACCATTTGTTAAATCTGCCCCATCTCAAATTTTATTCTGCAAGTGTGTTTGCCAATTGCAAAATGATAAAAAGCTCTGTTAAAGTTTTTTGACTTACCTCTAAAAATCAGTTGAAAACTTTGCTTATAGCAAATTGGAAATGACATACAGAACACAGTTTACTTTGGAAAGGTTGGAAACTTTGTTTTTCAATATTTTGGGAGTTCTGTAGCCCTCTGGTGGAATGTAAGGAGAATCTACAAGTAAAATATTTGATAATCAGTTATTATTCAATCATGTTTTACCAGATAGCTGAGTAATATGTTATTTCCCTAGTTGTTTATATAGGACTGGTGCAATCGGCCATAAAGCCTAAGTTTCCAAGCATTGCTTAAAAATTCTAGATTGTCTTTTTTATTAAAGTTTTGTATCTTGCAACAGTGCAGGACATGAGATAAAAAGTCTTAAATAACTTCACTATCTGGGGAGAGACTGCTCGATGAGAAGGGTAACAAGAAGTTTCCATGTCCTGACCAGAAATGTTTAGCCTTCCTGATCAGAGATGTTCAGTCTGTGTCCCTGAAAAGATGGCTCTGTTAAGAACCACTGTTGTATTTGGTCAGGAATTGTTACTTAGTTCTGACAAAGAACTTTTAAATTTAATTTTTTTTTTCCTGCTAGAGAGTGAGTGAAAAGCAAAGTGTCTTCCAGGGTGCTGTCCTGGTAACAGGAGAGGAATGAATAGTGACATATTAGTAGTGTAGAGTCATGCAGTCTTAATAAGAGAAAGTGAAAGCCGGTTCCCTTGTAGCTGGTATAGCAGAGGTGAAAGAAGAGCATAGCAACAGCAGGCTTTTTTGGGGTGGAGGTAGGGGGACAGCAATAGCAGAGGTCCTGCAAGAAGTGGTAGGGTGTTAGCAACTTACTTTTCAGGTGGCATAGCATCACTGCAGTTGAATTTTAGAGAAGACACTGGGGCATGACTCCTATTGATGTATATGGAAGGGGTCATGTCAGAGTGAATGGAAAGGCAAAGGAAAATAAAATCATGGTAGGGCAGAATAAAAATTTGGAGTTTGGGGAACGGGGACATGTGCTGAATACCTATGTGAGGATGAAAAGAAGACAAAGTAGTCTATTCCAATGGGAAGAAGTATCTGATTCCTCTGGGACTGGCCCCCAAATTCTGATTTTACAAGAGCCGTGTTTGGAAAGAAGGGAAATGTGGGTGCTTTTTGGGGAATGGGAGTTCTGAAAGCTGGTAGAAGAAAAAAATCAAAACAGCTGGTGAATCTGAAATTTCTAAGAACTGGCAGTAGGAATTGCTCACAGAATCTTGAATTCTACAGAAGGGGGAGTTGGTGGTGGCTAAGAAAATAAATAAATGACAATTCTGAGTAGTCCAATCCTTCTGGTTGTGGATCTGGGAAATTTTCATAGTTTAAGTGCTTAACTGAAAACAATTTTCATGATAGGTCTACAGACATATAGGATGTTTACTGATGTTCCTGGTCTCTTAAATAAATTAGTTGTCTTTGTTAGACAGTAGAAGCAAATTCTGTGCTGTGTCAGGAAGAGAGACAAACTATAACTTCAAACTAGAGAGACGGTAGACCAGTGCTGCAGGGTACAATTTTCCATATTCTCCATTCCTTTACTACCAACTTAGTTTCTGCAAGAGTCTAACGTGTTTCCTGCGAAATGTATCTTATCAGAAGAGTTTCAGAGCAGCATAAAGATCTTGAAATAACTCTCACAATTTCTTGTGGTAACATTAGCTGTGTGGTGCAGTAATTCTGTATGACTCCAATCCCAGTCTGGTTGAGATAAAACAATCAGAACTGGAGGTCAGTGAAGTTGCAAATAAAACACAACCATTTAAATTGAAGCTTATCCTGATTTTGCCATGTGGGAAGAATGCTTTTAGGTTAATGCACTTCTGGAAATGCTCCATTCTGATATTTGAAGTCATGTGCAAAATGTATACTTGTAGAATTTCCAGATGCTACAGATGTCACTGAGATGCCCTGCTGTATTTATTTGTTTGAAATACACACAGCTGAGCTGCTCAAAAGAAAGAGTAGTTTTTCTCTACTCCCCAGCTCACCAGCACTCTCCACCTCCTGCAGGACATTCTTTTGCCTTTTCTGTGCAAAACAAGTCCTAAGATCTGCCAACAGAACTTCATATCTTAAAACCATGAATGCGTTTCTTTCTCTTTTGCAGAATTTCAAGGCTAAATCCTTTGTGAGCTTTTTCAGAAAGAAATTTAATTGCTCCCAAGCCAGGGTGCTTTATGCCAGGTTTCAGCCTGTAGCCACTTCTTACTGCCAAGTTCTGAACCCCTGAAAATAAGGGCTTATAGAACTGCTGACACAACCTTAACTATAATAATGCGAATGACACCACCATAACACTAATGATAAATGGCATACATTTTAAAACATTTAAAATGATCATAGCCTTAAAGTCAAACACATCTGGGAAATATTAATGGTATATGAACTGCCCTGTGTGGATCTGAATTATGAACAGCACAGAGATGGAAAGAGATAAATTGCATAATAAATCACTTTACTTATTGTATTGTTTACTTTAAAAAAACCATATATACTTTCTGTTTATGCAGCATGTCAGCTGTTTGAAAAAAGATGAATAGTTCTAAATTCATATTTATTCCAAAGAATGAATATTTAGCACTCTGTGGTGTCACACTGACTTCAGAGAAATAATTACAGTATATGGTTTTACCAATGATGATGTTCAGAGGCCATTGAGTTTGTATATATTTAGTATGGTTTTATCCACTGATCAGTTTGTTGTTTTTCATTTCATGAATTTATAGAAGTCAGGTGTTTTTCAATTTTCTGTTCTAATTTGGCAGATACGATAAACACAGCATTGTTTCTGATGGTGCTAAACGGATAATCGTAGAAAGTGTTTCACAGTGTTTCATCACTTAACTGTATTTTCACACCGTAATTCTCAAAATGTGTGTGATAGTTCTAGATTTTATTTTTTTAATTGTTAGTTTGCCAAAGTAGTTAAACACAAGGGGTTTAGGGAGTTTCCCAGTCTATCTGGTTCTGTATGAATAAGTCAGATGGACTTATTTTAAAATGCTGCACTGGGTACTGAAATAATTTATGGGAAAAATTCAGATGTGCACCTGAGGCATGAGGATTTTTCAAGGGGCTTTTTATGGGCCAAAAGCCCTACAGTTAGCTTAGAGCCATCATGATAAAGTCACAAACCTCTCTCCCATCCTGTTCATGGATGGATCAGATTGTGGTCCACTGATTCTTATCCTCTTCTTTTTACTTTTTTTTTTTTTTTATTTCTTCTCTCCTCCAGTCTCCTTATTGAAGAACACTGAAGCTTCCCCCCTCGCTTCCCCCGCCCCCACACTCTTTCTTCTTCAGTCTTTCCCCATGATCATTTGTTCTGCCTAGGCCTTCAGGAGGGCTCTCATCTCTTGTGTTGAGGAGCCCAACAAATAAGCTTTCCTTAGCTAGAACAGATTTAAAGGTGACATGCAACCTGAAATCTTTCAAGCATAATTTTTTGACAGCTGGTGCAATTGTATACATGGAGGAGTAACACTGTAGAGGCAATGAACATTGAACACTAAACAGTATTTTAATATGTTCAACACAATAATTGCTTTTTCCTTCTTGAAAGCATTAATTTTACTTTTTCTGTTTGTTTTACTTCTGATGTCATTTGTTCTTTTGTCTACAGCCCAGACGCTTTTTGCTCTTTGGCTTCTTCAGATGCTTCTCTCCAAACTGATGCTTTTTCCTCTTCTCTTTCCTGTCCTATTTTTGTTTTCAGTGGGTTGGAAATGTTTAGTTCTTCCCCTGCTGGCAACTAAGTTCTGGAAATTTTGTTTCCAGCATGTAATTTAATAAATCTGCTATATTGAAAAGCTGGGCAGGCTCCTCCCCTTTTGTTTCCCACTCTCCTTAGAAAATGCTTCATTTCATATGGGCAATGATATTCCTGGTCACCATTTTTCATATAGTCTTAGAACAGTAACAGAATGGTAGGAAATATAAAATGAAACAAAGCTAATAAATATCACAAGTTTTAAACGTGTTATTATCAAATAGTAATGTTTTTTCTTTTTTCCTTACCTTTTTTTCTTCAAAGGTCCTTTTTTAAGAAGTCATAAAATACAGAGTGTGATTTTCCGCTTCTCTGCATTTACTGTACTCTAAAGTGTAAGGAAAAGATATTTTTCTTTTGCAAAAGTATAATCTGTAGGTAATGTTTTACTTCTCAAATGAAACTCAACTGGAGGAAACTTTTGCTTCCGTACAGAAAAGACACTACTGAAAGTTCCACTGAAAGTTACTAACAAAATGATCCCACAGTCCCAAATTTACTTAAGTTATATTAAAACTCATAAATCTTAGACTTTCAATTTTATGTTATTCTAAATATAAGTAGTAATCATTATTGCTTCTTTACAGTTTATCATATAAAAATTAAAAAAATAAAGTGAGAATTCAGTCAGAGTCTTTAGAAAAACAAAAATATTATGAAAAAAAGGAAAGTATTTTGAAAGAGTATTTTCTTATTATGAATTAGATGTTAATATCTAAAGGCCAGGTTCTCTGAAATGCAACTTAGCATAAATTACGAAATAGCCCCATTTAATCACATATTGTAATATCTAAGTTTTCAAATAAAGGTATCAAGGTCAGCAGTTCAGAAAGGTGGAATGTCTTCCAAGATACTCTTTACATGAGAAATGGGAGTATTTTTTAGTGTTGCTGGCAGTTATATATAATCTGAAGGTCATTTAAAATTTTATCTCTTGAAACATTTGTGTTTTAGATTGATTTTATGTATATTGCTAAATCTTATTGCAATCAGTTTGAGAGATTAATTTGGAGATTGTTCATAGCATTCCGAGTTCTTGCGTTTCTCTTCTGTTTATGGGAGTTTTTCACTTGATTATTCTTTCCTTAATCTTTCAAAAATCCTCACCAAATTAAAAGTTTGAGTTTCTTGAACAGATCTGCAAATATGTTCACACCTTGTTTTCTGCTAGTTGTAATACTTAAAGGATTGAAACACTGAGCTGGTACTCTGGGTTTTCTGTTGTTTCCTGTATATTCTATAGAGATTATTGTACACTGTCAACATTGTGTGCCTGAAATGTACTGTCTCTGCACAGGATCCCAATAAGTCTCTGCATACACTTATTAATTTAGAGATATATATCAAAGCCAGAACATTGATGTGATTCACAATATCACTTAAGATGGTGTCCTCTATCCACTGTATTTTTGTATAAAATGGAAGTTAATATGGGCTTTGGTCCAGAAAAGCACTTTAGACATGTACATAATGTTAAACACAAATAGCTTTATTGACCTCAGTGACACTGCTCATTAGCTTGTAATTATTTATATATATTTTTTTTTGTGTTTAAACATCCTATAGAATCAAGCCCACAGGCAATGTATTCAGTGAAAGGAGCCAGAATGGAGGGTAGAAACCTGCAAATTTAATTTATTTTTTTGTTGCATATTTATAACCCAATATTATTTTTGACATTTATTATAGTGAATGGAAAAGAACTACTGCTTGGTACTTACCAATGTGTTAGAAAGATTACAATTCAGTTTTTTATTTAAGAAACATTAATATAAAACTAATCTGCACAATGTTATCTGACTCCGAGCTTTTACTTTCTGGAACTCTTAAAACCCTTGAGGAGAACTTTTTTCTTCTTTTTCTAAGTAAACATAAAAAACCCCATTATGATTAGTTGTATCCTAAAGTCTGCAGTTGTACAAGCTGTAGCATTCTAAAGATTGGGCCATCAATATTATTCTGAGCTGAATTTGCAGAAACCCTTATGGTTATTTTCTGAAACTGTGGTTGTGACTGGGGTGGGGGGGGAGAGGGCAGGGGAGCAGATGGGCACATATAGGTACCACAAAGCTGTGTGTGTTTGTGGCACCTATGTGTGCATATTGTTTGCTTCGTGTTTTTTCTATATGTAGCTGATAGACATGATGTCCCCTAAACCCCATTGTGGACTTATTCAAAGACTACAAAAATAAGTGGAAAAACTTCTGTTGATTGTAGTCTTTGAATTCTTGGCATAAATCAATCAAGCACTGATTGACATAAACACATTTTGACATGTAAAATTCTATAATCTGAGCACCTCGGAGTGATAGAAATGGCTGTGGGCAGGTGATGTCATCATTCCAAATTCTACTTTCTCCATTTGAGTTGCTTAATAAGACACTTACGTACACTGTGTGCATAGTCATTTTTCAAATGACATGCAGCAAGCGAGCATCCAAAGTGATCCCTAAGACTCCTCTTCAAAACTAGGCAATCCAGCATGGTTTGGGTTTTTTGTAAATTAAAAGCAAAGAAACCTGTTACGTACCTGTATGCTGTGTATGTGTAGGAAAATGTGTATGTGAATATGTGTGTGTGTGCAAATACACAGGCACGCACACTTATTTTGCCAGTAAACTGTTGCCTAAAGAAAAAAATATTTCCTACCCGCTTGCCACAGGCTACTTCTACTCTGCCATTACAAGGCATGACTGTAGCATCCATAGGCATACCCAGTTTAGCTTCAACCAAAAGCAGTCGAGCTGTAGCAACATGGATTTCAGTGCACGCTAAGTACCCAGATATGCAAATAGCCTGCTGGCTGCCTCTCTGCAGCGCGCTCTGGGACCGGTGATACGCAGCCTTACCATCACTCATACCACAGCGAGCTTTGGTCTGCCTGCACCCGCACACCCGCACCTCTGCTTGCTGCGGAGATAAAGCCCTGATGGATTATTTGGAAGGCAGTGTCTTGTTACAATTTTCTGTAAATGTGAAAACGGTCTTTTTCTAATGCTTTTCTAAGCGGAAGAAACCGCATAAAACTGTGTTGTGAACTCTCATACAGTTTCTGTGCAGTCTCTAATGTTGGGTAAAGCACAGGAACTGCATGGATTAATTGAATATGGGTCAAAGAACTGTATCCAAAGAGTCTACCTGTGTTCCTGCTTCTGTCATTTCTGATGCCTGAAAAGCTGTTGCCTCCACATGTTCTGCTTCAGATGCCAGTGCATGCTCCAGGGAGAAGGACATACTTTGCATCTATGCATATCAAGATGAGAATAATCAATCAGCTTTTCTCCCACCCAAATAAAGTGTTTGGAAGAAACAGGTTTCACTTCTTTTGCAGATGAATTATTTTGTGTTAACTATTTTCTGAGCATCCCTGCTTTAAAAAAAATTATAAAAAAGAATCAATGGCAGAATAAGATCCTGTATTTTTCACAGTCCCATGACAATGGAAATAGGCTATGGTATAATTCAATAAAATCAGATTTTCTGTTTAGTTAGAATCCGTTTCACTGAAATAGTTCAGAATCAAAGACCTCCCTACTTAGTAAAGGGGGAGAAAAACAAGCCCAGTTGTGCTAAAAATGTAAATAGTAAAGAATCTGGCCCTGTAGTTCTTTATAGCAATAGTGAAATGTACTCTCTAGATCCAAATGTTTAAACTTCAGCAGTTCTCATGCAGATTAGGTAATTGTTTGCCTAACTGCCAGCTGTGAATTCAACTGCTGGTTAACTAGCCAAAAATGCGGATTTGCAGGTGAATAGAAATACTTGCACATTTTAGTAATGGCGGCAACTGCACTGAATTGAGATTTTAACTTTCTGAATGTGTTTTTTTTTAAAGTCATCCTGCTAAGTATATTGCACACATTTTCTCCTACCTTTTCATATTTCATCAAGAAATAGTTTCAAATGCAGGCTTTGAAGATCTGTAGAAGTGAATGGTTCTAGAAACTGTTAAAACTCACTCTAAACGTTCCATTTTTCAGATAAAATTTTAGCTATGGATAGTTTATAATATTCTAAATTAGTGTTTGATATTGCTCTATGACCATTGCTATTGATTTTTTAACCATTTTACTAAATCATCCTTTTGTATTTGAAGAAAAAAGTTACTACTTTGAAGTGAAATAGCAGGAACAGAGCGGTATCAGACATTTGGCTGGACACACTTTAAGGCACCAAACATTTGCTGGTGGATCCCCTGCTGGAATAAATGTATTTGCTAAAAGTGTGGAAAAAAAAATAAAATAAAATCACAGCCCTTGCTAATACCTTTATGGCAGCAAAACTGGAAAGTAAATGGAAAAGTACCAGAATAAAGGGCTAATAGTTTATTCCATTTAGGGAACAAATGTAATGTTGGTGTTTTTTTTTTTTTTTTCTTTTTCTTTTGCCAATGTAAACTAAGCTACAATAACATAGGGTGTGGGGGGAGGGGGGGAAAAGGACCTTAGTAAAGATACAATAATACAACTATTCTAACTGTTAAAACATATCCACGCTTAAGTTTTGATATTAGGGTTTTGGGAGTGGGGAAGGGTTGGTTTGTTTTTTTGCAAAGCACTGATGTGGGAATGTCTGTGAAATAATTCAAAGGCCATCTGTAAAATGTGATCAAAGAGCCATGTTAGAATTTGGTTGGACATGGAAACTTACTTTTTCTTTTTTTCTTTTGTCTTTTAAGCCTATTCTTATTTTCTCATTCAAGTAATGAGAAATTGAGCTGTAAAAAAGACTGCAAATTCTTTCAATTTTTCCTCTTACAGTCTTTAGTCTTTCACATGTTTATTAAGTCATCTTTTGCCATTTTGCATTATCTCCAATTAAGTAACATTTTCAGTACAATGTACTTTGAATATTCTGTATGTTCTCAGTTTTTCAAGAAATAAGCTTATACAGTGTGACACATAAAACAAAAGAGAAAAGACACAAGAATGCAGCTGTTTATTACTAGCTGATGAAGAATTAAATAACTTTTTTTGACCATCTGCAAAGCTTACTCATATGGCCTCTGCTTTTTACTGTCGTAAAATGTAGCTTTTGAATTAGTGGCGAATTGGAGCTCTGAAATTATCACTACTAATCACATATTGTGAAAGAATGGAAAATATACTATTCACAGAATCACTAACTCGCTTGATTTTGTAGTTACTGTATTCGCTTTCTATGACAGTGGCATATTCTAACATGTCTTATCTCTTGCCTTATCTCTTCTTAATTTAAAGTGCTAGTAATGAGGGAAGGTTATGCCCCTAATCCAAGGTTAGGAGGTGAGAAGGATTAATCTAAATGGGGTCACAAGGTTTTTCACCTCTCCCTTCACTGTGGACTTATAGCAGACAGCCCTTCATGAAGTAAGGGAAAGTCACGTGAATCACAGAGCCTTTGGAAGCAGCAGCAAGGTAGAGAAAGGATGCATATCTGGCTTTTTGTTCTAAATGCTACTGTTCTCTTGCTGAGGAACAAATTATAGGGAGCCATGGTTAAATTTTGCGTCTGGGTGGAATTAGCAGTAAAGGGGCAGAAGCATCTGTCTGATTATGCAGCAGCCCAGCTGCAAAGGTCAGTTCAGTATCTCAGGATTGTGGGAGAATCGGTTAATCTGTCAAACATAGGAGGGAGGGAAGGAAGGACATGGGAGATACCTCTATTGGTGCTCCCTCAATTTGGTATTGTTTTGGAACTTGCTGAGAACACCCTTCGTCCTATCATCCAGGTCATTAAAGAAGGTATTAATTGGTATTGGCTCAAATATTCACTTCTGAAGGACACCAATAGTAAATTAGTTGCCAGCTGGACTTTGTATGACTGATCACAGCCTTTTGGGTATAGTGATTCAGACAGTTTTCTGCCGACCTTATTATGCGCTTATCCAGCCTATATCTCACCAGTTTGGCTGGAAGGACCTATTGGAAAACTACGGTGAAGATGTTTGTAAAGTCAAGGTAAGCAATGTTGCTGCCTTCCTTGTACCCATCTGAAAAAATCATTCGTAAAAGGCAGTTGAGTTGGCCAGGCATTACTTGCCCTTGCCAATTCATGCATGCTGTTCTAGTCACCTCTAGTCTTTCATGTGCTTGGAAGTGGCTTTGGGAAGGATTTACTCCATAGCCTTGTTGGTGAATATCAGGGCTGCGATTGTGAAGCTTCCTCCAACTCTATAAAGCAAGCTTCATCTACTTCGTTTTCTTGATTAGGTTGTCTGTAGCAGATGCCTACTGTTACATCACCTGTGTTGCCTTGTTCTCTGATCCGTACCTACAAGCTCTCAGCTGACTTGTTTCCATTGTCCCCTTTTGTCCCTGTTACCTCCCAGCTTCCCACCCTGTTGCCTGTAAGCATGAAGGGCTGGAGTGTGCCAGGCTGCTCAAACTAGGCAGCAATCAAATGTAGCAAAGGCATGGAGGGTAAGAAGGGGAGACATGCGTCTTTTCTGAGATCTCCCAATTTTCCTCCCCTCCCAACTGACCTTAGTCTCCAGTCTCTGCTGCCAAAGATAGTCAAGCCCGTCTCATGAGATTGCTCTCCCTTTACCCCTTCTGAAGGTCTTTGATTCAAAAGGCCGGGTATATGCCCCCTCGTTATCCAAAGCCCAGGTGGGAATTTGAGGGTAGAAAAGCAGGGCATATCTGCAATACCACCCAAGTGTATGTAACTCAAGCTTTATAGGAACCCAAAATAGGAAGGAGCAGAGCCAAATCTGTGTGTATGATCAAGTCCATGTAGTGCTCTGCACAAAGTGCAGATGCTGTCTTTGAACACAGGAGCAATGCACCTCCCCACCCAGACTGAAGATTGCAGGTTGCAGCAGAACTCGCAAAAAAAGGGGAGGCGAATGGAGAAGACGGGATCCATTCCAGGGAGCTGAAATCGGCCAAGAGAGTTAGCCAGGGCTCTTGGAAAGGCACTCTGACCGCAGCCAGCTACCCTGACAATGAGTGCTTGTAATGAGGAATACATCTTGCACAGAATGCATTTGTTTTGAAGGAAAGGGAGTAAAACACACCGAAAGGAGGATAGTGAAGAATATTGCTTGTCCGCTGAGTGAACTTGTGCCTCCCGAGGGTTGGAGCACTCGGTGATCCACAGAAAGGGATTCTCCTATTTCTTGTGAGGGCTGCTAAACATATAGAAGAGGTGCTTGCCAAGAGCCTGATACATAGAACCCCTCTCTCTATCAGTTGTGTATGTAGAGAGCCAAATAATAGAGGTGAATTACACCTTCCTTTCAAGTAACAGTCTTAAGAGCTGTGGGTTTTTCTGCTTGCACCATCAATATCTGTGCTGGTGTGATTAAAATAAGATCTTTGCCTTTGTTTGTCACCAAAAGACACCATCCTCTCCCTTTCTCCCTCCCCCCCCCCCCCCCCAAAAAAAAAAGTGGTACAAAGATCTGTGGCTGATGTTGTTTTCTGGTAAGCTAGTTTCAGTAAGATATAATTTGAGACAGGAAAAGAGAATTTCTGATTTCAGTGAAAGGTTGAGTAGAGAAGGGAAAGGGGTCCAGAATGATCCCTTTATTTAGGACTTTCATTTGTATATTTTCTTTTAAACGAAGCTTTTGAAATATTCTTGATTGTGGAGTTCCATGCTTTAAGAAAAAAAAAAAAATCTGTGTTTATTTCTGGATGTACTTCACTTGGAGGTGTGCACATTTAGAAGAAATTGAATATTATAGGGAACCAGATGTTGTGACAATCCCCAGCTGGGTTTTTGGCATCTAATGGCTATGGTCACCTGGTATGAGCTAGAGCAGAACAAGCCGTGCTTGCCTCTGAAAGTGGGACAAGCTCTGCACAGGGGAGTTGAGCTTGAGCTTTCATCATTTGTGGTTAAGTTGTACTTAAGTTGCATAGAGACGGATTCTAACATAACTCTGACAGAACCAAGAATAGCATGTTTGAAGTTAGTAGACTTAGTAAATTGTGAAGAGGTATATGAGTTCATAAGGGGACCTGCTATTATAAAATAGTTAAATAGCACTGACTATAAAATATCGTTAAATATTAAAATGAACTTCATTATAGTCTAACACAAAATGAAAAATGAACTTGAATGCATGGATTAAAATAATGCTTTTATTAATTTAAGGCTCTACAGTTCTCCAAGGAGGTCACAGAGTCACAAAATATGATAAGAAGCTGACTTTACTATCAGAACCTCTGATGGCTTAAGGATATGTAAACAGTTCATAAGGCCAGGCAGATCCCAGTTGGCTACATGTCTGAACAGCCTCATATGAAAATGTTATTTCAGGTAATATCTAGCTGTTTTTAACCAGGATTTGGCATTAGTCAAACTTTAGTTTAATTCAAAGACTTTGCTGCATATTTTAAGAAAGAAAAGAAAAGCATTCAAGTGAGAAAAATTAGACTAGCATGGTATGAAAAAAGCTTTCAGAACAACAAACTGATTCTGAACCTGGAAAGCAGAAGTAATTAATAAGTGAGTTTTGCTGTATTTGTTACGAACCGCTATGAAGGGAAAGAAATCAAGTGAACAGAGGCCCTGAGGAACCTGGCATAGATCTGTTCTAAGATCCTATTAGAATGCAATTCAGGAAGTTGGCTGAGGTTGTATTTGCCGTGGTTATCACTGGCATGCTGTGTATTATTTATTTCTATCAGCTACTGAATAGAGATACAGAAACATATGCTGTCAATTATATTGAAATCTATTTTCTTCTGTGTCTGTGGTTTCAGTATACGGTTGAGTTCTACCAAAGTCCAAAATAAACCACTGCCCCAGCATGGCCTTGGGTTACTGATGGAGCCAAGGGAGAATTTAAGATATTGACTGGCTGTGTTTATTAATGTTTAGCACTTTTCATACTTCTAAGTAAGCATTTCTAAAGGAATGGTAATTTTTGGCTGGATTCCAAGTGGGCAGTTTCATTCTGGCAACCCTTATTGTTCTGACAGCTTCAGCTGAGTATGTAGTCTTGCTCCTATCGTCGCCTTTCCTTCATGAATATGTTAAGCTGGTAGTGCTTAGAGACGTGTTCTCACTCATTCTGTGCCACCCCTGCTTATATGGGCATTTATACATTCATGTGGTAAACTGGATTACGGAACCTGTAAACTAACCCAATGAAAATCATTTACTAATTCTAAACTTGCCTATTCCCAAGGCAGGTGATGGTGTGGGGTGAGAATATACTACCAATGTTGAAAAGAAAGTGATTTCTTTCATCTGTAATACTAGTCTATGCCAGTTCAATGTGTTTGTGTAGCTAGGATCTTGTTATTTATTCCTGTACACAGCTCCCAAATAGAACATATTTTCAGTAGTATATGAAATGATACCTGTATTCACTGGTGTCCAGCTGTTTCAAGTGAAGGGCTAAACATATTTCAGAGAAGTCAAGGGGATGCAGTCTGTGCTTTGAAACAGATTCCTACATCTGTTCCGTTTGCTTTGCACAGGGTTTTTTTGCTTTTGTTCTTTTTTGGGAGGGGAAAAAAAAAAAGATATATCCACACTTATCCCCCGCCCCAGGTGTTGTATGGAGAATTCACTAGCTAATATATGTAGAGCTAGCTTCTACACCTCGTCCCTAATGTATGTGTATGTGTGCACCCTGGAGTCTGACACTGATGGAAGCTCACTATGCACCAGCAATTCCCAGTTAGCCTATGGTGATGTGGGTACCAGGGCTAACCCTGTCTCTGTCTTTCAGTCTCCAGTAGGAAAGCTGAATGCACTTTCTTTTCTCAGATTTTTCTCCTTTTGGTTTTCTTTTTTTTTTTTTTCTTCTCTTTTCTTTGGCTGTTCTATCTATGTTGGGGGAAGGAGACCATCTTTGAGGAAATGTTCCCTAAGACGAGGTCAGCTCAGATTTCCTCAGGCTTATTGAGAGACAAGGTGAACAGCAACTGTTTTCTGTGTCATGATATGGTACGATATGCTGTGATATGTGGCCAGTTAGAAAGCTGATAAGCAGTCATAGCAATGAAAGGAAAGCAGCTTTTTGGAACATTCCCAGCTCACATGAGCATTGCTCCAGCAGCTGCAGTAAAAGCAGTGGGAGGCAGCATCCCATAGAAATGAGGCTGATTCAAGTACTTAGGTTTTAAAAGTATGGATTACATCTTCAATTCAACATCAAGTATACACTTTCTTTATAGATAAGTTTTCAGGACTGTGCCTTAGGTACACCAGAGCTCAGTGTCACCTAACTCACAGACTGGACCTTGCCTGCATGGACCTGAGTCATAAATTCTGATTTATTCAAGAGATCTCTGTATAAGCTAATTAAAATGAATGGATTACTTTTATGAATAAACTATGCAGGCTTGGGATCTGTGGGGATTTGAAAATGTATCACATAAACTATATCTCAGAACAGTTTTTCTAGCAGGCTAATATTGTGAGGATGTGAGTCAAGTTAGTGTTTTGCTCTTGATTATACTAGAAATTAGTGGTAGGGCTGAAATTATAAACTGAGGTCGCTGACAATTAGCCTCTGGTATTATCATTATTTATATAATTTAAATATATAGCCATGCTCAGTGTGCCCCAAAAGCATCTGTCAAAATATATAATACAGATTATATCATCTTTGCAAAAGGATGGAAGAACACTAGTATCTCATGTTTTATACTCAGAGGCTGATATTAACTGCGCAAACAAGAACCACATTCCAATATTACAAGATAGAGTGCAGATCCAAGGGCAAAATTTGGCTCTAAAGAACTGAATAGAAATTATTCTTAGAAAGGCTTCAATTATCTCCACAGTAAAACTACTAGAATCCTCATTTTCGTCACTAGAGACACTTGATGAGAGTAGCAGATGGCCACACAAAGCATCCATGCTATTTTATTTGAGATTTTAATGTAAACTGAACTCATAAAATATTTTAAATAAGACTTTTAAAATTGGCAGAAGAATTCTTAGGTTTTGAAGGCTGTAGGTCTAAACAAATCTTGAAGTAACCTGAAAATCAAACTTCTACCCTGATTTAAATTCTGTTATTGTCATACAGTCATTACTTTTTACTATCCAAATGTCCTCCTAATGTTTATTCTTCTTCTGAATCAGGCTAATACCTTCTTTTCTACTGGCCATTAATAGAAGACTCTAAAGCTGTTTAGTGTTTTTGGCATTTCAGTTAAAAACTAGTTAGTAGAAAAAGTTTCTTCTGCTTGGCCAGAATTCCAGTGCTAGCTTTGGTTTATTTGTGGCTGTTGCTTTTCAGGGATGCTGGAGGCAATTACGAGACTCCTGTTCTCTAATTTCTCTACGGGAGACAGTCACAAACTGGAGCACTGGTACACGTGGGTGTACCTTCAGTAGCCCCTGCCACAGGTCATATGAACACAATAGTCAAGATGCAATTTTGTCATGTCAGTAGTATCTGTCAGCAGGCTAGCAGTGTGGGAATTAGCATTTGCACCTTATTAAAGCTATAGTAAACCCTGTTGCTCAGTGAAGTCCTCAAGTGCCTGGAAGGCATTAAGCATCACACAGATACACCGACTCCTTCTGCCTTATGGGTAACGCTTCAGCTGCTTTTTCTGTCTTGCTCTTAAGAGCACGATTTTTCCAATCGTGTTTTTGAAGTACACATTCCGAAGAATACAAATAATAGCTGTATAAGCTGAAATCACAGCAACTGCTGTTGTCAACAGTCATGATTTAATTATAAAGACTGACTCTGTGTATCTTTTCATCCCTAAGTAGAGATGAAAAGATACGTGAGGTATGCTACACCCAGTATACAAAGGAGTTTAGAAAAGACAGCAAGCCTTGAAAACCCTGGTGTAAGACGAGTATTAAATAGGCAAATTCTCAGTAAAAACAAAGTGTCTTATAAAGGTTAATTCAACATAAGTTTACTAAAGTCAAATTTAATGTGTTTTATCTTTCTGAGGTTTTGTTCTCCATTCATTTTTCGAGACAGGTAGTTACATTCTTGAGATGAGCACATATCCCAATCACACAGTTACAGGATTATTAGTACATGATTCCCACTTGACAGCAAAAGGTTGGAGATTTAATTTGTTCAGCTGCTGTGAGCTTGCTGAAACAACTGTGTACCAAAAGAAGGATTCCACAATTTTTTCTCATTTTGTTTTTCAAA
>KZ505637.1:5006018-5045753 GCA_002844005.1 Limosa lapponica baueri
AAAAAAAAAAAAAATTCAGTGAAATAGGCCCATCAGTGTAACCATAACTTTCAGATGGGGAGAAGAGAATTATGAGATGATGAGGATGATAATTTTAAGAATGGGTAGATAAAGGTAAGGTAGATAAAGCATGTTATTTTCTTCAGAATGAGTCTGGGTATTAATAGAAATTGAGAACACACCATCAAGTGATTGTTTATGTGGCAGCAGTGAAAGAGAGAGGTTGGAATTCTTGCCTTTTTTTTCTTGGCTCTGGGAACTGAACTCGAGTGGATAGTTACAGAGAGCACAGCCAACTCCAACAAAATCCCTATTTAGGTCATCTGTAAAGAGCAAACATGGGATGTCTGAATGCAACATTGTGCTCTTAGGCCTTTCGGGAGTAGTAAAACTTCATGGTATAGATAAACTACCTTGCGCAGACACAGCTTTTATTAAAAAAAAAATAAATCATTTTTTTTTTACCTGTGCAGCTGTTTATGCCAGAGCTACTACTGGTAAAATAATGTTATGGAAAATAATGTCCGTAGCTGATATAAACGTTCCAGCAAAAATTTATGCAATAGCTCTGACATAGGTGAAGAAAATGGCAGCTGTTTACTTATTCTTTTAGATATTAATTCAGAACCAGATCAAAACCCCCTAATCTGAAGTGTTCCTTCTTAAAGACAGCACTCACAAAAGGAATATAATCAGAAATTTGGATGCTGTTTGTTCATTTGAGTGATTTATTTATGTAGTAACTGCTATTTATCCTAAACTGTAAAGCTTGTATTTAAACTGCTCTGTACTATCTAGCATCTTTAATATGGTATACAAGATAGCTTTAATCTAGGTTCTCCAAACATGCTATCTGGCTTTGCAATTTAAAGTACTGTGTTTACTTTAAGCAGGTAGGTGTGACATGCAGTGACTTTATGTCTCTTGTCCTCTTGTTTTCCCCACATCACATGATGGGTGCAGTTTTTCATATATTTGTGAGATTGCCAACATTCAGGGCTATAGTCACAGTCTAGCAACACTGTACCTGTGCTATTTCTTTGGTTACCCATAGAAATACTACAGTAAAATTGCACTTTTCATCTTAATGCTGAATAAATTACTTCTTTACATATTCGGTAATATATTCTCCTGTCACATAACTCTTGTTATTGTTAATTGGAATTGCTTATGCTCATTGAGGGTGGAATACTTTTCATCCTGTTTTGAATGAAAATCTGTAATCTTGAATTTGTTTCTAAACTTCAGTCATGAGGAGAGCAGTGCAGGAAATTGCTGCTGTTCCACCAAATTAGCTTCTCAGATATCCTTTTAATTGGAGACCATAACTCAGATTCTTAGTATTTTAGGAAGCTGAACAATACAAATTGGAATACAGATATTTCCAGTAAGGGCTTGGTTCAAAGAAGGCTTTTTTACACAGATGAGTCTGCTAACAAATAGCATGTCATATGATAATGAGACCATGTTTTCTTCCGCAGTTTCACATTTCCTAACTGCACTGCTGTGAAATAAGTGGAGTGTTTATCTACTCTCTTAAACTGACAAATCTCTGCTAGGGACGAGTGTGCCCACTATAGACAGAACATAGGTATACAAAAAAAGTCTAAACTCTCAATCAGGAACACACTGCTTGCAAATGCAATATATTACACTTGTTCAGAACATCCATTTCCGCCAAAGTATTCTGTTTTTAATGTAAAGACTTCAATTTATGTTTAAGAACAAGCAAACTATAGTACTTTGACAGCCGTTCACACTTAATTTCTTTGCATTAAACCAACAGCATTCTTTTCCACAAACATCCATTGTTAGGACAATGCTCTCAGACGGAATTTATGAGAAATGGAATTATGTTACCAAGGAGATAGCATTTACTATAATGAAGAGTAGATCCTAGAAAATGGCCCCTTTTACAGCAGCTCAGAACAGAGCCACAAAAGCAATTGATTGGTCTTGGCATTTAGTCTTATATCAGCTGTGTCATCCATAGCTTCAGGAGTGAGAACACTAATCTGAAGTGACATTTCTGTTCTGGCGGGCTTTTCTGCCCTGATGAAAGCAATTACTTCATTCCTAAATGATAATTTGCAGGAGTTTCAACCACTTTAATTGATAATTTTTTGTTCTGAGAAGTTCAATTGTGAAGTGATTAGCTGATTTGGTAAATAGAAATTTAAGGTGTGAAATGTACAAGTTGCTCCAAGGTAAAGTGCTGTTTATTGGGTGCTGCAAAATTGCTTGATAAAACTGCAGTTTCTCTATTATCACGAGGCTGGCAATTGCTTAGTTCAACATTGGAAGAAAAAAAGGCCAAAACACTGGTGTTTTCTTGTAGCGTTTGGATTTGAACTGGTGTATCACAGCTCACTTAATTGTTGCTATATCAAAGTGTATATTAGTTTTAAAAGATTGTGCAGGGTGGCAAGTTTGGAATCCTTAAAACCTGCCAGGTTCCTATTATTATGTTCTAATGACTCACTTTGGAAGTAAATTCTGTTATTTGAACGTTACAACAAAGGTGCTTATTGGCGATAAAACATTAAATGTAATGATTAGTTCAAGCACACACAAACCTTTTCCTTGAACCATGTTTACATACTGAAAATAAAATAAGAGAAATCTTTTCTGTCAAACCACAATCTCTAGAAAGCAACCTCAAGTCTCAATGATATAATAGAAAGCTTGCGTTATTATAGGTATTATTTTTTTCATAAGTTGCACATTATTTTTACAATAATTGTTAAAGTACATTTGGCAAAATGTGTTTCTGCTATCTACAAGGAAAAGAGGCTTTTTAATAGAAACTAGCTCTGTGATATTTCCTATATAGTGAAAAAATAATGGTCATTTCATGTGTTAAATGAGAAATATAAAGCAAAAATGAAGGTCAAACTGATTTAGCACATCAAACAGTCTTTGTCAGCCAAGCTTAATATATCCTGAGTTTGTGGAACAAATGAAATTTTGCTGCTATGTTACACTTTGCTTCCAAACAACCATTACAACTGGTTTTATATATTGTGTGAGCATCAGACCATCAAACAGTGCATCTTTACTGACGTGTTGCTGCAGTGATGATCTACAGCAGCAATCTGCCATTTATATAAGGGCAAAATGTGCATCTATATTTAGTTGTGAAATTGGCCTATTATACTCTTGATGTTTACAGAGGCTAACATAAATTAATGATGACAGCTATGAGCAGTGCATTAGTTAAGCAGCAGAGTTTTTACCTTGAACTTGAAGGTTCCAGCTTTAACTTCCAGCATATACTATACAGCTTTCTTCACACATTAAAGAAAGGTCTTCTGAAAACCTTAATTTTTCTTGGACAGCATTAAGTGGCTTCAATTGGTGGACTATGCCATTGAAGTTAATGTCAGATAATGGTTTTGTTTACATTTTTGGCAAACTTTTGCCCCGTAAGAACAGTGATATTTATGATGTAGCAAAAATGAACACCCCTGAAAAGTGTTTGCTTGTTGAAAGGGTCTGATTTGACTGTGTTTGAACTTGGTCAGTTGTCAGATATCCCTTGTCTGTTGAAAAGACCAGTTTGAGGAAGGAGTGTGGCTCACTAGGTTATGTACTGCACTTTTACCTGAAAGTCTGCTCATGCAGCTCATGTCAGAGCAAGTATAGATACTGTAGTAACTATAGATTCCAGTTAACTATGACCACAGATCTGACAAGTATGCAGGTGTTCAAAGGTTCACGAGTTAAAATGCTGAAGTCTTTGATGAATTTTTGATGGATGAATTTTTAATACGGGTCGACCTTTTTCCTTTGAGGCTGCATGCTAGATTAATTGATAAATAGTGAGACTGAGCAATGTTCGGATCTCCTAAGCAAACAAGTAGAAAAATCCATAAAAATCTGCCGCCTGACTTCTCAGATGTACTTAAAAAAGAAAGAAGAAGGTAAAATTTAATGTGGCTTTTGATTCGCCTTCTTTACTCTTTTTTAGAGGTTTTACCTTCACAAAAGTACTTTTCTCTTTTAAACAGCATAACTGTTTTTTATTAGTCTTGAAGTTCTTGTACTCAGTTCAAAAACAATCTGTGTGAAAAGGAAGTCTGTGAATAGGACAGCAGAAAAAAAAGTAAAGCAAAGAAAGGGAGAAAACATCAAGTCAAAAAACTGTCTCAAAAATACCCAAAGTTAGCAAAATACTGTGTAGAAATTAGAGGTAAACATTAACATATTTTCAGTATCAGTTTTTCAGAACTAATTGAGTTAGTCTTAGGTAGTTGTAGAGGATTTTTTTCTTCTTTTAATTCACGTCTACAGGAACATTAGCTCTTGCTTCATTCTTTTAAACTCACTTGTGTCTACTATACTGAAAAAACAACCGGTTTCATGCATATTTGTGAGCTCTCTAGAGCATAACATTTAGAAAAACAGAAAAATGATGAAAAACCTTGAAAATAGGAGGCTTTAGGCTCCTGCTGCCACCAGTGATGATGCTTGACTTGCTAGACTGGACTTTTCAACTGCAGTATGTGCAATTATGTAGTGCAGGTTACTCTCCTTTACTTCCTCCATCTTTCCCCCAGTCTAAATCTTTCTTTTGGAGTCTGAAAATGTTCACTGCTGTTCAGGTGAATATTCATTTGCATTGCATGCTATTTTTGAGATGTCACTATTAACAAATATTTTTGAAAAAATTCAGGCATAAGAAGAGTTACATAGAAGCAAAATAAATAAATAAGTACACCAAATAATTGGGTCATTTAAATATTGATGCTATTCCATTCTCTGAACTTCTAATTAAGTGTAATTGTCCTGTTAGATCAGTAAAATGAAACCAGATTTTTATAGGCCAGAACATGGCCTATGGGTGGCCACCTATAGGTGGACTTGCACATTAACTTAATGAATTACCCAGGCATTAAGAGTCAGCTTTTCTATGTATCTGTTGTTATAAATGGGCTTAACTGCCCTCATTGTTTGTGCTGGTCAGCTTGAAGGCCCAGAAAAGATTCTCTTAAAGAATGTGGCTAAATGAGGGAATTAGATGCGTAGATTATTCCTGTAATGGATCAGAATGTATAAACATTCGTATTAGTTAAATTGTCATACTCATCCACTACATTGCATTGATATGAATACAGAAATGATGTAAGTAGATTATTAAAAAAAAGAGGAATAGAGCTAAAGTTGTTATAAATATAAAAATGACCAAAGTGTGTCATGTCATATTAACATAGAACAAAGTAGGAACAAATAAAAGAATCTTTCTAGTGTATAGAATTGCACAAATGCACACCTGCGGACTCAGGAGCAGCATAAATTTATTTCCTTATGTAATAATACAACTAAACTCAGTAGCAAGTAAGCATTCTTCTGTTCTTTATATTAGAAAACAATGTACATAGATGTACATACATTATTGAAAGTCTCTTTCAGGGTGTTGATGGGGTTGGGTCACTTAGCTCCAGTCCATTTTTTTTTGTCACAGATTCATTGTGTGCTCTAATGTTTCACATCCTTTCCATATATCTGATTTCTTTTATGTGAAATAGATATAACATCCGTCTAACTACGGCCTTTGGAGAGTTGGATAATATTTATAGTGGACCTTTTGATCCTTGTACTTAAAAGACTAGACTAATATAAAAATACGCACACACGTGCATATTGCTTCATTCTCTATAAAGCTTGTTATAAACATTATTAGATATTGTTAAGTGTTTTTGTTGTCCTGTATCTGGTTTTGCGGCTGCTAATCCATATTGTTGTTAGAGGCTTAAGAAATTCGCTAGTGGTCGATAACAGCTGAATTAACAAGTATGATATTGTTTAGTATTACAAGAAAAAGCACTCTGTTCTGGTATACTGTTGGGCTTGTAAAGTTTCTCCTGAAATCAAGGAGGATTTCAATAGAATTATCAAAAATACTGTGTATCCTTTGTGAGAGTTTGCCATATTTCTCTGCTTGTAGTTAATGAAAATGAGAAAAAACTATGATGGCACATTGCAGACAAGCTGTTGGCTGGAGCTCTTATATCTGGAGCTCAGCAGCCCGTCTGTCCCTCAAACCTTGCTTTATGGCCATCGCCCCCAATCCAATCTCTATTTATGACAAGTACAGTGAGGCTACCGTAAAACCTCACCCGTGCTGTTATGTGGGGCTGAGCAGCGGGAGACTGACATCTCTGAGAAGCCTTTCTTTGGGGGTCTTGCCTGTGTGAGGTTTAAGGGAAGAGTGTAGGTGAAATGTAAATGCAAGCTGACTTTCTAAAACTAGGCAAGTCTGCAACATACCTGCTTCCAAGCTATATTTTCAAATTACAGACAGAAATATTTATTTGTAACCACAACCATTCCCTTGTTTTCATTCAAAATGCAAACTCACGGAATTAAATTATTTCGCTGATTTTTACCGCCCAAACTGAGACACAGAAGTGAGGTATTGATATGCTAAAAAATCCTTGCTAATGTAGGTCAGTGCATCTGTTGATATGCTGTAACATGTTTGATTGCCATTATACGCTACAAAAATTAGAGCTGTGATTGTCCCATCTTTAAAGTGACAGATGATGATCTGTCAGACATGTGGAGGTTGTGGGTGTGCACATAGATATGGGTGCGTGTATATGCTTATGAATATAAAATACATAAAATGATATGAAATAAAATATGAAGAAGGTTAAGCCTGGAATGACCACAAGCACAATGAAATCACAAGTGAGTTATGAGTACCAATAAAACTTTTATGCAACACCATATTATCATGTCTTCTGTATCTGCTGTGTCTTCAATAGAAAATCTACTTTAGAAATGTTGTGTACACCATTTTAAAATTATATGGTAGTATTTATTGTACCCTTTCATCTGTAAAAGCCAGACCTCCTTTATATCAGTCCATCTGGAAAGACTTTAAAAGGAAAAATAATATATATTTTAGAAACCTACTATCTAAAATAGCATTAGTGTTCTAGCCATTAAATATCCTGTTTATATGTTACTGCATCTCAGAATTATCAGGAGCTAGTGACTGGAAACCTCTTTGTCTTCTTTAGTGGACTCTGTATATGGAAGTTCTTTGAGAGGTACTTTCTTAAAGGAACATGTGAAGTATGATGACATCATCCTTTGATCTGATTATCTCCTTCCTTTTCCACAGAATGCAAAGAGGGAGCAATATTTATTTCCCACTGTTACTTCTTGGTACTGTGGATAGCGTATGTAGGTTTGTTTGTCTGTTGCGGGACCCTCTCTGTCATGTAAGAGCTCTTACATGTGTGATACTTGCTTTCTTGGTGTTTCTGAATATTTGTGAAATACACTTAGTATAGTTTCCCACACTTTTCTTTTTTCTCATTAGCAGGACAGCCTGCAGGTATTTCTAAGTTTTTGCAGCCTGATACTTTAGCAAGTTAATTTATGTTACTGGGAACCACCTCTAATCCCAATGAGATGTGACAGGACCCAAGATGAATTTTGCTTCTGTGTCATCACCACTGCTTCCTTTTGTGAGCTTCACACTCTTCTCTTCTAGCATCTTCTTGGGATTATCAGTGCCAGCACTTAGCTCTGTTAAGAGCATATAATGAAGAAGCTGATGTTGCCTATCAGAATCACAGGTGCCAGAGAGGATTAACAGTGATGTTGAGGTCATATCTAATGAATTCCTGCATCCTGCTGAGGAAATCACTGCTCCCAAATTAAGGACCCATTGTATCAGCATAACTGCAGTGTCCAACACTACAAGTGTGTTTCCCTAGTGGAATTCTGTAGAGTAGAAATTAGAACTTCCATGTACATTTCAACAGACGTTGTTTCTAAATTTAGCTTAATGCACTGATGCCAAGAGGAGAGTGCTACGTGTTACAAACTCCTCGACTTGAGTCACTCAGTGAAGCTTCCACAAATAACAATATACTAAATGGCTGGGACAAAAAACATGTTATTGATAATGCTGTTTCTCAGGAGTTTCTTTGTTATGTCCGTTATATCAGCTCCCATCCCTTTGGGATTTTTTTGATCGTAAAAGTTTGAATACATGTAGGTGGCTTTCAAAGGATGCTGTTTATTTACACAAGTAGCCTCACTTTTCAGCTTAACTGGCTTCCATTGCAAACTGTTAGTGATCCAGTAATGCATTATATAAGTTTACATTGCAATATGTTATTCAGTTTCAGCAATCTCCTGAACCCTGTACAGGACTTGTAAATCATGGATTCTGCCTTTGGTGTTGCTAAGGGATATTCTATCATCATTTGGTTTCTAACTTTTTTCAGTTTCAAAAGTTGCTGGGATCTGTAATGTTTCTTACTTGTTTTACTAGACATCTCCAAAAAGCCATTTTCTTACATAGGGGTATAATTAAGTGCTTTGAAAAGAAAGTGTGAACCTGTTGGTGCAGACTTTCAGAGTAGATCTAGAACCTCAGCTCTTCTGAATTCCTCAAACTTGATTTGGGGACTTAAGGTCCTCAGATTTGGCTTCTAGAGAAAAAAAAGGTGATCACAAGTAGTGAAGGCCATCCCTTGTGCAATGAAAATAAGCTTTCACTTGCAAGCAATTGGGCAGAGACACTTGCCTGCTTCTCCTGTATGTTACTGTTGTAGGTATTTAACTTGTATAGGGTAATGAGTTGGACAGTTCACACAGAGCTTCCAGGTTTCTGTATATACAGAAAGTATTTCTGTCAGCTATATTTAATGCACATTTTAAAGAATTTTACACATCTATGTTGGTAGGTATTTAAAATTTGAAATTGGACACAAATGCATTTGCAGCAAGCATTGTGGAATCTTATTTTTCAGGTACTTTTCTCCTGGAATGTAACTGCTAGTAGTCTATATAGAGTTCATAAAGGCAAGTATGTACTTTAGTGTGGGATTCAGTAGGATGGCATATATTTACCTGTGGATAATGGCGTGTAGTTTCCTCACGTATCTTTATCTCACCATGCCTATTTCTTAGCCAGGCCGTCTTTTAAATATAATTGCTATTAGTATAGAATTGTGTAGGGAATATAATTTGTTAAGCATTCTCAGGCAAGTGTGATGGAGGGATTTCATTTGTGTTTTAGGGGCCCAGCTGATCTGCCCTTTCAAGTCTGAGGTAGCAGAGACAGCCAGGTGGTTAAGAATATTAAAATAAGAGAACCTCTGTAGTTTAAACTATTTCCAAATTAGAAAGATAGATAAACAGAGATCTCAGTATTAAAGAGGTATTAGATCTGTGTGCCTAAATTCTTTATGATTTATGATTTGTTTATTGATAAAATCTGGGGTTTCAGGAAGGGTTGTGGAAGCTTGAGAGAAGCGTTTGCTGTTCCATTTTACACTTGTTGAATTCTATCTCTATTGTCAACTATTAACTAGTTAATGGAATTGTGGCTGTAACTCCAGCAAATTAATAAATAAACAAATGACACAAAGGAAAAATAGAGTCTTTGTGAGGGACAAGAACAGCTTCTAGTCACCTTACACAGTGGCTGGCAGACACCAACCCCAGCATCAGCACCAACCTCTATGCATTGTGGCAGATGTATGGTCAAGCTTATCATATCCTGAGTTGAACGCTCTGTTTAAAAAAATTAAAGTTTTAAACCTCTCCTTAAAAACAAAAGAGGCAACATCCGTTCTTTGTATTATCTACACATTGACTCCTAATCTTTTGGAAAGTGTACTGTACATTTCTTTGTCTGCCCCAAACCATGCAGTAACAAAAAAGTTAATTCCTTTTCCCTTGCAAAGCTGGGAAACTCGAGTTTCCTTTGAGTTTCAGTGAAAGATGAGGAGAATACCCCAGTAGTTACCCACTGTCATCACAATGTGCATTCAGCAGTTTTACACCAATTAAACAAATAGCCCAGGAGTAAAATCTGAATTACCTTTAGGTGTTGCATACGGGTAGTAGTATGTGATACATTGAAGCAACAGGACTAAATGAACGTCTTTGCATTTCCACCTGCTCAGTGTAAAGCAGAAGGTCTTTTCTGACCAAAAAGTTGTCAGTCTGACACACATGTGGTAGTGAATTGCAGTCAGAAATGTGAAGCACATAACTGTATTAACTGCTCACTCATCCTCTGACAAGGGTTGCTGTTCCCACAGCAGGACAGATGAACAACTCATAAGGAGCAGCTTCGTGAAATTCAGGAAGGTTTACATTATTATGCCAGATTTTTAAACTTCTGTGGCTCAGAAGCTACTCTACAACCTGTTTGGTCATCTTGGCTGCACTGCAACCCCTGTCAGAAGTGACACACGCTTCAGTCATCTGCTTTTAACCTCCTTTTCCCAGGAATCAGAATTTGGCACAAATTTAGACAAAATTGGGTTACAGTGGTCGGGAGAAGCAATGGCATGTATGCAGAAAAATCCTTCATGTACACAGCATTCTTGGGAGTCTTTTCTTGTGACTGACAGCAGCAAAAAAAAAAAAGGCAGGCTAAGAAGAAAGGGGCTGAAATGAGTTAGGAGTACTTAATATGTTGGATACTACTGAAACTCAAATATTATCATTAGTTTTAATCATTCAAAGACTGGAGTACCATTAAATATATCGTAAAGTCTGTACATCCATACAAAACAGTATTTTGAAGAAGTGATAATCTGTATAGTATGAAAAAGGAAATTGCTTAAGTGTGACAGAGCACTAATATTGATGAATGTCCTACTTTGTTTATTTTCTTTCAGCTTACAAGCTCTGAGGAAGGAAAAGTCCCGAGATGCTGCTCGCTCTCGCCGGGGAAAGGAGAATTTTGAATTCTATGAGTTGGCAAAGTTGTTGCCACTGCCTGCAGCCATTACCAGCCAGCTTGACAAAGCATCCATCATCCGACTTACAATTAGCTATCTGAAAATGAGGGACTTTGCTAATCAAGGCGATCCTCCGTGGAACTTGAGAATGGAAGGACCTCCACCTAATACATCAGTAAAAGGTATGGAGTAAATATGTTGTATACTATCGAATATGGCAACCTTTAGTAACCTCTGAATTGAAATTTTTACCATCATCCTTTCTTCTTTCCCTGCATATCAAATCCTTTAAAGGGATACAAATGTGGAAATCTGAGGTCTGCATGAGAAAGACACCATGTGAAGGTGAAATAAACCTCTTATTTATTTTTTATTTAACAACGAACCTATTGATGTAACTATTACAGCTGTAAGTCTTCTGGGTGGCATAGACTAAAGTGTTTAAATTTATTTAGCGATGATTGTGTTGCTTTGTTTTAGTATTTTGTATAAGAAAGCATTTGAGAGGAGCATGGCATTATTCCTTGATTTGAGGACTCAATCTCTTAATTCTCTGACTGAACCCTAAAGGCAGAATCATGTACTTCTGAAGTTCGAGAGCATCACGTTCAAATTTTTAAATCTTCAGATTAGAGACTAGGATTTTATTTATCGTGTTGTACTGTGTACAGAAATTATTTTGACTTCTGAGCCAGTAGGCATCTATCAACATTTCAGCCAAAATAGACTGTTTTCAATAATAAACATCCTCTTTTCATGCTCAAACAAGCAGTTGGGCAGCAAAATCAATGTTTTAGGCATGAAAAAAGTCAGGTAATAGAGGAATGAGTTATTTTAGAGGCTGGCTGCATGTTGGTCCTAAATAGAGTTTCCAATGACTTGTGTAAACTGGAGATTTCTTTGTATTTTTTTTTTTTTTTTTTACTCATACTACTTATATAGCTAAGTGTGATCTTGCTGTCTGATAAGTATTTTAAATTAGGAAACAAGTTGCATTAGCAGAACTTAAAGTTACCAAAACCTAGGAATTGTGGTTGTCCTGGCTTTGACAGCACAGAAAACTACCCAGTTTTATTTTAGCTACTGATCACACATTTTGGAGGAAACATATTTTGGACAGAGGCATATGAGATTTGAGCTTTAAAACTTCAGTTTTCTTTTTTTTTCTGATATGATATGAAACTTAAAATCTTAATCTGCACTAAAATAGATAGACTGTATATAGCATGAGGCAAAAGAGGGGGAATAGAATCTTATTTATCAGCCCACAACTACTCATGAAGGGTTACTGTTATTGGTGGTGCATAGGGCTTTTACCTGCTCTTCCGTTTAAAGATATTAATATCATTTAAGGAAAATTATAATTTTCAATGGATGGAGATAGATATGGAGGGCAAAAACCAAAGGACTTTCAGACTGATGATTTAGTAGCAGGACTATTTGCGTCATTTCAAGAATTTCATTTATATTATCTGCCACATCATATCTAATTTTCATGGAGTAAAAAAAAAGGTAATAATTGCATCATCCAGAGCATGAGTATAACATGGTTCATCAGGCTTCTGATATAATATGCAAATGTTCCCCATTTTTTCAAGATGAGAGTTTATTCTCAGGCAATTAAACATTGTTTCAAGGTGGATGTAGAGTGGATTCTGCTGTACGATCTATGATCTGTCTGCTAAAATAAATAATTCTTCCCAAAATTCCTGTAGCTGGCAGACATACAGTGCTTCTACAAGTTGTCCTGTATTATGGAAAGTCTGATCTCTGCAGATCTCTCTGTATGTTTTCAGAGTATCTGGGATCTGTTTTTCATTATTCTCTTGTGGAATATATACCTGAATAGTGAAGCTTATTTTTTGTGCAAAGATTCTAATGAAGAAAAGAATTTTAAGGGAGAATGAAACCTTATTCTTGGACAACAGCATAAATAGTTCTGGCCTAGAGTAATGTGCTTTTCCCTATTAAAAAAACAGGTAAACATTTAATACCTTTTCACCCTATTTGATGTAATAATCCTGCTCCTCCATGTCTGGTGATATAGTTTCCATTTCTCTAAGCATAAGGGGTGTGGGGGAGCTGAGAAGGATTTTTGCCTTTTTTTTTTTTTCCTCCCCTTGTTTGAGTTTTTGGCTTTATACTAACTAGAATTGTATTATTTGTGTGTTAGTATAGTGAAATAATGCTTGATGAAACAGTGTTTCATTGTATAAGAATTCCCCATAAGCAGGTTTAATTGTATAGTACAGGTATATTTTATTACTTCACCAGTTCTCTCTACATAGAAACCTGCTAACGCACTCTGATCAAACATTCATGAAATTACATCAAAAGAAATTAATTTTCATTTATTAAGGTCACTTTTTGCTGCCCTTGAAGAAGTTCACATGGATAAACAAGCTCACATAAATAGCTTGCAGCTTCATGTGAAGTATAGTTGATAATCCTACAATAAAACACTAGACATTATATTTTGTGCGTGCCCAAGCAATCTTCTGAATAGACTTAAAGGTATTTGGAAAATTATATGAGAAATACTTATGTTGTGTGGGCAACAGCTTGCTTTTTTTTTTTTTTTAACTTCTTCCCCCAAATGTGTTGGTCTTCTTGTGTTAATAATTAAATCTCAAAGCTTAATTTTAAATTTGTCCCCCAGTACTGTACAGCACTTCAATCATTTTAATTTCGTATTTCAGGAAGGTCCTTTACTCTGCCTTGAATTTATCACAGCTTTTCTTAAAAGTCTATAAAGGCTGATGAGTTTGTTTTCTTATGCCTATTGTGTAGCGATCACTACAAGTTGTGCTTGCAAATGAACACTCAGGTAACTCCGTATAATATTTTCAGAGTCAATTACTTCATGGAAATATCTTGAGCAATTGGAAAGTAACAGATAGTTTTCTCCATTATTTTAGAAATATCTGTATTGTTATAATGCAGATCAAATCTACAATGAACATTATGCATTATTCAAGAAATGACCAGGCATTCTCAGCAGTGTTTCAGCTAAATAACTGATGATTGTAACCTTTAAAGAAATCTCATTGTGGTGACTATTGGTAAATCATTTCTCCATTCATAGTAATCTTTATTTAGAGGCTATCTAGAAACCATTATATCTTTTATTAATCTTAAAAGCAATAGCCAATGATTTGACATTTGCTAAAAATGGATAAATTTTCCATCTTCTAATACATCAGACTTCAGTCAATTTTTGAGTACGCTGTCTAAGGTTTTCTGTTCGTAGGAAGTATGAGTCGTTGTAAACAAATACACACACAACTTGCAGCAGATGAGTTTAAAGATTACAGTTCCTAAAGACCAGGACATGATTCTCATATGACAGAAAAGAATGAAAAAGTTCTTTAGAGTAAGTAGGAATAAAATTGTTGTTCTTTGCTTACTACACACAATATATTATGAATAACAGTACTATTCTCCTCTGTTTCCATCCTTCCAAAAGTCTTTGTTTGACGCCCAGTATTTAAGGGGTATGTTCTGATGAGAACAGTAAAAGAGCTGCTAATCAATTTTTGCACTCAAAGATAAGTTTTCTGAAAGTTCTGATCTGGTAATAGAAGTATTTTTATGGTATATACCATGTGTTTAGCCAGTAAGTAGTGCTTTACATGGCATGGCACTTGAAGTCCTTTAGTGCGTTCTGATTGCTGACCCATACCAGGCCCTGTAGTCCTTTTCCAACACCAAACTCTTGTGAGAACCTTCATATTTTGGAATATAGTCTTCAAATGATTGACTACAAATTTCTTCATATTTTTTAACACAACCTGTTGCTGAAAGCATTCAAAGGTCATGCAGCTTTTTATGTTCTTCTCTGCTATGTCATAGGTGTTCTTACCAAGCCATATTTTCTTCCTATTTTTCAAGTGAAGAGAGGAAGAGAGAGGAGAAGTGTGAGGCACTGTGATGTTCTCTGGTGTGTTGAATATGTTTGGCTGATGTAAAGTCATGCCATGTATTTCCTTTTTGGGTGGTCTTTAGGACATTTACTTGGAACCACCCTCACTACAAAAAGAAGGCTCATGTCTCTGTGTCGTCAACAGAGTTCCCAGAATTTGCCGTTTCTGTTTCTTTTGAAGCAGCAACCCAGTAGTCTGTGCCAAATTTTGCAAACTCTTGTCCTGGAAATTTGCCACAATAACATCAAAAATAGTTATTAGATTTTCATTCTTATTTAGTTGAAGTGAGATGTTCATTTCTGTCTTTGGAGATACAAGTGTTTGTGCAAGGTCATGAGTCTGATTTCTTGGTGAATGATGTGACATATGGAAACTAGCATACCTAAAACAACTTTGGGCATGTCTTTTGTCTGAATGAAAAAAAGTAATTGTGGGATTATCCACAATCTCAAATTATAAGTGGGTTTATCATGAGCTTTTTTTTTTAAAGCCAATTTTTAACATTTTACGTTGTATAAGTAAAATAATCTTATCTTCTGCTGTAAGAGAAGAGGTGAATGAGAGATTCTAGGTGAGGAGTGAAAAGGACTTCAGTAAATAGCACTGACCGACTGGTAGGTTGCGTGAAGAATGTCACTTTTCATTTAGCCATCTCTACTTTTAGCGTTACATGTTCTGCAATTAGGTAGTTTTACACATCTGTGTTCTGGAATTAATATATATCAGTATGAAAAGAAATCAGATGCTGTCAAAAGTGTTTGTGGTGAACTGAATTTTTTCTTGTCCAAATTGTTCTTGTCCAATGTAACTAAATATGACTCTGACATGTTGCTTGCAATAAGGCATTCAATGTTACTTCAATTCTGCATTGGTAATGAAATAAAAAAAAATTTTTTTTATAATCACAAGAAGAAAAATTACGCCTTAAAACAAAATTACACCTGTTTCCTTCAAACTGGCATATTTTTCAAAGGATCCATTATCAACATAAACAAAACATGTAAGTACAGGTTGAAAATGAACTTGATGTCTTATAATACTGTGGAACTTGGGGATGAGGAAATAAATCCAGCACTTTGAATTCTCTGGGAAAGAAAATGAGCAATAATGATAATTGGAAAGTATGGTAATTGTTATCCCAAATGTCAAGTGGGATTACTTTCATTAATTTAAATACCTTTTTCTAATAATTTTTATGCTGGATATGTATGCATTTTCAAGAGATAAATAAGTGGTTCTCTTCTAAATGATATCATTGTGGAAACCCTTTAAATAACATTACCTGTTGTTAGCCTTTTCCATTTTAAGCTGAGTGTCATCTTCTGAGCAGGAGATGCAGAGTAGTACAAGCCTTTCCCTGCCAAACCACACAAGACTTCCACTAAGACCAACCTTCTCTTCTGAGCCACTGCATGATTCTATCTCAGGGAAGCCATCTATAGGGACAAAGAAATAAGAATTACTCAGTGTTTGTGACCTAAGACTTTGTTTTTCACTGTTGGACATGAAAAGGTCAATCAAATGAAAAAAACATAATGCAGATGAATTGGTGGTATTGCTTGTAAGGAAAAAGCTCTCTGCGTCTGGCCATCTCACTTTCTGTGGAATTTCTCTTGTGCTGGAGAATTCTTGATAGCCCTATAATTTATTTCTCCCTTCTTGCAGGCACTTTTCTTATTCTTATGAGAATCTGATTCCTGTTTATGTGTAGGCCACTATAAAGTGCTCTGACTGTGTACCGGAATCACACACTGATGGTAAACATAATGTCTATCCATTGTAACCTGTTTGCGGCCACAGGGGCAGTGCAGCATAGGAGTAGGCAGCTTAGTCATCGACCTATTACAAAGGTTAAAGAAAAAGAGAATTAGGTGTTGTTTGAATGTAGGAAATGAATGCTGGAAGTTTCAGGCAGTTAGTGGTAAAACATTAATGTTCTTTGTGAGAATTATTGATGGTTTCTAGTATGAAAGATATAGAACCCAAAATGAGGTAGCTCTGTTTGAATCTCATTGTGATAGATAAGATGAATTGAATAGTGGACTCGGAGTTGGTGGTTGCCTAGTGACAAGTGATCATGACCTGATTGCTTTCAATCTCTGCAAATGGAGGAGGGTGCCCACCAATATACTTGGTGCTTTTGAGGGACTAATTGCCTAATGGGGAAACTTATGTGTGAAATTGATTGTGAGGAAAAGTTTTGATGGAAAAATTAGAATACAAGTTGTCTAGAACTCTTAAAGAAAAATTTATCCTATGCACCTGAAAATTATAGAACTGCGTGCTTTTTCAGAATGAAAGAGAAATCAATAACTTGAAACACCATGTTTGTTTATTTATGTAAAACTTTAGAAAAAGGGAAATATGTAGGAATTAAGATAAACTGGAAGGTCTGAGGTGCGGAAAGTTGACAAAGATGAGCAGAGACATTAAGGAAAAATCTAGCAGGATTAGAAAAATTAAAGAAAAATTGGTTTAACGTGCATTAGAAATGGGAAGAATTCTGGCAACGGTGTACGCTCATTACAGTAACGTGTAGTAAAACTACTGATGCAGCAAATGCAGGAGAGTTTGATACAGGTATCTTTTAAGTGCTTGCCTGTACAGAATCCATTCTACAGGTCTTTATAGTTCTGGTTACTGTTGACAGAAGTGTTCAGGGAGCATGCACAATCATAGTCATCAACAATACAAAACCTTGGGGAGGAGAATTCTGATGTCAGAGTTCATATTTTGTAGGATGTGGCAGTGTTTAGGTTTACAGTTGGACTCGGTCTTAAAGGTCTTTTCCAACCTAAATGATTGTATGGTTCTATGATTCAATATCATATCTTCTTAATCAAAAAGGGATTATTATAGCTCATTGTGGGTTTTATTGTCTTGCTAGTTCCTCCTTGCTTCTCCCTCAAGCTCTTCATGCAAAAGCATTCTGTGGCTGGAATCCAAATTTTGGAGTCCCAAGTGTAAGGCTCCAAGAACTGCCTGCTCTGTGTTTGAGTCATACGTGATGGATTCTACCTCTGTCTTTTCTGCTGAGGAAACAAGATCTTTCTTTAGTGTCTGAATCAAACTTTAAAAGTACTTGAAAAACAAAAGGGTATAATTCTTAGATATGCCAAAAAACCCCAGATCTTCCCAGCAGAGCGGGGAAACCCCTGACATTTCAGTAATATCCACTGGCATTGCCCCACTGTGGTTGCCACAGTTCTGTGTTGCTTTGATAGGTCACCTGCCATGGTATGAGCAAGGGACTCTGAAACTCTTGGGCATCATCGTCCTGAATCCCAGCTTGCAGCATTTCTCAGTTATTCCAGAACTGTTGGATAAATTGTCTTTTATGTGTTCTTCAGCCAAGGATCGGGATCCCTCTGATATCAGCCTGATACAATTTTCAGCATCATCCATTTTTTGCAGTGCTGGTGTTCTGAAGTTTGTAATACTGAGTTGTCTTAGCCTATAAGTGGTTGTAGGCAAAATATTGGGAAAATTCCTCCAGTAAAGGGATAAAAGTAAAAGCATATATTTTTTCAACAAACATGGATAAATGGAAAGTAATTCTTATAAAACAAACCCAGCTTCACTGTCTGAAATGTGAAGTCCAGTTAACTAGGACTAGTTAACATTGTATACTGAAGTATTTGTAAGGTGTAAGTGCTAAGAACTATAGTTTTAAAATACTGGAAGAACCAAGGTAAACAAATTAACTGTATAACTGATTGATCTTGGAAAGCAGATTGAAGTGGAAGTTATTATTAAGAAAGAAGTTTCTGTGGTTTTCTGCAGAAACCACTCTGGGTATGATCATTAATGAACGGGGAGTAACATGGCATAAGTGCTGATTTAAAATTTGCAAATTACAATGATGTTTGGAACATAGATAATAATCTGTGCAGTTTAGTAAATCAAACCTCCTAAAATTCATTTACCTTAGTATCATGAAATGGAAATAATAATAATAATAATTATTATTATTATATTCATTTTTATGTTTGCTGTTCTAAACTCCAGGCTACTCGTTGCTTTGTAATTAATTTTGTTAGAAGACTTTGAAGGGTTTGGGGATTTTTGTGATGCACAACAGGAACGATGGGAAAAGCATTTCAAGTTCCGCTCTCCTTTTTTACATGAACAAAGGCATAAAATGAACCTGCCTGATCCTTCCAGGTCTTCTAGCAGAAATGATAGAATGATTTAGTTTCTCATGGTGCTTTATTTGTATCGTAAAAAGTTCTATCCATCACTTCTGTGGAGACACAAAACATTTACTGCTGGTAACAAATTAATACTCTTTCTAAAATGTTGTCAATCAGATGTCAGTTCCTGGAAGAGTTGTTTATTGCTAGAACACCACCTTACAACTTAACAATTAAATAGGAAAACAACCAAACAGTAAGTGTTTTTAAGAGCAAGGAAATAGAACAGGTGACTTTAATGTCTCTTCTCTCATTCCCAGCCACTACTGTATTTCCATTCTATTACAATGCCATCCATCTTCCTTTTTTGCTTCTTGTGCTGTTACACTGACTTGGTCATTTTTGCATTTTCATTGTGTTCTGTTAATATGGTATATTTTTCTTAGCCATGGGGTTTTTTTTGTTTTTGTTTTTTTTTTTTTTGAGTCCTTAGCTGGAACACTGAATACGCACAATGTTTACCTCTTGTACTCAGCTTCCAGTGTTGACTCTCTCCTTCTTGTAGTCCTGTATTTTTCTCTATGTGTTTGCATTCTCAGTCTGGTCTTGGTAATGAAAACAACCTGGTGAAGAATATTCATGCTTAGAAGAAAACCAAACAAGTTTTTAACTCTTCACTTAATTCTTTCTTCCTTCAATGTGCATGTCTTTCTGTGCACAGTACATTCTGTGTTATTCAAAATTCACTCCGGAGTTGAGAACATACCCTCCTCATTCCAGCTAAAAGATGGTGGGTGTTGTCTTTATAATTCGTGGCTGAGAACATTAACAGTATTGAATGAGTTGGTTTAGCAAGAGCATGGGCTTCAGACTTGCAGAGGTAAATTATATCAGGAGGAGAACAGTATCGACAGTTGCATTGGCTCTCCAACCTTGGTGGTGATTGTAAAATAAGTCATGGAAAACTTTCAAACTAAAACCAAGTTAATTTCTTGTCATTCTGTCATTTTCATCCAGTAGAAATTTCTATGTAAAAGTCAGTGCCACAACAGTCCACTTTTCCAAAGCTCTTAATAAAATGTTTCCATATGATTTTTACATTCATGTTTTATGTTGCATGGGTTAGCTCCAGGTGGTCTTTTTTAGAAGCATGAATATCTTAAATTATATGTGCAGTCTACATAACTTTTTCAAATAACGCACATGATGGGGTTAGCCAATTACAGATGTGCAATAAATCCGGTGTGCCAAAAGCGCTTGTTCTGCTTTTTGCTTTTAGTAATCAGAAACAGACAAAAAGTAATCACTGCTGTAGTTTTTGATATGTAAAATGAAAAAAGGCTGTTGCTATCTGCAGATTGCAATATCTGATAGAAGTTTTGTTTGTCTTTTTATTTGTCCTTTTCTGAGCAGAAGAAAAGTGCCATGAAGAGGATTTTGGACAGAGACTCAGTAAAGCTTAATATTGTAGTGCTCCATTTTGCAAATGAAAACGGTTGAGGAATTAGATCTTCTGGTTGGATTTAACAGTTTCAGTATAGCTATCAAACTTTAGTCTCCTCAGCTGAGCAAAGAACATAAGCACATACTCAAAGACCTGCTAAATTCAATAGAGCTTAGCTTTTGTTTCTTCTATTAATGTAGTTTATTGGTTTCCTGGGTCATCAGAACTTCTACCGTATATCTCCAGTTCAATGACTCCTTCTTTTAGGCCTTGTTGAGTCTGTTGTGGAGATAATAAATACATCTGTATGAAGACCTGAAGAAATAGATTAATCAACTGATAATGAATGTAGCAGAGACCTTAAAAAAAAAAAAAAAACACCACAAGAAACCCCAGAGAGAAGTCTGTGTCCTTATTAGTATGCAGACATGAGGAAACAAAGAAGTGTAAATGAATGGACTTTTATAATATTTATTTTACCAAGAGTTACATCACTTTATATTATGAGTAAAAAGTCACGACTCAACGAAAATATTTTGTCTGAAGTGAAAGAAAACACACAATTTTTTTTTTAACGGAAAGAGTAAATCTATGTTTCCCATCTCGTATGTTTGCAGTTATATATTTACTAGCATTTACCAAAGTGACTGTATCAATATTTGGAGTAAATAATAGTCAGAACGCTGGAAGAGAAGTTTGAAGTATATGGATTTAATAATAATAATTCTTATTTTTATATAATAGTTATATTAGATACCTGTGGTCAACAGAGTGAGATTTAGATACTGAAGGTAGACCCAGCAATTTTAAAAACCAAAGTGCAGTGATTTTATATCTATATAATATGCAAGTATAACCACAGTCTGACCAAAGTTTGACCACGATATCAACAGAGCTGGATTTCTGCAACTGTTCTCTTTGAAGCCTGAGGAAGGAAATAGAGTTTCCACCAAATCCCTATGCTCTTGTGGTCTCCCATTTCAATCAGGGATATAAAGTAGAATACAATGAATCCATAGTAAAGACTTTCCCAGGACATTAGAGAGATCAGTAAAAACTGTTTTCATTAGCTGTCTGTAATTAAAGAACACTCTTCATAGAGAGCTTACAATTTAGAGAACGTGTAAGCCACTATATCTATCTGAGATTGCGAGCAAATAAGAATCTCCACACAGTGGGGGACTTAGGTGTTGTTTTAAAATATTGAGCTCCCTTAAGAAACATATTTTCTGTTTATTTGCTAGCTTTTAAGCCAAGGTGAATATTTTTATTTTTAATCTCAAAGGTTTTAGTCATACTGTGATTTCTATTCCTGAGGAAGGAAGGAAAAGCAAATCCCTAATAAACTACTTAACTCCAGTTGTGCCACAGTCCTCCTCATAAATGGAGCTGTTAGAAAATGCTTACCTGAATTTCAGTGCTTGAGCACGTCACTCCCTATAATTCTTACTTACAGAGTTAGCTGAGTGCATCTGCACGAGCATGTGTGTGTTGTCACTTTGCATTCTACTTGTATCATATAAAAATTGTTTTTGCTTTGCTTTGCATGGGGTGGTGCCACATGCAAGTACAAAATTCTGTGTCTTATTTCATCATCTGGAAAATCATTAAATACATATTCATAATCATAAAAGGAAGAGGGAGAAATACTTTTGTTCACATTTTTATACATACAGACAATTTCCAAACATTACCTATAGCAAGCAGAATAATATTGTCAACATTACTTAACTTCGGATTTTATAGAAAACCACAGTTGTGCAAAGGTTTAGGAAAAATTAGGAGCGGGTTGTTGGGTTTTTTTTTTTGCCTTTTTAAGTATATATAACACTTCTACAAGTATCAGAGCATCTCTACATTTATATATCCCCTTTCAAATTTGAATTGCTGTGTATGCCAGCTGTTTCTCATCCTCTTGATGAAGCAGAACAGTGCTGATAATGCTAATAGAGAAATTGAGGCATATACAGATTTAGGGCTAGCTTTTCAAAAGAGCGCAGCACCCCAACTGGGGCCAGATTTCAAAAGATCTCTGATCCTATTCAGCAACAAAATAAATAGCCAGATTTTCAAAAGATTTCAGCACTTTGGTAATCTGATCATAAGAAGCAGCTGCTGAGCACATTTACAAAGCCAGCCAAGAGTGACTTGTTCAGTATCACATGAGAAGTGTGTGGTAGAGCAGGGAATAGAGCCCTCTTCCCATGTCCCAGGATTGAGAGTCCAGTTCTTAAGCAGTAATGCTATCTTCATGTCCTTTGCAAGAATACTGTATTTAATGAGCTTTTCATTAGGAAATGGAATCCATGTCTGTGAGGAGATAGTTTTCAGAATAACACTAAGATTTACACTCAGGGTAGGTAATGAAGCAATCAAATAGGAGGAATATTGCTAATCCATTTTATATTGAATCTCTGTGTTGTATTGTCTTAATTAGGTTTATCTTATAAAAAGAAAAGGTCTATTCAGTACTTTTTAAAGATTTCATAGTCTGTTGCCAAGCTTTTAAGTGTCAAAAGAAAAAAATTAGAGTACCTAGGTATTCTAAAAAAACGTACAGAATCCTGTAGCAAGGATATTTTATGGCAAGTCCAGGACTGATTTTCTGTGGGCTTCTAGCCTCGTACCGCATTCTGAGGGCATAGTGTTTATTTTTGTTTATATTTTAAATGTTTGTTTCTGCCCCTTTCTAGAGATGAAGAAACAGGGTGTTTAGATTTCTTTTTCTGAAGAAATGCATTTTGGTCATTTATTTAGATTTTAGCACACTAATTTTTTTCCCTTATATATCAGGCTGTTTGTACTTATTTTGTGCTTAAACACTGTTGCTTACTCTTCTTCTCCTGCTCTCTGTAGTTTCTATCTCTGTGTTCTTTTTTTTTTCCTCTGCTATTTTCTTGCTCCAATATCCTATCCTGAAGACTTAGTTTTCCTTTCACAAATATTACTAAGGAAAATTAACAGCTCACCTAACCTCATCATGTATTTTGCTTTTGTAACTGGTTTCTTCAACAGCCTCATGGAGACAGCTATGTTGAGAGGCCATTTGGCAGTCTTGAGACTAAAAGCTCCAACATTTTACGGGGTCTGTATATTGACTCACCCATCACTAGGTTGGAGTCAGTCCAACAGATGTTCCTTGGGTAGAAGCTTCAGGCAAAGCCAGTGCTCAAACAGCTTTCCAGTGTGTGCTTACTGGCAGTTTTTATGTAATTTGGTCTCCAGCAGTGATGATGCCAGACAGCGAACATGGCATGGGATGATCTTTGAAGATGCCCATATCTGCCCTGAAAGGGTTCTTAACACCTGCCAAATGGGAAGGTGAATTTTGGAGACAGCCTCCATTCAGTTTGAACTGAACTGCATACAAAGGATAGATACGATGGTCATGAAATGATTGGTCCTTGAAGTGCAGAGCACTTGCAGAACTGTTTTGTTGAGGTACAATGTTGAGCAGCTGTGATAAGCATCCAGTCTGACTTCTTGCAGACCCCAGACAAAGAACCTCTTCCAGTATTTTCTGCATCTGTTTGAGATACAGGTTTATCTCTTTGGAAAGTATCTAATGTTGATGTAAAGCATTTAAATGATAAAGAATCAACTACATCCCTGGGCAGATTGTTCCAACGGTTAATTACTGTCACTGTGAAAAAAGTGTGCCTCATTTGTAGTCTTATTTCAGCTTCAGCTTCCAAACACTGGATCTTGTTATGCCTTTTCCACTAGATTAATGAGCTGCCTACTGTCAGAAATCTCTTCCACATGTAGGTATTGTGATCCTCTTAACCTTCTTTTCAGTAACTAAATAAATTGAGCTTTCTTAGTCTTTCACTATAGGGAATGACTTTCAGAAGTCTAATCACTCTTGTAGCTCTTACTTGAGTCCTATCCAATTTTCTAACATATTTTCAGAATGGAAGAAACCACAGCTGAACACAATATTTCACTAACAGTGTCATAAAAGCCTAAAGTGAAAATTGCAATATCTTTTCCAGTGTGCTATTCTCTGGTTTATCCCAGTGACATATATTTGATATGCATTTTGATGTAATATGAGTGGCTTTTTTATTTTTTTTTTATTTTGGGAATTCCCATGGATTTCTCTCTCATTGTGATGGTTCTGGATTCCTTTTGTGGTAAGGATTGAACAATGTCAGGAGGTAAATTCTCAGGAATGATTGTGAATACTGAAGGTTACCCTCTGTTTGTTTCAATAGCATAATTACTGTGGTAGAGAGAACTGAACTTAGAGAACAGGCACCACAAGATAAAATTGGGGAAGTAACTCCTGGGGAAAGTGGCTTCCACAGTTAAGATATTGAATGGGCCAGGATAGATGCAAGTGCAATATGTCCAATGTTGTCCAAAGAGTTCCTTATGCTACCTTCCAGTCTGATACCTGGCTTAGTCAGTCAACTTGCATTGGCGTATCAGGTATCAATTTCATATCAGAACAAGAGAAACCAGAGCACTGCCAAACTAAATGAGCTCAAGACATCCTTCCTAAGCATGCACAAAAGGTTCTTTTCCACCCAGACTTGCCTCCAAGTTACCCCTAAACACACACCCATGCACAGAATCACAATCCTAGTACTGTGGTGCACAGAAGTTAGGGCTCTGCAAGGAAAAGGAACTCACTTTCTAAGACCCCTTATTAACTGGAGCCAGAATTTGTATGGAAATAGGAAGAAAATAACTCCTTCTGAATCCAGACTTTCCTTGGTTCAAAATTAGACTAACTACATGATTTTTCAGCTGTCTCTAGTATTTCCAAGTAACAAAAAGATACGAGCCTTGTTTTCAAGGAAAAGAAGTTTCAGAGTCAGGTAGTTTCTTCACAAGTATAAGTGAAGCTGCAGATTTTGCCAGTGACTTCCTTCCTCTTGTGTTTTCAACAACAAATTCTGTAAGTAACAGACAAAAGTTTCAAGACCTCAGCTGTTTACACTGTGAATTGCTTTGGGAGAAAGATATTTTACTTTCTTTTTAATCCTGTACAAAAGCTGTCTCCTCAGACTTCTGGGTCAATTCCTTTAACTTTGCAAAAATGCAGTTGCTTTCAGTTAACTAGCCCAGCCAGCAATCTTTGGTCAGCTCAGGGAAACTGTGCTTCAGTCCTCACTTCCAGAGGCTTAGAATTTCATCTGTCCTCAAAAATTTGAGGCAATTATTTGAATTCTATGCTATGTTAAAGGAAATGATACCAGAAATTTAGGTCTTGCTTCTCTTGTTTGTGAAGTGAGTAAGAAAAGAAAGCCGTTGGATCTGCAATGGTATCACTCCCCACTGTTCTGCCTGGCAGCAGGCTGCCGGGAGGAGATCGGTGTACTCTTACAGGCAGGCTGAGGAGAGAATCGACTCTCTATCTCTGTTACTTTCTTCCCTCATCTCACATTACCCAAATAACAATTTTTCAATTTACCGTACCCATATTTGCCCTGATTTCTTCCCCAAAACTATGTACTAGGGTTGTGTTACTCGGAACACTAGCCAGCATTTAAGAATGCATTGGCCTCTTTGCACACACTGTTGGTTTTGAGTTATCCTATGATAAATTGGGTATTTATCCAAGGATAAATTGGATAACTCTACACATTTGCATGACTTCCCTACAGAACTTTTAAATCACTCTTTTTTTAAAAGAGAAACCTAAACATTAATACATAATATTTGAGAGGAAAGTAAGTCAGGTTACAGATTATTTCTGCTATTAATGAACAATATTTGTGTATATATAAATGTATTTTAGTAAGTTACAATCGAGTAACAGGAAACTTGAAATCATCTGAATCCATCTGTAGTATATTTTATGCTTCTAACAATTTCAATTTAATGCCTCCGTTTAGTTTCATACTGATCATTTATACTGACAAAAAGGAGGAAAAGAAAACAAGGAACCTGTCATCAATCATTCATTTAATCAAGTAGCAAAAGTAGATAAATAAACATACTGAGTTAATTATTCTTCTGTATGTAATGATTGACAATAATGTTAATTTATTCCCTTTTTTAACCTTTGACTGTCAGTATAGTTGGGATTAATAGGCACTGACAAAATGAGAAGAAATAAATTTCTGATAGCCACTGAATGTTTATAGCATGGGAGTGTTTTCCCCTGAAACTTCTCCCTGAAGATGTATCAGATCTATGTCATGTGTTATTTTTCTCACTTTTTTGTGCCTTGTTTCATGCCATTTTGGTGATTGCTATTAGTTTACAGACATATGGCCAGGAATATTTTATGAATGAAGAGGTTTCTGGAATATACAATATTACTTCTTCACGTTTATATGAGAATTGTAATTTGGAGATCTCACAATACTTTGCATGTGTTATTGCAGAGCGTATTCAAAAGCTAGCAAAAAGACAGTGTTACAGCTAATAACTTATGTTATCTGCTCCATCCATCAGACAGCATTTCTCCCATAGTGAATCCTCTTTTCCTCCTTTGCAATGTTTTGCTGGGTGCATCCAAAGTGAAGAAGGGATTTTCAGGCTCTGTGACTTACAGGTGCAGAATTCTCAAAGCAGCTCTCACTGTTAGGAGTGAAGGAAGGTTAGCTCAACCCCCTCTCCTGACTTTTCACCACCAAATTGTGTCTAAAATATTTTTCTGTAATGCTGTTCCTTTAAATTAGTAATAATTGTCCTGAACAATACAGGAAGAGGACATTGTGTAGCTTTTTTTTTTTAAATACTGTGTAGCATGTCATTCAAATAAGTGGAAGGCATGGTGTATGACATGCTTTTCATCTAGCTTGAATGGTGCATCAATGCACAAAATACTACTTAAAAGAAGAAACACAAAAAGATTCAGAAAAGGTGCAAGCCACTTGGTGTGGTGTGTAGGCATCAGTCCTTCAAAGGTATACTTCATGGTTTTGCTAGAGATTTCCGGACAGACCTGTGTACCAGGGGACAGATACCCATGCCATTTTGTGGCCTTCAGAGAGACTGTGGTTCTGCTGGACCACAGAAGGTCAAGCCAAGGCAGGAGGGAGGTGGGCTGCAGTGGGGTGTGTGCAGCCCTTGATGAACTGTGCCTTGTGCTGGTAACCCTGTGTAAGTGGAGTCCAGCGCCTTCCTGTAGCAGGAATAAGGTTGAGAGGCCCACAGAGGGAATTTGCAGGCTATAGACCTTATTAGTGAGGGTGGGCATGGAGGTGACTGTAACTGTTAATCTGTAAGAACCATTATTAAGGGCTGGACGAACAACAATTAACCACTACTCTGATTGCCTGAGTCTTGCCTCTGAGAATCTTCTTGTCCCATACTCTGTAGATGCCTGCAGGCAAAGCTTCATTTTTTGTTTTTCAGGCTTTGTTTAAGGGTCTAAAATTTTACTCTTTGGGAAAAAAATTAATTTTCTGACTCAGGTCATACTGAATTCTATATATTCACTAAAAAGTATTGTAAACCAAGATTAAAAAAAAAAAAAGAATAGCAAAAGATTTTTAGAATTATTTTTTCCTCCTCAATTCACTAGCGACAAAAATGTAAGACTCTCTAGCTGTGTCACAAAACATAAAATAAAGGGCACCACTGCAAAAATCCTTGAAAGCAATCTGCCTAAATTTTTTCTCTGTGTCAGAATATCTCCTCTACCCCTTCACCGGGCTGAGCACAATCTTGCCCTTTGTGTATGACAGCTTTATGTTTATTAGCAGCTGTCTTCTCCTAGCTAAGCTTGACAAAGGATAGGGAATAAGATTAGAAGGACTATATTATTCTGCTTTCTGGTAGGAAGGAGAGAATTGCCAATATGGATCATCCCATTGCTGATATCCCATTCTGAGCATTCGCGTTGGTGCTCTCCAGTCTCACTGCTGCTGAGGGAAGATGGTTCTCCCTAAGAGCACAGCTCTGCTGTAGTGGGTCGGCATCCATGGTAGCTGACTGACACTGGCAGAACCTTTCATGGGAATTTTCTTCTCATCATGATTATTTTTTTTAAACCAGACATGGTCTAGAAAATAAAGCACTTGCTTTCTGAAGAAATTATGCTTATTTTAGGAAAAGAATGCAGATTTTTCATTCTTATTTGAGTATTACATTTCTAGTCTTTAAAAACTTATAATTAACATAGTATTTTAAATTATAAAATTAAAAAAATCTAAATTTTGAAAAATGTCATTTGTAAAAGAGTAATGTATGAATTCTAACCAATCTCTAATTTTGCTGGAGTATAACATCTTTAAGACAAATTGTTTGGTTTAAACAAATGTCATACCAAAGTGCATTTGTATTTTTAGGATTCAGAAAATTAACTGGTCAAGGATGTAGAATGTTTTGCAATATTATGCCTAAATGTACTGACACTATATCAATAATAGGTTAAGTGACTTTGTAGTTAGTTGCCAGTCTACAGATTCTTGTAACAATAATGATCAAATTACAATAAAAGCATATCAGAATTTGAATTTTTCTTTAAACAAAAAAAATACTTTTTTTTCCCCCCATGTCTAGAACAGATATTGGTGTTGATAATAGACTGAAATATTATTTAATGGAAACTCTTTTATTTCCAATTTAGATTTTCTGGACTTTCCTGTCTTATATGGCATTTCCTAAGTTTTTGAATTATATTTTTCTTTGTATTTTACTGGGCAGCTTATGCACTCAAAGCATCACCTAAGTACCAATAACACATTCTTGACTGAATAATGATGTATGTTGAATGTTACTTTTTTTGTCTTATAAATGGATGGCAATTTACACAGCTGTGGATGTGGGATGTTTCAATCCCAGACCATGTTGTAAGAAAAATTGAATGACAGTGAGCAAAACAGCAGTAATTATAAAACTAATTACTAAATGCTGATGATGCCCATAGGCTTTGCATAACTAAAATTAGAAAAGGAAATTGCTTTCGGCTTCAGAGAGGCAACATGCTAGTTATTTCACTGTTTCAGTCAAAATGGAACATGGTGTATAAAGTTCAATCAGGAAAAAACCCACATTAGTTTATGCACATATTTTTTTATACAGAAATGTTGAAGAATTCATTCTTTTGTCTTTTAATACAAACATATCTGTAACATAAATCGAGAAAAGTGACGTGAAACTACTTGTTGAACATCTTTCTATATGGCTTTACAAGGCCTAATTTACCATTGAATTACTTTAGCTTTGCTGTTTATTGAAAAACCTACATGAATATAAAAAAGCCTATCGCTTAGACGCATATGAACTAAATGTTTGGGATAAAAACCAGGAGACTGGATTTCAAAATTCCCTTAGCTGAGTTCCAGCTCCTATTACATGTATCATGGGCAGTTATGGGGACCATATTCGTTTGTGTTTTCCCAGGGACAGAACTGCTAGAATGAATCTTAGTGACTACTTTTAATATAGTATATTTTTATATTTTATGTTCATGCCTATATTACATATACATTAATGCATACCTGTGTTTAATTAGATACACATATCCATAAAATACTTAAGAGGAGGTTACATATATTAATATACAAATTTAATTTGCCTTATATAGGAGTGCAATATATATTTCAGTGTGGGTTTTTTTTTTAACACTGCATTTATACTTTTTCGTGCCGAAAATGAGAATCGCTTATGCATTCTTAGCACATTTCTTTAAAAATTTATTTAAAAGAAAAGGATTAAAACATTGATCAGCTCATGAGCTAAAAAAGTATTAGTGACATGAAGACAAAGCAGTGACAATTCAGGAAGCACACAAGGATTACAGCTTGCAAAACTCAGCTTAGCATTTAGAATCTGTGCTGTTGATTCATACAAAATTACATGGACATTATAGGATTTATCCTCGGAATTTAGGGTTGGGATTTTTGGGTGTTTTAATTCCCAATTTTTCTTTCACTTTTTTTAGCTGACCTGAGAAATATTTATACTTATCCTGTGTGAGTAACTGATAGATACCACCTTCTGCATTCTCATCCATCAGTATATGTCAAATGAATAAAAACCACCAAGCCTGAATATGTCTTTTTGTCTTCCAAGTAGTTGAAATACATCTAGATTTTACAGATGTAGATAATGGAATCTAAAAATGAAAAATACAAATTCTGTAATCTGAATTATTTCTGGGATTGTATATCTTACTAAATTTTCTGAGTTTTGGTAAATACACAGTAAACCTTAGGAACATCTCTATTTAAACATTCATAGGGAAGCTTATCTTAAGTGTAGTAGAGTCATAAAGTGCATTCCAATATATAAACATTACAGTAAGACTTTTTTTTAATGTGGGCCATTGAGTTATTTTTCATATTGTATGTCCCTGTAAATTTGTACTAAGGCAGATGATCTCAAGTAGAGGTGCCACATATTAAAAGAGGATAAAAAGAGAGTGTTTGTTTGCCATATCTGATTTTGTAGAATCAAACACTGCAATCCTATCTGAAGTCCCCCACTTTAAAAGCAAATTTCTGCTTAGTTGTCAGGAGCAGATTGTAACTATTCTCATGCACTGTTAATATGTATAACATATACAGTTCTAATCCAGGTTTGTAAAAAAGACTCAAAATGGTCTTGAAGACATAAAGAACTAAAACTTGACTCCATTCGTATGGATTTTGGCATTAACAGTAGTAGCATTATTAGTAGCATTATTTCTAAGTTTCAGTTCTGATTTCATTAAAATCATTAAGTGATGCTAGTGAATAGCATTGTCTTTAAGATGCACTTAAAAACACAAATAAGAAATCCTTCCTATAAGAAGGACACTATTTTCTCAGAGGCTTCTGTCATGTTACGCTTTAGTAATCTCTCTCTTTACTGTGTGAAAAGAATCAATTTCTTTTCAGTACTTGAAGGATACAGAATGTCTGACTGACTGCCGTCATAGCCTGTTGTTTTTAACATAAACATTACAGCTGTGTTTGTTTTGAAATATTTGGCCATTATCCAGAAAATCTGTGCTGGAACACTAAATTATCACCTTATGCCCTTCTCCATCCTAAGAAAGTGCTTTTGTCAATAAAATGCTGCCGTCTTTTCCTACTTCTTTTTTCTGCATATTCAAGAACTTTGTTTTGTTTTGTTTATCATCATTTAAAAAGCTTATAACTAGTGTCCTGAACAGGTAACCTAACAGGCATACAGAAATACTGATTAAAGTCCATCCTTAGTAGATTAAATGAAGAAATTTATATTTGGCCCTTTTTTGGTGAATGTTTCCAAAATCTTTAAGATTTTAAGAATTTAAACTATCTGCCTATTCCACTATTTTCTTGACAGATATGAAGAGAATTGTATCTTTGTCATCTTCTTTCTTACTTACTCGTTCACAGCTATCACATTGTATCATATGAGCTTACAGGGTGTATCTATATCATAAAAATAAAAGGTAATTAAAATGGATGAAAATAACAAACCCGACATAATCTCAGTTTTCACAAGTGCTAGTATGTCTGTGAAACTTGCAGTACTGACCCTAATCTATATCCTAAATTATTTTTTTCTGCAACTATTTCAAAGTTATCTCCTTAGCTCAGGATAGTCAGTATTGTACACAGAAGAAATGGGGCTAGTATTTAAAAATCATCTATCTTCCCCATTTATGCTGGTACCTGAAATAGAAACTAAAACAGTACATTGCCCAAGGCTGGGTTTTTTTCTTGTGTATCTATGCGAGGACAGAGGAATTATGGTATGTTCTACCTTTCTTCCAGTGCCCCTGAAGGAGGTTTTTTCCCATATGCTAAGTGTCTTTTACGAAAGTTGAGGGGTTTTCCTCGTCAATTTTTTAAAAGCCTTTCTTCTTCTCCGTGCTGTTTTTTGATTCTTTGAAATACTTTCCATTATCATAAATAACAAATCTCCTCAATTAAGAAAAAGATTCAAATATGTGCTTAACTTTAGGCATGCAAGCAGTTCCATTGATTTAAACAAGATTATTCATTTGCTTTGAGTTAGTAATCTATTTAAGAGCCTTGCTGAACTTGAGTCATAACAGAAAGGCAAAGAGCGGATCTAACATTAGCAGAAAAATTACCTTCGCTCACTTATTGTCCTTTCAGTCTTTCTTTGTGTTTGTAATCCTTTATCAATTTATCAGTCTGTATGACAGGCTTATATCTTAGACAATTTGTATTCTATTTTTCAAGTCTCTTTTTGTGAAATGCTAGATCTGTTGGTTTCCTGAAGTCTGTTCTGCATTACATTTATTGCATTCTCTACACGGTGTTTTTAAGAACTTACAAGATTGATTTTAACCACATGCATTTAGATTGCAGAATTTGGTTTGAAATCATTGTGAAGACAACCAAAGCCCTTCTGAGTTAAATCCCTGAGATGTTATCATTGTATGATAAATTTAGCTGATTTCTGCCTGTTCTGTGTTATTGGCACAAGGGAGCGCATCAAAGGTGTTCAGCACAAATAAACTATGTAGTTATCTTAGAAAAGAAGCCTCTGTTTTTACCCAACAAGATCAGGTCCACTTTCTCTATGATCAGAGTATCACAAAGCTAGCAAAGAATAATTTATATCAGAGGTTCGGTGATGGAATGAAATGGAGCTCTTTTGAAGTATGATCTCTGAAAGCACAGCATGAAGCTCAAATAAAGTGAAGGACATTCGCTATTACAAGTAATGTCCTTAATAATCTTGTTAGTCTAGTCTCCCTCTGTACGAGACAAATGGAACATTATTGGCTTATGGGCTGTAGTAAATAATTTAGTTTCCAATATTCAGGCTGCTTTGACAGTAAATTAAAATGACATGAAAGGGGCTTGTTGAATAAAGAAAGTATCCAATCAAATTTAATTGGCATGACTAAGGCAGTAGAAATATGTTTTATAATTAAACCATGTTGTCTTGGAGCTTTATAAGCATGTATGAATCAAAATGTCAAAAATTATTCTTTGATACTGTGCATTTAAAACTTTGCATGGTGAATAGTTTTCTTAAACAAGGTTCTAGACATGCATATTGATTCAATGTGAAAACAGTTTTAAAGTTTTAAATAAGTCTGGTTTTAGCATTTGTCTACTGATCTGAGAATTTTCTGTAAAAGATTAAAATAATATTTCAGTCCTCTTAGACTTAAAAATCTGTCTTTTGCACCAGTTTTATATGATCATACCTTTTACTGGGGTATAAACTCTGCAGTTTTTCACCTGTTGTTACAACGTTGGATGACTCAAATTCGTGCTAACAGGTGAAAGCATAAAAGAAGGAAACCAACAGGAAGAAGCAAAAAAAAAAAGGAGGATGAAATAAGTGACAAACTAAGAAATAGATTCCTTTTACTAGGGAAATCTATAAATGATTCTTATTTTAGTCAAGCAATTTTAGACTTCATATATATTAATCAAATATTACCAAATATTCATTGTTGAGTTCTTACTTGCTCGTATCTTCTTCAATGCTGTTTCAGAAAATGCATATTGAGTGGCATAAAGAGGAAACATCTCTGTGTTTCCAAGAAGGACACCACCTTTGGAAATTTACACATTTCCAATCATTCTTTTGTTCTTTTATACAAAACCCCCTATCATATAATATTCAGTTACTTGTTAATCCCGATGATACTTCTTTCTCTACAATCAGAAGAGACAGCTTGTCTGGCCATTTAAAAAAACAAAATAAAACAAAAACCAAACCACACATTTTCATAGAAAAGTTTACCTATGAAAAAGTCTTCTAACTTAACTTTGTCTTTTGGAAATTATGTACAGATGACTTCTCCTATGTTAAGAATGTTATTTAAGTTACTACAGTCTACTGATGTACTTGTGTAAATGGATGCTAGGATTCTAAAATTGATTAAACTCCAAAGCACAAGTGGAAAAGGCATAGACACAAAAGTGGAAATGAATGGCAGAATTCAACTTTTCACGTGGCCAAGTTTACAAAGAATACATTGGACTCTAAGTGTGAAATCCTGCAGTGCTGGATGCTCTGGTAAGATAACTGTTCAAGCTCATAAAACCTGTGTTACATATACTATAGAAAAAAAGTGAGAATCTCTTGTCAGCCTCAGATAACCTCGTCTTTTGCAGGAAAAAAAAGGTTTTCTTCATCTTTGATAGGTGCAGTAACTGGATGTCCAGTTGCTTGTCCTATATCCCATTCCATTCACAGATAAGTGGGTGAAAATTTCCAGCTTTTAGATGAATGAACTCCAGGTCAACAGAGTTAAATAAAGGCTCTAGCTGGTCTCATTCAACAGCAGGAAGCCTTATTCCCCATGAAAGGAGAACTGAGAGTTGCATGGGGGGAAGTCTGCCTTAAATTTCTACTCATGACAAATCTGCACTTTTCTTAGTGTTGTGTTCCTTCATACTTTTATTCCCTTGCTTTAGAGCCTTGTAGAAATATTTTGAGAGTTAAGTGCAAAACCTTCTTAAATGCCTTTCAGCTTCCTCACCTTAGACTACTTTCTGACTCATCAGCCTGCTGATTAAGTAGAATTTTACCAGCAGTGACAGTTTAGTCATTGATGTTTTATATCATGCCGACCACATTCAAGCGGATAACCCCTCCATCGTAGTTGAATCTTAGTAAAACTCCAGCTGGGAAGTTTGCATTCCTCTAGCTAAGTCATATTTACATGCATAAATATGGAATACCTTCACTGAAAATTACTGTTGAATTGAGCTACTGTGCGAGGTTCATGGGCCTTGATTCTGTTAGCTAGTAGTGTTATCCTGGATCTCATATTTATGCCAACTCTTCCAATAGCCAAAATTCTTATCAGTTTATATTCAGCTCAAAGCAGCCTAAAGAATTGCCTCTCAAGAATGGATTCCCACTGTAAATGATCAGCCAGTAAAATCCAGGCACAGTGAACTGATGGCAAAACTCAATGGCAAAATAGTGCCAGCCCTTCCATTGCCAAAGAAATAGCAAATTATTTTCAGCAGGTCAGGATTCTACTGCAAAATATTATTGTTTTGGTATTCTTATCTCAAGGTTGCCTTGCAAGCCAAACTGTGATGCATTTTTCTGAAGTGCATTTTGGTGTGATGGCTGGTTCATAAAAGAATAAGGTTTTCGAATGATTCTTCAAAGTGAAGGACATATATTTGCATTGTGTTGCATCTGCTTTGTGTCAGCATAAATTCCATTGATTTTGCTTTAACTGGCCTTGAAGAAAATATGGTGGAAAATAGTGAAGACTTCAATTTCATGATTGCTGATTACATTTTTTGTTCTATTTACATGATTCCTTTTTTCTACTTTGCTATTTCGGGTTGTGAGTTGCTCATTTTTTTTTCTTTATTCTCCCTTGTTTACTAGACCTGGGCACTCTTTTCTTGTGTCTACCAGAATTTTAATATAGGGTTTTTATAATGTATCTTTTTGTCAAGGAAATTGATTGGTAGAATAAGGGTCAGTTCAAGTAGACTCAAGACTTAGACCACATTCATTTTACAGTGGTTACAAAATGTACAAATCATAAGAAAAAGAAAAAAAGGCCAATTCTGTTTTGGTTGTTCATTTCTCTTCTTCAAGTGTATTATTTTGATGTGTCCCAAACTGTGTTTCTTCTTCTTGTTTGACACTGAAGAAGTGTACTTTTATTTGATTAGAATGCAAACAGGTTGAAAGATCTTGTGAGAATCAGTGATGTGTTTAGATATACTTTTTTACATATTAGTGACATCTAGTGTAGGGAAGTCAGAGGTTTCCTTGCTGTATGTGGTCGTGTGTTGGATTTTTTTAATTTTTATTTATTAGATGGTTCATTTGTGCTGGAGATTGTAATGAATTCCTAAATAAAATAGAACTTGGAGAAAAATAGCTCTCTCTCCATGTGTATAGTACTTTCCTGGATTAGTGTCTCAGGGCCTACTTTACCAATTTAGAAACAAAACAAAACCAAACCAAAGAGGAGAATTGTATTTTTACATTGTGATTTAGTTAACTAGACAACCTCCATAATGTCAAGAGTGTCATTTTTTTGTTATGAAGTCTAGATCACATTCAGTCAATACAGAATAAGGCTTGGGAGCTATATTATATGAAAAATGACCATATGTGATAGATTTTTACAGAATAAAATTCGCAGTGATACAATTGCTTACCTTTTCACAGTGACACTTATTAGAACTTATGAGAATCATAAGAGGTAATCTTCTCCTAGAGGCAATATAACTTTGTATTTGTTTGTTAGAGCACTGTGTATTATTGGGGAGATATGTAGTCCATCTTGTTTAGCTAAGACAATGCTATACTGTGTGCCACAGTACCATACTCAAGTTCTTATAAACATCTTACAGATATTTTTAAGCCTTAATGCTTCACAAGCAAAATATTAGATCCTTTTAAAACTTTAACAGAATGTTTTGACTATTTGGGGACTTTTTTTTCCCCCTTCCTTTTTCTGTACTAATCTTACGCAGAATACGTGTATTTTTCTTCACTGAAATTCATCACCCACTATTTCATCTAGGTGAAATATGAGAGTAAAAATAGTAGAATTTTTAAGGCTTTTGTGTAGACTCAGGAGAGTCTTTCCTGCAATATCTAACTGAAAAGGTAATGAACTGTAAAATATGTTGAAATGATTGGGGATTAAAAATCTCTGGTGTGTAGTGACAGTACAATTATATTCCACAGTAAAGGTTTCTTATATTAAGTGTAATAAATAAAACTTATTTTTTTTTCACTGTGATTGGTTGTCACCACTGTAATGATAGCTTTGACCTTCTTCCTCTTCAAATGTCGTTAGCCTGTGACCAACTAGTCAGGATACTATAGAATGAATTGGGATGGCTATGTACAAAGCCAGCTATTGAAGGGAAAAAAAAAAAAAAATAAAAAGAAAAAGGTATAAAAGGAAAAGTCTATGCTGTAACTTTTGAGTCTTTTACTTTTCTGGCCCTACACAACTACTTTACTCAAATTTTCTGTCTTGCAACATAGTAATTTATCTTAAGATATCTTTAACTCTAGTCCCTGTAGCTATCTATTTAGTTCTAACACATCTAGTTAGCATTTTTAATGGTGAGATTTATATATGCATATAGCATGTTGCTCTTTCAATTCAAACAAAAACAGCTCTTTTCCTCAGTTTGTGGGGACCAACTGGAGCAGTGCAAAATAATTTCCAATTTCTTTTGAAGGTGGAACAGTCAGATGGAGGAACATAAAAATCCCTTATTAGTAAGTTTGGGTTGTGCATTACCAGGTGCAGAATATAAGCTTCTCTTTTAACATTTCAAAAGCTGATCTGAGGTGTGAATACTATAGAAATTTTGAAGTACTAGTGACTAACTATAGTTCATCATCAGCTGTGTGCCTTTTTCTCAGGCGCTATGTCTGGCTGGGACATGAGGCAAGTAGGCGTTTTGATAGCTGACTGGTTGGTCTCTTCATTGTGCTGTTCCTGTACGCAATAACTGACTCTTTACTCTTCCTGGACACTTGAAAGCACCATTCCTACAAAGAGGTTAGCTTCTCTTGGCTCAGGGAGCAAGGAGTACAGCTCATTTCAGTGTCGCAGCTGTGGGATCTGTACAACTTCCCTTATCGACTGTCATTTTTAGAGGTAGTTATTTGTCTTAAAGGAAACCCTACCAGGCAGCAAGGCACGTAAAAATAGGTGCGTTTGTACTAATATTTGACAGACTTTGTAAATATTATTGCTTCAACTATCCTGTGCAATTACACAGCAGTGTGTCATTCAGCATTAATGATCTTGCGAACAACTGTATTAGTATCTAAAGCCATCTAAATAATGATATTTCTACTCACCTAATAGGCATTCCTCATACGACCAGTTACAAGAAATGAGGGCTCACTTGCTCTAAATTCATCTGAACCTTGAGATGGGAGAACTGAAAACTCCTTCACTTTATGAGAACTTTTGATTAGGGTTTGGGTAGGTGGATAATGAAAGAGTGAAACATTGAAATGTGCCTAAATAACATGCTGTTACAAGCCTTATGATAGATTTGTGTTTGACTTAACAGCTTTTGGAACCTAATAAAAAGAACTTAATTGACAATTTCTTGAAATTGCTAAGAAAACCTAGTGATGTTGGTAGGGTATAATAAGGAGTTTTCTCATCACTGTCTTCAAGATTGAGCCTATACAAAAAAAAAGGATTTATCTCTGTGGTAACTCTAAGTAATTGATATACAGACAAGGTTTGGTTCCAATTTGCCAGCAATAAAGTTGTAATAGGGTTTTCTCTGCAATTTTAGCCTTAATGTGCTCATTCCAAAGAGCGGTATTTTTCCAAGCGAACAAATAACATCAGTAAAGCTTACGATCAGTAATAGCCCCACACTGATGCTCGCATTAAACTTGTTAAATCAATTCACTAGACACTTTCTAAAGTGGACTGTCTGTTTACTTTGACTTGCACCCTGTGAGGATTATCCATCAGTTACATTTATTTGAATGATCTTTACATTTGAAATTTGTAATTGTTCATGCATGATTGTGGTTACAAATCTGTCTTCTCATTTTTTGCAGCTTTATTTTTGTGACTTTTGATTTTTCCACCTTAGTTGTATGAAGGATATGGGTATTTGGTGACACACAGTAGAATGCATTGTATGTTTAGCCTTATCCAAATCCTAAATGAGCACTTTGCTGCATAATTATGGTGACTTCTCTTGGTAGTTATATATTTCATATTGCTGTTTACTGAAGGTACCAATCCACTATGTGCAGTATTGTTCTTCTAGGATAAAAAATTAACATATAAATAATGTAGGATTACAGTATTTTGAAATAATTAGCAAAATGTGGTAAGTACTAAATGATTTATTAAAGATGTAATTTAGTCAGATTTGCTGCATAAGATATTAGAGTGCAAAAAGCCATACTGTACTCTGCAAGGAATCATTTTGTAGATGGTTAATCTACCAACTAGGCTTCATTTTTCACTCAGAACAAACCTGGTATGCTACTGCACACTGCCTTTTGTCAGTAAACACAAAGAGAAATCTGAAGTAATCAATCTTTCTTATCAGTAGCATTCAGTATGTTTACCTTTCTTTTATATTATTCTTTAGTTCTATAAAACTAGATTAATATAAAACGAAATATAAGAGTTTAGAAGTTTGGAGTTGTTTATCTGGTAGCTAAGTACACATTTTAAAAGGTAGCGCAAAAACAAAATAACAGCATTACATACTACATGCATTAAGGAAACTGAAAATGTTTTGGAAAGAACTGAGGTCCTGGAAAAAGAATGGCTTGTGGGTAATGGGAAATTCCTGGATAAGGAAGCTGTATGGCATATTTGTAGCTAAAATCTGCATGGGTTGTTATCTACCATTTTGTCACACTCCCAAGACTGAATCCACATATGTAGGACACTGAATAAAAACCTGCTGCCTATGAAATGTTACAGCTGTCCCTTACATGCATCGCTTCCTTTCCTGGTGAAAATTATTCTTTGCTTTTCCCTTAAGTATAAGTAAGTTTTTATAATGGACATGTGATATGTTTCTGAAATGGTAGCCAGCTTGATTATAAAAATATTCAGAAAACATTCAGAAAACATTTTTTTTAAAACCTTATTCCTCACATGTCCGTATTTTAGGTATTTGTCTATCTAATCT
>KZ505638.1:17460-37636 GCA_002844005.1 Limosa lapponica baueri
CTTCCTGCCTTACCCTTCACTAACAAGTAAACAGTCATTGGCATTGGGAATTCTGGGCTTACTGGGAGCCTGATCAGTTTAAAAAAAAAAAAAAAAAGAAAGAAAGAAAGCCGCCTTTTTCGTTGCTTATAGTATTTGTAGCACCATCAGCAGTGATGGTCTGCAGACAGCCATGTTGGCTCTGCCTCACAGCGAGCAGGGAAGGTTAGGCATACCTACAAAGGCAGAGTTAGACATCTAAACTATTATTTATTTAAAAAGCATTTAAAATAACCCGACTAGGCTTCCTCCCGTTACTGTTTAACTGAACTTGGCTAGCCCGGGAAACGCTAGCATCCTTCGGAGATGGAAATCCATACAGTGCACGGAAGTTATAACCTTAACTTTACTAGAAACCATTTATTCACATGAAAAAGACAGTGGCCCATGCTTTTGGATGACAATAGAAACATATATATATATATATTTTATATATAGCGAACGTACATTTACCATCTCTTAAATAAACCGCATTCACTTAAAGGGAGGAAAGTGTTATCCTAGCTCAAAAGCAACAACACAGCCCCCCCGAACTCAATGAATTGTAAGCAAAAACTACCAGATACACTGCAGGTCCATTGCTGGTACTGTGGGAGAGGAATAAAAAGCACCTTTGGCGAGAAACACTTGAGAGTGGACAGTTGGATTTACCCTAGTTTTCCCTTATCAGGAATCTGCTCCGCCAAGCCCCGAAATCTCCAGTGGCCATTCAGTGTGTGGAGTTGCACATGAAAATGAAACTTTGAGTTCCGCAGGGTGGATGTGTCATGTAAACCAATTTACTTTTGCATTCAGATGGCAGGTCACAGAGACCGAGATTTGTTTTTCTTCTTTCTTCCTTTTTTCTTTCTCTCTCTCTCTCTTTTTTTTAATTTTTAATTTTTTCCTTTCCTTTTTTTTTCCTTTTTTTTTTTTTTTTTTTTTTCAAAACAAGGGATTCCCAGTGAAATATTGGAGTCGATCTCTGTTCAGTTTCTTTTCTTTCATCCTTCGATTCTGGAACCAGATTTTAACTTGCCGGTCAGTGAGGTTGAGCATTCTGGACAACTGCAGTCTTTTCTCTTTGTTTATGTACACGTTGAAGAAAAACTCCCGTTCCAGTTCTCTTATCTGATATTTGGTATAGGGACACCTCTTTTTCCTTGATCGCTGGGGAATTGCTGAAATTCAAGAGAGAAGAAACTGATTTATGCTGCTGCTACGAACGCGCTCAGCTAGGAAGAGACCAGAGACTTTGTCAATATCCCATTGCCTGGAAAGCAGCCCTCTAGCAGTTGAAAAAAATATTCCTGGGGCTTTTACTCTCTGGGTGACTTAGCAAAAAAGCGAATATTTCCCAACTTCTCCTTAAAAGACAGCACTTCGAGCAATACAGCGAGATATTTAAATGGGCTGGAAAAATTCCAAGTTTCTCAAACTCCTCTCACCCACCCACACCCCCCCACCCCACCCCAAACAAACGAAGATCTTAAGCTCTAAACCGAAGGCAGCTCTGAGCACTACCTGTGAAATCTCCCCATCTCCCCCCCACCAAATCAACAATTTAATAACAATTAATATCCTCTTCCAAGAATACCTTAAGCCCACCTAAATTGGTTTCCTATCGTAAACACGCTTTACAACGGTAAAGGAAATCTTATAGGATATATAAAATCCTTTGGATGCTTATAAAATTGCACATAAAATGCGGCTTGACAAAGTGTTGGCCTTGTACTCTTGCCCCCAATTTACTGCTGATACCTACCTGAACTGTTGCTCTTCTCTGCAACAGCCTCACCAGAAGGGGAATCGGCGCTGTTCGCTGGTGTCACTTTCTTCTCTTGGCTGGAAGGTGTTTTACTGCAAGTGCTGTTCTGGGCTTTCAAGTCGCCCTTGTCCGCGTCCCCCTCGCCCTCGGAGTGCTGCTGGTACGGGGGTCCGGGGGCTGTCTCGTAAAACTGGTCGAAGCCTTGCGGCAGGATGCCGTTCCTCCCCACCGAGCTGTAGAAGTTGGAGGCGGCGGTAGACGGTCCGTGGTGGCCGCAGACAGGGTCCGTTTTGAATAACATTTCCGTCCTCCTATTCGCAGGCTGCAGAAAGTCTCTGTGCATCACCTCTTCAGCTGAGTAATAAGGAGCATAACTGCCCCTATACTGCCATTTGCTGCGCTCTAATCCGTATTCCCTGAATGCTACTTCGCGCACAGGTTGGACATGAGGTAAATTAGAAGAATAAGGAAAAGTCATTTGACAGGACGACGATTGCGACAAAAAAGAGGGTTTCGTCGAGAAATCTGAGGGTGAGACGTAATAAGCGCACCCTGGCAGATACATATTGGATGTGCCGTGACTGCAATCGTCAAACTCAGTCATGTCTTCCTTTTTGCGATTGCAAGCAACCAGGAGGCTTCAATGCATTGAACAAGATCCATCTATTGCACAAGAGGGTTTGGACAGGATCAACTAAGAAAAAATCCCCACCGTGTGCTGACGTGCAATTCATCTTGATTGATTCTAGTGGTAATTATGTCACGTGACGCGATGTAGAAATGTCCTTATATCTATATCAGCCCCTCGGAAAAGCTCCTAAGATCTCTCCAAAGAGCCCTCCCAGCACGGAGAGACGAGCGCAGCGTTTGCACAAATATAGGCGTTTTTTCCCCCCTCATCTTTCCACCGGGCGATGAGATACACGTAGGTGGTGCGGTAATCACCTGGGGCCGCGCCGCCCGGGCAGGCTCCTGCCCACCGCCGGAGCCCCGCCGCGGAGCCCCGCGGCGCGCAGCCCCCCGCCCGCATCGCACCGCATCGCCGCCCAGCCCAGGCTCCGTGGGCGACGAGGCGGGGGAGGGGGGGTACACAGCCACCCCCGGGGAAGGTAGCCCTGCCGGCCGGGCACCCGCCGCTCGGAAACGTGATAGTTCCTCGTTAGAGGGAGCGATGCTGGCTGGCCGCCGCTCAGGCAGAGGATGAGCGGGGTGACGGTTCACTCAGGAAAGCCAAGTCCCATTCACGCGTGCGAGTGGCTCTGCCCGCCCGCTTCCAGCAATCCACAGTTGGCATCAAAATCGGTCACGAAATTCAAAGCCCGAGTCCCGATCACCTCGTTTTTCCCTCGCTTATGAGCCCAAACACTCCGCGCCTGTGTCAGGGCGCCAGAGACAATCTGAACCGAGAGATACGGAAACAGAACATCTCTCAGTAGCCGGTTTTATGAAAGGGAGACACTTTCGGGCTCTTCTGGAAGGCAAAGGGCTAGGGCAGGAAGAGAAGTCCACCAAGCACGGTTTCCTTGGGAAGCAGAGCAGCACACAAAGTGACCTCTGTTCCCGTGCTTCCAACTCCCACCAAAATGTTCATTTTCATTGGAAGGGAAAAGCAGGCTTGGGAGCGGGCGACACGCACAACACCCGCCAGCCCCGCGGCCGTCCTGCCTTCGAGGGCTCATTTTTTGCCAATTTTCTTTTTCTCCTTGAAATATGATTTTACATAGACGAGCACAAACCGGGTCACAAAGGCTGAAAATAGAAGAGAATAAATAATACGCGCCAGCAACAGCCCTATGCTCGAGCAATCCCTCATTCCAGAAACGCTTGCCAGCTCTCTATGGGAATGCCTTTTTCCGCCACTGTACAACATAGCCAGAGTAGCCTCGCCACATGCCGCTCTCCAAATAAACCCGAAATCTGGGCGAGCTCCCCACGCCGAGCAGGGTCGCCCCCTGGCCACCCAGACAACCCCTGGGCGCTCCGGCCAGGCGGCAGGCCCCGCATCACCTCCAAAAAGGCAGCCTCCAAATCCCACAGCACGCAGAGAGCCCGGCAGGTAGGGAACCGGCCCCAAAGCGCCGCGGGCAAGTAGGGGGAAGGCCCGGGGGCTCCCCGACTCTGCGAGGCGGCGGTGCCCGCGGAGGGCTCGGCCAGGATCTTCCTGCGCGCCCCCGGATCCGCGCTGCGGAGTGGCTCCGGGGGCGGGAGCCCCGCAGCCCGGGCTGCGCCCCGCACCCTGCCCCCCGCCCTGCCGCCACCGACACGGCCCCTCCTGCATCCCCCGGCCCCCCAGAGCAGGCGAGGTCTGCCCAAGGGGCTTCCGCACCACAGCGCAGCTTGCCCTTTCTAGAAATCAAAAGACTAAAGCCAGGCAGATAAGATAAAATTAATTATTATTTTTTTTTTCTTCCCTTCTTTTTTTTCCTCCCTTTTTTCTTTTCCATACAGTATGGAATTTTTTGCCTTGGTGCCTTGCTCGCAAACCACCTCAAATGCCACACGTTGCTCCCAGCAGATAGACTCTCGCAAGGTATCACTAGAAACCAAGGCACAAAACCACCATTCCCTCCCTTTATCGGTAACTTTCGAGCCTTCTCGATTCTGCTGCAACACATGAACAACCTCCTAAAAACGATGTCTGCGCAGTTAAAATGGCTTCTCTGTCACTTACCACCCTGAGCGTGCAGCAGAGCAGGGCAGGGATCCGTTTGGATTGTGCCCCCAGGTTTCTGATCGCCTAGATCATCAGGAGAGATAGCTCTGGGAACCTATGGAGCTTCATTTTCTTTACCGTTCAAACAACTAATTACGCGTTAGCCAGAATCCTTCACCTTTCTTTCGATGCAGCAAGCCTAGCATCAATTAAATTTTGGCGCAGGAGCCAACTGGTTTCAACTAATTCAAGTTCAAAGACATGGCGACGATTTGTTAATACGAAAACGGCCCTTTTAGGAAACAGTCCCTTAAAAAGCGATCTAATTTGGGAAATGTGAGACCAATATCGCAGTAGAGACCCCGCTGGAATATGGCAGAGCTGGGGGTCCCCGCCTGCCAGAGGATTTTCACCCCGGGTCGGTTCCTCGGTTCCCAGCCCAGCTCGGAGCATTACATATATCTTATCTCCCCCACCACCACCTTTTTTTTTTTTTTTTTTTTGGTTCCCTTACGCCGATTAAATAGCATCGAAACATAAATGCACATCATGTACACAGTCAGGCGAATACTTTACCGTTAGGCGTCTTGAAACATCTGCAACCGTTGCCTGGAATTGCCAAGTATTCGGGTCCAAGTGACATTTCCAAAAGCCCTCCGTGGAAATTAAGGCGACTTGCATAACATTCAGCTTTAAAAATATACCCGGTCCGGCTGGAGAAGATGCGGTATTTTTGTGCCACCCAAGATAAGACACTAACTTGACCTTAACTTTGTTATGGCGCCCCTAGTATCTGGAGAACGTGAACAGACACTGTCTGGCAGCTCTCGTAAAAACCGACTGGAGAAGAGATTCTGAGTCATTTCATTTATTGCCACTACAGTTCTGCAAGAAAGCTTTTCCTCCCTGCCAAACTTTAATTATTTATGCTCTTTTAGGAAGCACAAAGGCATCCAGAGCCATTCCCAACAAGCCGAGTTGCGTTTGCAGCCTTATCAAACGAGGAGGAATGGAGAGCCTCCTCGGAAGGGCTTTATCACGTTTAGGCTGCGGTCGGAATGCAAAGATAAGATGTTTATGTTGGAGTAAATAAAGGGATGGATGGTCGCCTGCATGCTGCGGGAGGACGCGGGCGTGGGTGCAGCAAGCGGGTGCCCGCTGCTCCCCCTCCCCCCTCCTCGCACCCCTCATGCACCCACAAAGCCTGGGCAGGGGGCGAAATACAGCTGGAAGGACACCCGAAATAATCCATCCGGAGGGCGTAGGGTACATCCACCTCACTCGGGTGCATCTCCTGCACGCCCACCCGGCGTGCCGCACACGCGTGTGCACACATGTGCCCACGGGGCGGCTCAGGCGGGTGTGGGCAGGCAGAGCCGCGCAAGCAGGGTGCGCAGGCAGGGCGCACAGGCAGAGCCGCGCAAGGCAGGGCGCGCCCCGTCTCTGCAGCTCTGCCCCATGAGTGTGTGCCTCCCCAAACGCCCGCAGCGGCTGTCGTCGCCCGCTGCTTCAGAGGGAGAGCTGAGACCTGGAGTATGGACACGCGTGAAATCATGCACCATTTTCTCCCGCCTGCGCGTCTATGCACAGCGTGCGCCCGCAAATATGTACGTCTGAGTCTCAGCACACGGGGTTACACACAACGGGGGCTGCCGAAATCAGTGCGTCTGTCTATGTACAGGCACATACACACATACCTAACACACACACACTTTCGCATCACATTGCAACTTAGATCCTACCTCCTCTGTTTTTATTCTTTCGTGGGCGATTTAGACTAGAAGCTTGACATTAAGGTATCGTCGTGGATCAGATACGTTTAATAAATAATCCATTGCCTTTCACATCTTTTCACCCGGGGTTCCTCTTCGGATTTCACATCACCCGTGTAAGAAAGAGACTGGTTGTAATGGGGTGGGATAGGACAGGAAAGGACGGCATAAAGGGTGCATTTCTCATGGACTGTAGCCGGCTGAATAGTATTCCAGGAGGGAATAAGAAAAGGGGCTTTATCTAGTTTTTGCTTTTCTCCTGGCTTGCATGATTGGGGCTGCTTCTAGTTTTTTTAATTAGGGAAATGCTACTGAATTAAGCGACTTTTATTGTCCGCAATGCGCCAGCTCCCAGCAGAGGGGCTGAATGCCTCGAAGGTTTGGAGGGACCCAGGGGTGGTGCCTCTGGCTGTAGGTGGCTAGGTGTGCATCTCTCTCCCTCGGGGAGCTCTCACCCGGCGCTGCTTCGCCCCCGCTTTTCCACTGGCAGAGTCACCCCGCCATGAGCGAGGTAGGTTTTGGTCTGCATTAGGCAATGCAGTGAGAGTGGTCATTCTGGATGGCGAGAAATGCGCCTCCAAGTTGGGCTGGTTTTCCTTCTCCCTCCCGAAACACCATCCGAGCGTTACCTTTGGGGATCTCTGGAAAGCTTTCGGGAAGATGGCTGCATTTCTGCCCTCCTAGAAATCCGGCATTTACCTCCAAAATCATCTGGACCACTGTGCCCTTGCGAGCAGTGCTTGCAAGCAAAGGAGCGGGTAGGAGCAAAGTTCGAATATGCCTCTTTATGAAATAATGAGTTTATTGCCTTCAGGAAGGCAATAGCCCCATGTAAATAGGTGGTTGCTTTGTGCCGTTCCTTGTGGTTGTTTAGCTTTGTTGCGTACGCCCCGAACAACCATATCTGAGCCTACTTTATATACCAGAAAATAACGCAGGCTCCGCCAGCGTAATTATTATTACTGTTGGGAGAGGCAACCCAAGGTTTCGCCTGTGGAAACGCCTCTTCATTAGAAACAGATTTAGGTGGCAATTGCGGCCAAAAGGCGTTTTAATTCGAACCTAAAATGCCGTGAGAATTTTTTTTTTTTATGTTCTGAAGTATCAGACCAAGGCAATACTTCGCATTTCCCCTGGCTCTGCAGCTCCGGCCAGCCCCAGTGCTCTGGTGCTGCAGAGGCCGGCTGGCGGCTCCCGGCAGAGAAAGCCTGTCAGCAAGATGCGGGGGAAATCGATTTCATTCTCCTCCTAAAACAATAATCAAACGGCTTGGGCAAGGCTCCCAGCCCCTCTGCTTGGTTTATCCTCTGAGGTTTGTATCTGGGCAAAAAGCTGAAAGCGTGTCACCCCCCCCCTCCTCCTTCCCTCATAAAAACCTCTGCGGAAACTGCCATGGGGACGGTCTCACAAAATAATCAAACCCACCAAAGCCTCCGGGCTCTCCCCTCTCCTGCGCCTGCAGCACCTCGGTGTATGTGTGGGGGGCCCTGCTCCCCCAGCCCTGCCTCAGCCCGGGCCCCGGCCCCGGCCCCGGCCCCAGCCCCAGCCCGCCGCGGCCTCGGCACCGCCCGCTCTCCTCCGCCAGTTTGTTTGGGGCCGCTCTTGGACAAGGCCAAAGTCAGCGGCGCTGGAAGGGCAGGGCCCGGACCGGCCACCTGGGGCGGCACCGGCGGCGGCGGCACCGCCCGCTCTGTCCCTGCCGCCGCGGGACCCCGCGCTCCCCCGGGGCCCGGCTGGCGGACGGCGGGGGAAGGGGGTGGGGGTGGAGGGGCGCGTCTTCCCGGGAGGGGAACCTCTCCCCGGTGCCCAGCCTGCCCCCGGGGGACGGCGACCTACCCCACCCCGCCGGGGACGCAAGGCTCCCCTCCGCCCGCGCCCTTCCCGTCGGGGCGGGTAGCCGCAAGCGGAGCGGTCGCCGCCGCGGAGCCGCCGCGCAGGTTACGCGCGGGCCTTGCGCGGGTGTCACGTGCCCTCTCCGCCGAGCTGCGGCTGGATCCGCAGCTTCGAGCGGGGGGTGGGGGAAAAAGAGAGAGAGAGAAAGAAAAAGAAGAAAGAAAAAGGTTTATTTGTTAACCACTTTCCCCCGTCGCTGCTCGAGCAGGTTACTCCAAACCACAAAACAAGCCGGCGCCGCAGGCTCGCCCCGGCGTGCAGGGCAGCAGATGAAGGGAGCAGCCGCGACTCACAGAGCTGACGTCTTTACTAGGCGTTATTCCTTTATTTTGCTGCAAAATGGTGTTTACATACAGATAAAAGAAATCGATTTTAGTTTAGCACCGCTCGTTCTCCAGGGAAAGAGAGGGTAAGAAGCAGGACAAAATCTATATAAAAGGAGAAAGAAAGGTAAAAAGCTGATAATACAGGCTTCCGTGCTGGTCCGGCTTGTCGTCTTCATTTTGGCTGAGAACTCAGCCTTTGCCAATTTCTGCAGGGATCCTACGCGTTTCGAGAACTTGGTTTAAACGGTAAACACACACACTCCCTGCGTTGCACTCGCGAATACGCTCTACTCTAGGGGTGAACACTCCGGGCACAAGTTCATGCAGGAACGGGCGGACTCTGCTCTAGTACATAGAAAGCGCCTGCTCTCGCATTACTACTCTTTTCTTTTTCATCCGCCGGTTCTGAAACCAAATTTTAACTTGCTGATCGCTTAAATTCAGTCTGTTTGATAGTTCTTTCCTCTTCTGTCGGTTAATAAACTCATTGAGGAGAAACTCGTTTTCCAATTCAGCAATTTGTTGTTTTGTGTAAGGTTTCCGTTTCTTTCTTGATCTCCCCTGGGTGGGGCACCAAGGCAAACCTACAACAAACACGGCGATAATTTAGTGGATCAGGTCTGGGTAATAAAGAGAATACGCAAAAATAAACCCGCAATATAACAGGGCTAAATTAGGTCGGCAAATCGGGCAAAGCACATCTGACAGCACAATTTCTATCTACCTCCGAGTCGAATTAAGCGATTATCGCTCCGAACGGGTTACAGGGGGGATTACAAAGCAATTATAGGCACCTCTTAGAAAGCAAGTATCGCTAGGTCGCCTCTAACTAAAGCGAGATATTTAAGGCATACCATCCTGCACTGAAGGTCTGAGGCATGACTGGACTGCTGCGGGTTGAACTGTCAGGTTCAAGTTGACGGAGTTCTTGATGTCGTCCTTTAGGCTGGAAGTGCAGGAATTCACTTCAAACAGAGCAGCCGAGCCATGCAAACTTCTCTGCAGGCTCGAGTGGTCATACTTTACGGGCTTTATGTTGGCTGCGTGAGTAACAGTTGGGTCATTTGCAAAAGATTGCCTCTGCCTGCATCTCTCCTCTTGTTTGGAGCTCGCATCGTGGGCGTAATATTTATTGTTGTCTTCCAGGCACTCTTTGTTGCCGTTGGAGCTGATGTTGATTGGAACGGAGCCGGGGAGGTAAGGCTGCGCCGCGCCGCTGAAAGCGTGGCTCTGCGGCTGGGCTGCGCACGAACTTGAGCAAGTCCAGGGGATCGAGCTCCGGGGGTAGGAAATGGTGGGCAGAGCCGCCAATTGACTGCCATTAGCCCGCAAATTAGGAAAATAAAAGGAATCTGGAGATTGCAAATTCAAGAGAGAACCAACGTAGCCAGATCTGTAGAGACTGCGATCACACATTTCCAACAAAGGACTTCAGCTGTTCTTACAGCAGTATTTAGTTACAACAGGGAATAAGCGGAAAGCCTGAAACGATTGGACGAAACTTTGCAGACAGGTTCTTCAAAGCCGGTAATTTCAGCACCGCCTCCAGCCACCGAGCCACAGAGTCCCCCCTTTTTTTTCTTCTTCCCTCCCCCCCCCTTTTTTTTTTTTAAAAAAAAGTCTTATGATAACACTTGAAATATGAAAATATCGAGCTCGCAAGGGGGAGGGGAAAACATGGTCTCCGCTTCTATAAAAGTGGCCGGGGCTGGCTGGCAAAGCTGCGGCGCTAGCGGAAAGATGAGAGAAAAACAAACATCTGTGGAGTTGCCGAGGGGACAGGGCAGCCCCGGGCGCAGCCCCCGGCCCGGCAGTGCCCCCCGGTTGGCAGCACACCCAGGGCCAGCTACTCTGCGCCGGGCAACTGCCGGGGCAAAAACTATACCTACGATAAGAGTGGTCACCGCGGGCTGGGAAAAACTTACTGTGGGTCCTTCCCACTAAAAGGAAGGAAATGCCTGTTTAGGGCACACTTATATATTTCTGCCCCTGTACAGACGAGTACACCTTGTGCGTGTGTGTGCCCATGGCACGTATTTTGCCCGTTTTACATACGCGTTTGTTTTAATTGCGAGCAACATGATATGCATCTGCGTATGCTTGCAATTAAAATCTTAATTGATCGGATTTACTAGGATCGTCATTCTGGTACACTAATGACTAGTATTCTCTCAGGTTCGCACGTCTGTCCCTTTTACCTTTCGTCCTCACTCCGAAGAGAAGACAAGTTTTTAAACCACGCTTCTAAAACTCGGGGTTTATTTTGTCTTTAAAATACAACCAAGCAAACATCATCAAACCGAGAATAACAGCAGGAACAACAAAGAAGTACTTGAGCAAGCCGCCGAGATAGAAAATAAATAAATAAACGAAACCGAACCACTGCAAGAAAGAAAATGCTCGAGTCTGCTCTACAGCAGAGAGGATGTGAGGGCAGCGGTTGGCAGAGGAGAGTGAGCCTCAGCTGGGTACCCCGCCGCTGTCTCCCAAGTTGCGTGCGAGGATTTTTTCTCCCCTGACAAGAAAATTACCCCTTACAGTGTTCTTTTGGGGGCTTATACATATTTTTACATTTTTTTGAGAGATGAAACAAGAGCCCCGTTATCCCGTTACCGCTCCCATTTTCCCCGTAGCACCGGAGTGACTACGAATGAAATCATATCTGATAGCATCCTCACGGGAAGTTCCTCGTGTCCTTTCCCAAACCGTAGGGTTTGGGAGACAGTATACTTCCCACGGAGGCAAGTCGAGGCCCCGTATGCTGCACCCAAAGACACGATATTCCCTATAAGAAAACCAACGACGGACCTAGCGGCTGGAGGTCCGGAGAAGAGCACCCCGCTGGAGCCCAGCCGAGCCCCGCCGCGGCCGCGGGCACTGCGCTCCCGGGGCGCTCCCGGCCCCGCTGCCCCACGGCCCCACGAGGGACTTTGGAGGCCCATCCGTCACCCGGACCGGGCGTTTCTGTTCTCGGCCTCTTCTCCAAGAGGGTCTCCATTGGTTTGGGCAAGCCCAACTTCAAGCAGAGCCTTAACGCCCGGACTTTGCCACTTTCATTACCTCCGTTCAAAACTCGAACCTACTTAACAGGTAGAGTTATTTTTCCGTGTTATTGTCCTGTTAATCATAGTTTTAATCTTGGTTTTATTTCTACACCGACATCAGAGACGCTGCCCCTCTTGACATTTTCCTAATCAAATTCATCTTTCTGTTTAATGGGAAATTGGGGTAAATTCTGCAGTAATTTCATTGCCCTGGAAGAAATCTTTAACTGATTGCTCTCTCCTAGACCACACAGGACCACACAAGCACCGCTGGAGGATATTACTGACCACTGCCTTTAATTTTTATTGTTTGAGTTATGTCTACCGACTGAATCTCGCTCTTATTAGCTTACTTGTTTTCTGCTTTTTTTCTCCCCAAGAGGATGGGTAGTAGTTTCTTTTCATAATCGCCTGTTATGAAAAAGCTGACTCTGATTTTCGGTTCTCGGAAGACAAAAGGAACATTTTGTATTCAAATACTATATTTTTTTGCCCGCAATAAACACAAGGAATGGATGTGAGTTCCCAGTTACCGGAAAGAAAGGTGACACTTCAAACTAACTTTTACAGGGTTAGAGAAAACAGAGCTTTCAATTAATGCTCAACTCATCTGTAATTGCTAATTAATACCGCGAAAAAAAATATGAAAAGCAAAATCTGGAGTAGCTGGAGACACTCACAGCTGCGGAAAGCTTTATGTTTAAATCTGTAGGGAAAAGAACTGACAGAAACATCTTGTTCCCTGGGCGGCTGGCCGCTGCCGCAGAGGAGAGAGCCTCGGACGGACTTGTGCTGGTTTTTCCAGCCACAGCCGGCTTCTGGTTTGGGGGGCGGCGTTTTAATGCCGCGGGTGTCCCCCTGCCTGTGTCTGTACAGGAAATGTCACCACTGACGAACAGAGCGACCCGGAGGGCTGCTTTCACACGCTCCTTTCCGCTGTTTTTCCCCCCCCCCCTTTTTTTTTTTTTCAAATAGGCAACCAGATCGGTCTGAACATCAGAGCTGACCACACGCTATAATTTCACTGGCATATTCTTCCAGTTTACACATGAAGGTCGCTCTGCGTGTGACCGAGTAGTCTCCATCGCTCATTTATCACTCGGAAACACGGTTCCTTCAGCGAGGTGAAGGCTTCCCCTGCCTATGCCCGGGGTTGTCCAGGAGATGGCAGGATTGCCTCAGACATGGCTGGGAATTCGCTCTGCCTGACAGGAGCCAAGCTCCATGGTAGCTGCAGGGCAGGCGGGCCGGCCGGCCTGCAATGCATCATTGTGCCACTGCGCATTTGCAATTCACTTTGTCGAGGTACATATTAATTATCTGTAATGATGCGCGCTATACTTCAGGCGAATCATTGTGCCTTTTTCTCTAAACGCGGAGCGCTGCCACCGGCTGCAGCTGAGGCTGCGCGGCGGCGGCGGCCGGGATCCGCTCCCGCGGGCGGGGAGCGCGGAGCGCCGGGGTCCGACCGGGTCCGTGGGCCCTGCGGAGATCCCAGGCTGTGGGCAAGGGGATTTTGAATAACGCCCCTCGGTGCCCAGCTCCAGGCTCAGGAAACTCTTTCAGTCTGCACTGGTAGGTGGACGGGCTGATGCCCGCGGCCCTGGCCTGGCCTTCCTCCTGGCTGGAGCTGCTGGCTTCTTAATGTTTCTGCACGTTGTCACGAAATTAAAAGGCGACTCCTTTCCATCTGGTACCGATTTACCAGCCAGTTCGGGTTTCCTCCTGCCCTGGGAAGGGAGCTTTGGCCTTGGCAGAGCTGCGTCTTCTGAGAGCCCGGAGACCGGCAAAGCCAAAGGTTAAGCTTGGAAGGAGGGAAGGGAACAGCCCGCGACGGCTCCGCGGCCGGGAAAGACAACAGCTCTGGCAGTGCCCGGCCTCCCCTCTGCGGGGGGACTCGTTGGGAGGAAAAACTTCTCCAGAATTAATAGGGCCAAAGTATGTGTGGTTGGGAGCGGGGGGAAAGAAAAGAAGAATTTAAAACATTCGGAGAAAACAAGGCTGCATCAGCGGAGAGGGCTGTTCCAGGTACTAACATGGTGTGTCCCACGACTCTCCTCTTTTCCCAGAATCAAACGAAAACGCACTTTGCGATAGCATCTGAAATGTTCCGAAATGGACTTTTTTCGTCCGTTGAGGGGAAAATTAAACGCCTCAAAAGCCGTGAACGTGCAAGCGGAAGAGAAAGGGGAAGGAAGAGGGCGGAGGAGGCGGAAGATAACCCCCCGCTGGAGCCAGCCGGTTGCGGAGCGGACAGAGAGGGGGACGCCCCGGGGCCGGCCGCCCCCGCGGAGCCCTGCCGGGGCACCGGGAAGTGCCGGGCCGGCTCGAGAGGGGACAACAAAGAGGGGCTGGGGCCACCCTCGGCCGCCGGGCACCGGGCATGCAGAACCGGGTTCCGGGGGGGGGGAGAGGAAAGACAGGCTCTCCCATCCCTCCCAACCCGGGAGTTTTTTTCGCCGGCAGCGTTTCTTTCTCCCTAAACCCCCTCTCCTAGCGGCAAGGCGCTCTCGGGTACGCCTTTCCCTCCTTTAACGCGCCTTGCAACGTATCTATCTCTCCTTTCCCAAGAACCGCGTCCCAGATAAGTGAGAAGATCCCAGACAAACCCGGAGCCGGCGAAGCGCCCTGCTGCAAAAAGAAGGCGATTTTCTTCCTCTCTTTTTATATATATCGAAAAGAAATCGTTTTATTAAAGACCGTTCAGGAATAGTTTGGCAACAAGATTAACAGCTTGGAAGTCCATGTTTCCAACACAAAGTAAAAGCAGACTTTAAGACAAGAAAATAAAAAGATATGGTTTATGGAGAAATAGTCTTACGGTATGTCTTACCCACATACACTGGTAATCAAAGTGTTTAGAGCAATAGTATATTATAATAAATAATACTAGTTCGGAACACACACATTTTAATAATTAGACGAGGCACATTAACAGAGAGGATATCGCTTCTCTCTCCTAGTAGTTGATTAGCGTGTCTGATCACCCTGTGTATATCATAACATGCACACTAGGCTTAAAATAATAAAAAATCGACAAAATCCTAGCCTTTCGGCCTATATAAATTATGGCATCTTTTGAAATTCCTTATTTATTGCTTCTGTCATTAACACCCGTTTATTTTTGTAAATTAAAAGTTAGCGGTGAACTTCACTTCTCCGACCAGGAGTTGTTTTGGGTTTGTTTTTTTTTTTAAGCGCTGTGACGGGAGAAAGGAGAAGAGTCTTGTGCTTTTTCGGACACACAGGCTAGAGCGGGCATTTTACACAAGCTCTGCGCGGACCTATACACACCTCTGCAGCGGCAGCCTCTCCCCTGGCCGCAGGACGACCCAGCCGGCCCATCAGTCCCGCCGAACGCCCGTCGCCGCGGTGCCCCGACCCGCGCCTCCGCGGAGAGCCCACCGCTTAGCCCCGCCGCCGGCAGCGCCCACCCGGGCCCAAGCACCCCTTCCCGGGAACCGGCGGCTCCTTTTTCAACCGAGGAATATGAAATTCTTCCACTGAAAACGAAACCGCAGGAACAAAAAACAAAACAAAAGAAAAACATAACAAAAACCAAACCCAAACCTGCGGAAGTGGGGAGCGCGGTGGGACGTGAGTGGGGCTGCGCTTCTGTGCTTTGCGCCCCGCAAGAGCTCGGAGAGATTCTCTCTCCCTCGAAAAAGCAATTAAAAACCCAGCTGCAGACATTACCCCTTTCATGCAACTCGCAATTCTCTCCGGGTCCCCGTGGGCTCGGCGGGTTTTGGCAGCAGCCGGGAGATGCCACGGGTCCGGACTCCGGCTTTCTTGCATTTTTCGATTGATTTATTTTTTTTTTTCACTCGGCGTGTTTTGAAGTTTACGATACCAAATCAAAACTGACACTTTTTGGCACTGGCTGTTGTTCAGAGAAAAAAAAAAAATCACAGAAAACCCCCCAAAGAGTTAAGCATTTAAGAAAGTTATAACTGTAACCGTTCAACATATTTAAATTCGTTTATACTGGCCTAGAGGGAAGAACAGAAAATATAATTAATATTAATATTATTATTATTTTCAAAAGGAAGAAACAGAACTATAATTCAAGATTTGTCAGCACTCTCTTCCACTGAGAGAAAAAAGCTGACTTTCATGGAAAACAATTCCCGAAATTTCGCCACCACTGGAAGGAGAAAAAAAAAATTAAATATATTTTCAAGTCTTTCCAAAAGTCTTTAGCTGGTCGTAAATTGAGTTTATATATCCATCACTGTCCGCAACTAATAGATCAAGATACATTGTCTTTCAGTTTGGAGACTATTTTCTTATCCTTCACCCTCCTGTTCTGAAACCAAATGGTAACTTGTCTCTCAGACAGGTTTGTGGCTGCGGATATCCTTCGCCTCTTGTCCTTGTTAATGAACTTGTTAATGGCATATTCATTCTCGAGTTCTTTAAGCTGCAGTTTTGTGTACGGCACTCGCTTCTTTCTCCCACGCCGGTAGACACACATATCGGGCTGGTTTAGTGCAACGTCTCCTATTGTAAAAGACATTATGTGAAAAATTAGAATTTTATTACAGGCGTTTAAAGCTTAACCGATACTTGTCGGGCAGTGGTTTTCACGGGCAAATAAATAATGCCGGGTTGTTTACAGTTTATTATCATTTACACTGCCACATTATTTGCACGTTAGTAAAGCACCAAAACCTTGATGGACTGTCATCACTTTTCAGGCATGCACCGGCCAGCGAGCGTGCAGGACGGCGGGGGCATTGGCTGGGGGGGCCGAGAGCAGGTCGGTCCTGGCAGCGCACACACAGAAATCGCTTTGGTGTGTGTTTCCCCGGGTTTGTTTGCATGTGGTTTGTGCCTCGGTGCCCTCACCACTCGCAGCCTCTTAAGTGCTCTGGGGCCGGGTCAGTCGCCAGCCGGAGAGGCAGAGGAGTGCAAGCCTTCGAGCCATGGTCCTGCAAACGCGAATACAAACCCGGCCACCGAGGGAAGCGGCAGGAGAAGGAGCCCGAGGCCGCCCGCGAAACGGGACTCCGGGGCCCTGGCGCTGAGTGGCGGGCGGGGGGCGGGGGGGTGTCTTTGGGGGTCACTCCCGCGGGGTGGAAAGCAGAGGGTGAAGTTTCCTCGGGGGTAGGTGGGGGATTGGTGGGGTGGGGAAGGAAAAAGGAATATCCACCGTCCCCCCCTCTCTCTTCGCTCTGTGCATGTCTGTGCAGCGTGTCCACCTCGGCAGGCCGCCCCTGCAGCCCGGGGGGCGGGGGAGGGGACGGGCAGGCGGACGAGGCGCGGGGGGGGGGTTCAGCTTAGACCATTTCTCTCTGTCTCGTACCTGGAAAGGACGATTTCCAAAAGTGTGAGCTCTGTGTCTGATCTTTGGCACAGTAAACCTGACTATTCCAGCCATTAGCCAGAGTCCAAGACTGGTAGCCCTCCATTGATATGTATGTTTCGTGTCTCGGTTCCCCAGAGCCAAACGTTGAGACCATGTCTATGTACCCAGGAACGTGCTGGTAGGGGGTTGTATAGCCCTGGTAGAAGGACACTTCCTTCGCCCTGGAGGAGACTTCATTGGCGGGGACACTCGTGCTGGTCAGACTGGAGACGTCCATGTACTTTTCCACGGGAAAGCCGCCAATGGAGGCATGGGGGGGAGACTTCAGGGCGTTTTGCTGGATCCCAACCCCGTGGGACATCCTGCAGCTATAGTATCCATTGCCAAAGTGATACCCATAGCCGAGTGCGGGGGCGGCGGCCGGCGCGGTGGAGCCCGGGCAGTCCTTGGCCGGGGGGTCGGGCCTCGCCGCCGCCCCCGAGCGCTCCCCTCCGCCGGCGTAGGCGAACCCCGAGGCGGCGGCGGCGGCAGCGGCGGCGGCGGCCGCTCGGCCCGTGTGCGCTGCCCCGAAAACGGGCGAGGAGAGAAAATTACGGCACTGCCCGGGGGCTCCGCCGCCGCCACCGCCGCCGCCGCCGCCGCCGCCACCGCCGCCGCCGCTGCTGTCGCCGCGCAGTCCGTCCATCTCCCAGCTCGCTGCTTTGCTCATGGCCTTGCACATCGCGGGCGGCGGCGGCGGCGGCTCGGTCCCCGGCCGGGCATGATGCAAAATGGATATTTGCCTCCAACAGGTTGGATCCTGGCGGTACGTTTATAAAAACGAAGTCCAGGTTGGGAGGGGGCACTGGGGAGGGGTTGGGCGGGCGGCGGTGATGCCCCTCCAGGCCAGCCTCACTCCTGTCGCTTTCATCCCCCCCCCACCTTCCTCCTGCCCGCGGCTTCAAAAGGGCCAGCGGACCAAGGATCCTCCTCTGGCCCTTTTGAAGCCGCGGACAGGGGTCCTTTCTGAAGGCGCGGGCAGGGGTCTGACCGGATCCCCGGCGAGACCTTCTCCAGCTCATTGTTGTTTCTGTGGCAGAGGGACAAACCCGACACGGTCTTTGTATCCCATTCTCCCCAACTCTCTCCTTCCCGGCGATGTATGGAGGAGAAGGGCTTTGTTATAGGGAAGAAGGGGTCCCCTGGCTCCACTGAGTTCTCATGGGAGACGCACCCACCCCCCACTCCCCTCTTAGCCTCTCAGATATTGATACCAGCCAGGAAAAGGCATCGGGTCTGTGCTCAGCGCAAGTTGCTAAACCTGGCACTCATTAGATGTGGCTTTTTTCCCCTTGCAGCGTCTGTTCATGTCGTGGTAAGGCAGCCTAGTTAAAACGCAGCGTTTGCTTATGCTGACGGCTGTTCTGGGGGTGACTTCCTAAGACTGTGGCAAATCCTTCTGTCGTCTCTCTTGACTCTCCCGCTGAGCCGGGATGGAAGTTGCAGGAGCACGAAGTGCTGGAAATGGAGCCAGCTCCGAAGACGAGTCGCAAGCCCAGCTCCAAACCCAGCCCCTGCCCCAGCCCCTCTGGGCCAGCTCCAGTCGCTCCGCGGCTGCGTATTGCAGACACTTAACCCTCTCTCGGGCACGGAGGGCAACAAGTTCCTGGGAAAGGCGGCAGCTCCGCGGGGGAGGGCAGGGAAACTCCGCGCCCGCTGAAGAGCATATAGCCGGGACCGTGTTTACTGTACTCACGGAGGCTCGGGCTCTGGAGACAAGAGAAGCAGCCTCCGTGGAGGTGAAACTCGGTGTTGACACCATTTCGGGGCCCTTGCTGAGCAGCGCGGGGCCCCCCGGGGTCCCCGCCCGGGCGCGGAGGGGCCGGGCGGTAGGGCGTCAGGTCGCCCATCAGCTGCCCGTCCCGCAGCCCTGCTTTGTAGCCGGTCTCATAGTCTTTGGCAGTTTCTGGGAGCGGGGTGAGGAATGACAAACGTGTGCCAGTAATCACAGCAACAACCGGATGACAACCACGAGTTCACGTTCGTTAGCTCTAACCACTTAATTGCTATTAATCTTTCATAATCAGCTAAGTGAGCCAGACGTGATTACGTGTTTCCCTCGGTTATAAGACCAATCAGTATTTACTCTTAGGACATGAAAACCTACATAATTAGAAGGGTGGTTTGTGGAGGCACAAGTTTCTCATCCTTTTATGTCCTTGCACGCAACTTTCTAGTGAAAACATTGTTAATACCCTTAAGTCCTGGGAAATGAGAGACTTTATTTCTCCGGACATCTTTCCGTTTGTATTCCCACCTCCCATTGTTTCTCTCCTTGCAGTAAATGCAGTGGAATTTTCTCTCCCGCCACGATATTTTAAACAAGGCCACCGAGAGAAAGGAGCACCTAAACCACAGAGTCTCGGAGCTTTTTGAGCTCCGTTATGTCAAAGCAAATGACAGTGCAGCCGCAGCGACGCAGGCAGAGGATCTCAGCCTTGCAGAGACCTCTATGCCAGCGAGAGTCCCTCGGTGCCCCAGAACCGTGTCTTCGGGCGGGTTTGTGGCCAACAACTTCAATTCCATAACGAGCCGTTTTGCGGAGGGTGTAGAAAACAGCTCTGCTTTGCATGGTAGGGTATTATGCACGCGAATAGAAATAACGAGCTCATGAGCCAAGGTCGGATCTCTGAGAGCATCCGCCCAGTTTACAAGTGGCAAGACGCGTTCCGCACCCCCAGCCCCGGGGGCCGTGCTGCGACCCCGGCCCCGAGCAGCCCACCGCCTCCCCTGCCCCGGGAGGACAATCCCTACCGAGACTTCGCTCCGCGGCGGGCAGGGCGACGTGCCGCGCTTGCCAGGCCTCTGCCTGCGGGACAGTCCTCGCCTTCCCCCGGCAGCGGCTCTGCGGGTGCCCAGTGCCCCGCGGACCCACATTGCATTTTCCATTGACACATTGCAGGGGAATCTGCGTAACATACGAGATAGAGACCATCGCTGCAGAAAGTGGCTGTGTTCTCCCCCCGAAAAAAATAGTTTTCACTCCCCTCCCCCCCGAAATTATCTCATTTCCTCTAATACATTTGCCATGATTTAACACAGGTAGGACTCCACTCAAGCTTTTAGTGCAGGCTTTTAGTATTTGTTGTCTGTCCCCCGCCTGTTCTCCCCCAAGGTAAAACAACCTATTTTTTTCATCACCTCACTCGCCACAACTTGCCGATGGTAACTATGCCTTTAGGAAGTTGCTTCTCTTGTTAGTGTTTACTGCAAGAGAAAAGACAGAGAGAAAGACATAGAGAAAGAGAGAAAGAGAGAAAGAGAGAAAGAGAGAAAGAGAGAAAGAGAGAAAGAGAGAAAGGAAGGAAGGAAGGAAGGAAGGAAGGAAGGAAGGAAGGAAGGAAGGAAGGAA
>KZ505638.1:45583-48083 GCA_002844005.1 Limosa lapponica baueri
TTATTATTTCGGTTTGAGTTCGACTAAATGGGCAATGTCTCGCGTATTTCTGTACGACAAGCGGTAACTAATGAAGCTGCCGCGGCCGGGCCAGTGACGGGAAAGGAAGTGTGAGATTGACAGGATGGGGAGAGGCATTTTTTAAGCTCATGCTTTCTAACTACCATAATCCACGCTATCTGGGAAATACTTGAATCTCTCTAGGTGTAGGCTGTCGTCCTGAAGCATTTGCCTTCCAGACACTTTTCTAAATTTAATTCTTTTTCTTAGTGTCTTTCTCTCCTCTCGGTAAAACGGCTCTTGGATTTATTTCTCACGCATCTCTATCGCGCCTTTGCCTCTGAAAAGCCACCACTGGGTAACTGAGACCTGCTATACCAAACCACTGCTACTGGAGGGACTTCCTTGAACTTGAAGAAAGGCACATCAAAAACCACCAGTGTTACTGCCATGTCAATTTTGATGCTAATAATGTGCAGATTATGACGAAAATTGCCAATCATGTTCTCTGATGGACCTCCTTTGAATGTGGAATTGGAAAAAAGTTCCCCGCACAGAGACCTGCTGTCAAGTACTAACAACCCGCTAAGGGAAGTCATTAGAAGAGACAGATAAGAGACTTGGTACATAAAACATTGTTCTTGGTGCATAGAATGTATGTTATTTAATGTTATCTCTGTTACCTGAAGTGATTTCGCACACGAAAGCCACTTTCTTATCATCTCAATTGCCAATTTTCATTTTGGTAACTTGGACGCCCCGGGTAGACTTTCCTCTGTTAAGTTGATATTCCACCAATGTGAAGAGCCTCATTAAATCAAACCCAGATATTTCCATAATGCTCCCTACAGAGCCACTTCACTCTTCACATAATGAGATTTTTCTGAAGAGTTGAAGCCCTCATCTAACTTGCTATTGCTTGTTTAGGCCCTGTGTGAATGTGAATACACACACACACACGTACACTCTCACAAAAAAAAAAAAAAAGGAAAAGAAAAAAAAATCTCTATTATATATTTCGAATAAGCGTCCTAAAATACTTCTATTTTTAACACACTGGATTTTTTCATATTCTAATAACGAACTTTCAGGAAATGATTTTAAAGGCTATGCTGTTTTGTTCAGTGAACATAAATCGTAGGTTTTTTTGTCCAACGGGACAGATTTCTTGGGCGGGGGTAGGGAAGGGCAAAGGAGAAATATCCCAGGGCTTCTGGAGCGGATTCCTGACAAGACATGTACATTTTCCGGGTAGAGAACTTTAAAGCACGGTAGAAGACACTTAATCCACAAATTTCTCATTTTGTAAAGAATGAATAGGAAGACTACTTATGTAAAAATATTGATTATACCAGCTGTTGTTCACTGAGTTTACATTGAAATTTTTTTATTAATATATAATTTAAGGCTAAAGAAAATAGACCAAAACGTAGCACTCTTTTACCAGCTTAACCTTTTCGGTCGTTGGAATCATTTGTTATGATCACACAAGTTTGGGATGTATATACGACGATTTTGGCAATAATGTTTACATTTTTCCAAAATATAGATATATGTCTATTAAATGATCGATGAGGACGCTGGTTGGTAAAATTAACATAAAATCGTTTTATGTTAGGTCCGTTGGACCTGGTTATTATATGAAACTGTAAATAAAGTCTTTGTGCTTTAAATATTGCTGGCTGTACGAACTCACTGTAAAATATTTTACAAATGTGCAATAATTATAAAGCTTTGTATATTACGTTATTTATTGTGTTTGGTCATGTAAAATAAATGTTATTTAAATCAAAGCGAGATTATTTGTTTAAGAGGCTGCAAAACATTGCGTACTGATGTTTGTTTTTAAATATGGCATCCAGGGTTATGAGAACTTCTTAAAACAACATATTTAAATGCCTTTTAATACACATATCAGATGGATTAATTCATACTAATCAGTATTTTTACTGCGAATGCTATGCATTACTCATGTTTATAGCAGATGTGTACTAAGTCCAAACATTGGTTTAACATTAATTGGCTGGCTAAACAGATGTGTGTTTACAAATATTACAGAGATATTCTGTAAGAAAAAACAACGGAGAAAAATTATTTCGTCCGCTTTTTACGCTTTTGTCCGCGCCTGGGGTTCCCATGTAGCTGAGAAAATATTAATCGTCTTTCAGTCTGGAAAAGGTGCGCCTTTAATCTAGTGTCGAGAAGGCACCCAACAAAATCCCGGGGCTTTTTTTTTTTTTTTTTTAGCGCGGAGCGCTCTCTCCATTTGTCAGGCAAAAATGATGCTGCGGCCGCTCCTCGGCAGAGAACCTGCAGACGCGGCAGGGACTGTCACAGCTCCTTCTGCTGCCCTCTCCCCCCGGCGTTCACGCTCAGCCCAACTGTTCGTATATTTACAGATCGGCCGTAAAATCGATATTTCGATGGAAAAATGCAAGAGTCAATGGTGTGTGCAAAGCAGTCTATTTCTATTCGATTTGAAAACCAAGATGTCCCTTCC
>KZ505638.1:50583-86087 GCA_002844005.1 Limosa lapponica baueri
AATAAAGACATCCCGAGGCATTATTTACAAGCGCACATAATTTACCTATGCTATTTGGCAAAGCAACTTCGGAAAAGAAAGTGAATGAATAAATACTTCATAACTGCTGGTAGAACAGACTGGCTCCTGTAATGAAGAAAAGATTTATGTCACGTTATTCCAGCCCAAATAGCAGCAGCCTCTGTTTGTCTCAGCCCAGTGCTTCTATTTAAATGTTACTTTCATATATTATGTGGCATTAATTTAACTATAGCTCATTAAGGCAGAATGAAATGGTTAAATTAACTTATCAACCCATAATGATGATGAATGAGGTATTAATTCAGATACAAGCTGGGCAATTTGCAAGTTTACGCATTCTGATGGTTCTCAAATAACATTTTGAATAGCGGGTCAGCGCCTCAATCAATTACATAAGCATGTAAAGTCGGTCTCTCGGAAAAAAATCCTTTTTCATGCATATGCATTAAAACATGTTCGCAATTATCCTCGGAAATTGCCTTCATTGGATTAAGCAGCAGTCTTGGACGCGGGTTCTGGTCTTCCCTGTGCCTTTATTAAAGCTGTGAGCAGCGCTGGCTACAGCAGCCGAGGCAGGGTGTTTGTTTAAACAATGTTTACCAAAGAAAGGCGAAGCCGCTGCACTGTGGTGCGGGTGTGTGTGTGTGTGTGTGTGTATATGTGCATGTTTTAACAACAATAGGCAAAACTCGGCTGGAACCGCTCCCGTGAATTCTCCAGTAAATACTGTCTCTCTCCAAGAGAGCCAGCAAGTCGCTTCGACGGAGCCCTTAATGTTTTCCGAGGACGCAATTAATTTCTGCCCTCAGAGAGAGACTTCTGATAAGTGTCCTTTACTTGGACTCCTTTTAGGGCTCTTGACTCATTATCTATGAGTGGTCTTTGTAGGAGGAATATTAGATGCGTGGGGCTGACACTCGGCTTTTACGTGCTGCGTTGTACAATAGGCGCAGTGGCAGGGGGAAGTACTAATTACCTTAAGGCTAGCTAATAACGCAGTTTTCCAACATTACCTCTAACGGGTTGAAGTTAGTAATCAGCAAGAAAATCATCATCAGAAGCGGCGGAGAAATCAGGGGCACACACGGATTTCGACAGGTCCGTGCTAATGGCAGAGGAGAACACAAATCAGTGGGAGGATGATTATGACCGATCCAGCCTTTCAGGAGGACTTGAAAATAGCAGCTCCCGCCCGCCGGAGTCATTAGGCCGGGGAGCAGCCGCCTTCCCCGGGCACACAGGGACTTTTTAGACTTGTCGGAACCGTTTCAGCCCTCTCCGCCGCCTGCTTCTATCAGCAAGGCCTCGGCGGATTATCGTTGCGAACGCGGGGTTCACCCTTAAAGATCCCCCGGCCGAGGCAAGGGTGTCCCGGCAGTGGGCTGGGGTCTTTCTGGGGGGCGGGAGCCAGCCCGGAGGGAGGTCCCGGGAGGGGGGGACACGGGACGGACGCGGCTTCTGACTCCCCGCCTTGAACATTGAACTCAAGGGTGATTTGAAAGGGGTCCCCTCGCCTCTGCTCCGTCATCTGGTGAAGCCATTTAGTGTTAATTAATTCCTACCAAATGATAAAACCAGAAACGACCCTCCTTTTCCATGACGAGAAAGTATATATATATATTTAATTATTTGGGTTGATTTCCTTACGAGACAGGGCAGGAAGCTGCAGCTCTCCTTCGTGTCCTGCCTCGCCCCCTTTCCTGGCAGGATTGCTCCCTTCCCAGCTCTCCCTTTCTCCTCTGGCACCGGCTCCGTTGCTCCCGGTGACCAAACCGAGCACTGCGGCTCCGGGTGGGGAAACGTTCCGGGCGGGAGCGGGGTCTCCCCGCAGTCGGGCACGGGGAACTCCCGCACAGCTCTTCGGGCTGGCCGGGGGATTGTCGCCGTCAGGGACATTCCCGGGTGGGAGCACGGAGAACCGGCAGCCTGGGACGCGCCGGGGATGTGGGTGTCCCGGCCCCGCTCAGGCTAGCGCGGGTGGCGAGCCAGCCCGCAGGCTGGTCCACACCGCCCCGCTCCGAGGAGGTCCCTTGCGCTGCGGCTCTCCAGCACAAAACTCAATTATAAAGGTTGTGATTACAACGATATATCTCTACCGCGCCCCGCATGCTCGGGTGTCAAGGGTAGCGTTGTAGAAAGGGTGCGAGGGGCAGCAATTCATACGAGACAGCTGACAGTTCTTTGATGTGAAAATGATGCCCTGATTTTTACTCCAGGGTGCACAGCTGAAGAAAGATCACACCGTTTAAAAAGAGAAATTTAAACTCAGATGATAATAGTAACGAGCCAAGGAGACGAGCTATAGGGAAGTCAATTTTACAACGAGAAAAGCAATCTGTGAAGGCCTTGTGCAGCCTGTTGGGTCCGAGCGAGTGAAACTAAGTTCCTGAGAAATCATTAATCATGGATGATCTTTGCAGGTAAAGACAGTCATCCCCGCGCAGGTTCTCGGTATCGCCGGCCGCCGGTCCCGGGGACTTGTGGTGCCTTCTGAGAGGAGGCCTCGGACACGCCGGGCGGCAGGAGAGGCCCAGGTCTCTGCCACTCGTGTCTGGCTTTCACCAAGAAGGCTCTCATGACAGAAAAGAAAACAACCCAACAACGTCTTAGTTGTTTTCTTTATAAAATAATGTGAGGGACAGATTCTGGCTTAAAGTGCTTTTTTAAAAAAATAAAAATAAATCTACTTTTGCTCCCCTCCGCCCTCCCGGGACGTAAAGCAGGCGGCGCTGCCCGTCCCTGCCCGAAGCGGATCATTCGTTCGCTTCCTTCCCACCCGTGAGGCGCTGCAGCCCGCGGGCCCGGGGTGCCAGGCTCCGCAGCTACTCCTTCCACTCCCTCTCTCCTTCTCTCTTTCCCTCCCGGTGTCCCGTGAGAGCTCCCGATCGGCGGCGTGTCCCGTCCCCCCCCGCCGCCTCTGCCGCCCTGCCCGGCTGCAGGCAGCCTGCCTGCCCTGCCTGCCCTGCCTGCGCCCCTACGGACAAGACGGTGGGTTCCTTCCAACCGCAGGAGCTGGTTCAAAGCTTCCTTTTTCTAACCAATGGCCAGGCATTATTAACACATTATTAAAACTCCGTTCAGAGCACCTTAATGAGACTTTCACTTATTAGTAATGAGAGCGAATTTCAGAGGAGTGATCAGTTAAGCCTTATCTATAGTTTTCAGACTACGCAAATGAGGCTTTTACCAAATTGAATTCAACTTCTCTTGGCATTCAGAGGCTGAACTCTTTATCTTTCGGCGTGAGGTGGTCACCAGGACCAGAGCAGTTTTGTACGAGAAGACAAGCAAGCAAAGAAAACTTATTCTAAGGGTAAAATCGTTTCGGGGTATTTGCTGTAGAGCAGAAGCAGCCCCGGGATGCTGGTGAGCTGCGTAAACACCCTCTACCCCCCCCGCCCCGTCCACACACCAGCCAGCTGGTGGGAGTCCTCTTCTTCTCCACACTCATCTTTTGCAGACTACTGAACCTGACAGAAAAATGAAGCTTCCCCTTCCCCAAATCTCCTTTCTTCTGCTACCCCGGTCTCAAAATTGCCGTTGTCAGCCCCTATCGAGAAACCTCCACGCAGCAATAATCAGGCACAGGACAAAACGCGTCCTCAAGGCAACTAAGAAAGGGTCTGACAAACTTCAGAGTAGAGAAACACAAATACATTTTCCAGTGCAGATTTATTATGGCTTCTGTCTGTTTTGCTGAGTGCGAGTCAGCCAGAAGTGGAAATATCGGCTCGCTTTGACAGTGAGCAAGTCTTAAAATTACGGATCGAATCAAACTTTCAGGAGCAATTGAAAAAGCGCCCAGAAACCCGATCCCGAGCCTTTCGGGTACCGCTTCGTGACCACTGCCTCTCCCCGCTCAGTGGTCCCCTGCTTTCGGAGAGCCGAGCTGTCACCCAAGGGGACCCGCGGGGCCCGGCCCGGGCGGCGGCTGCCCCGGGCGGGGGCTGGCACCGGGTCCCTGCCCCGCCACCGCCCTCGGGGGGCACCCAGCTCGGCTCCTTCAAACCCAGGTCACTCCTGAGCCGCCGTTACCACCACTCCTTCTGGTCAACAGAGAGTGACTTTGCTGCCCCGTGTCTTTCGGAAGTCTGTGTTTCCGGGTCAGGTCTATTTAGGACCCAACGTGGTTCTTCCCTCATTATACTTAATTTAAAACACCGGGAAGACGTTATTTGTTGTCGTACTAAATAGAACATATCACCTCTAGTTAAATTTGTAAATTATATTATGCTGCTGTTCTGGCTTTGTTTTTCATAATTTTTAAAAATCTGAACAAATCAATTATATTAGCCATATGGCTTGATCATATCAGCTAATTTCCATTTTTGTACAGTAATTGTTGTTTAAACGCTGACAACTTATTAGTTAAGGTGTTTAGGAAAGATGTCTCCAGTCCTGTCTTATTTAAAAGATGATTGAAGTGACAATGAATACTCCAAGCAAAGTCATTAAACCATTCCTCCCTGTATTTTTCACTTTCTGTGTATTTAAAGAGTTCACAACAGCAGTAGCTGAGCTGCAGCCTGATTTATACTTCTGGAATGGAGGCCATGAGACCATCAGGCTTTCAATTCAATCTATTCCAGTTTGTAATGATTTGCTTAAAAGGAGCCAGTTTTTGGTATGCAGCAGGTAAGTAGTCATTTTTCTTAGTTATTTTAAAGGTGTGTAGTATTGAGAATATACAAGTGGTTCCACTCTGGCATTTGCACACTGCAAATATAAAACTTCACCCCTCAGTGATCTTAATACTTCGTCCATTAAATGTACTTACTCATTTAAATGGCAGTGTATTTAACTGCTAAACAGATGGTCTACAGTGCGCACAATTATAAAGCAAGGGTTTGTGTATGTTGCCATATTTTAGACTCCAGATTTCCTGCTTCCCTATACATTTTTGCAAGCAGTTTTTTTTTTCCATACAAAACACTAACACAGGTGGAGAAGCAGTCTGGAATTCATTTCTTCTGCTATCAGAGATCCAGAGCATAGTCCTTCAGGCAATCGTCTTAATTTTTGACAAGGACTTTAACTACTTTGGTACTTTAGATTTTTAGAGCATTTTAAAAAACATTCTGAAATGCTCTTTAGCACCCTGGGGTTTTAAATATTTGACAGACATTTCTGATGGTGTTTACTTTATTGAGTAAATACTGAAAAAATATCTTGGCAGAAAAAATATCTGAAGCAGTGACCAGGCAATGAGAGCTGGGATTTTTTTTAAGCTGCAAATGAAATGAGAAGGTCACAAAAAATGCAGAAAGTTAGGAAAAACCAAAGCTGAGGTTTGCATTACAAACTGACTACATTTGCTGTAGGCCTGTCTCACCCAGGCACAGAGAAGCTGGTGTTCACTCACTGATCAGCTAATTTAGCCTGTGTATTTATCTTGCCCAAGTAGGGCTCTCAGCAATATTTCTCATGCAAGATTCCGACTCTGGGTTAAATACAGATTTGGCAATTTTCTAACTGGACTGTCTATGGTTCTCCTCACTCCCATTGCTGCGTATCTTGCAGACATTAACAAATTAACTCTCAGAATGACTATAAAGTGAAGATTTAACTCCGCTTTATAACTGGGATCCCAGACATCAGAGACACATGAAAGCTGCATTCATTTTGTATGTCCCATGGAGGATACTGAGCTGATAATTTCGGTGTAGTTAGCTATGTTATTTGGTCATTGCTTTGTAAAACAAAATATTGAATGTGATTTGAAATCCTTAACATGGAAAATACAGTTTGTAAACAATTATGAAAAGCCGAATTTAATGTTGTGCTCAGCCTTGTATGCAAGTTCTGTACCAAAGCAGAGGTGGAATTATATTAATCAAAGCAGCATTCATCTATCCTATGAGACCATTCCTCCCCTTGCTTCACAAAGCCTTTCCAGCACCATTTAAATTCTCCAGCAAATGGCTGGGGTTTTACCAATATCAGACTTTCACTACACAGCCTGGAGTCACTTTCAGAGGAACTCGTCTGCCCTGGATGAGTTCAGCCATTCACGCAGCAACAGAGATGAGGATTTTATTCTCCATGACTGCATCGTAGTGCAATTACAGCTGGCGGAGTAAGGTGAGATAAGGCTGCATAAATCACCCTAAAACTGTCAGTTCCTGAGTTCCAAATGCTTGAATTTTCAACCATAACTTCTTTTTGAAACAGCTCTTTACATCCAGTTTCCTGGATTAAAGAATCAGTAAAAGATCAATCCTTTCCCTGGAAACCTCCCACCATGATCCATCACTACCTGGAACCATGCTGGGTGGACCTGTTAGGGTAGCCAGCAGAGGTGAGTGGGTAAGTGGCATACATACTGCTATCAGGGGCTGGCATACATACTGCTCTTTACTAACAGGAGAAGAACATCAAACTTCAATCATCAAATCAAGAAGTGAGTCTGTTGTAAAGGACACAGATCCCTCTCCTGATGTTTCCACCAACTCTGACCCCTTCTGTTCATGTTAGGTTTTGCTCATCCTCTTCCCCCGGTGCAGTCGCAGGCTGCTACTTTCCCACTGTCAGAGGTTAGACCTTTCAGTTGTCCCAAATAGTCACTGTGGGTCTGATTTAAAATTCAGTGAAATCTCTGGGATTTGGATCAGGCCAAAGTAGCTGCAAATGATTTATATGATTTAATGGTTTGTTTGAACAAAAAATTCAAGTTGCTTTTTTCGCTAGTCACTTTTAACCACTTACCAGAAATCTGGCTGTGCTTGAAGAGAAGATATGACTGTGGATGAGCCACCCAGGTCAGGGGAAAGAAGGAAAGGTTGGACTTTGCATAACTTTCACTGGCTTGTTAGATACAGAATTTATAATTTTGAGAGACTGGGTGTTCTTGTTAACACAAACACATAAGCAAAGCATGGACTGCCATTCCAGTTTGCTGTAGGCTTACTCATTGTCACTATGGGTTTTTCATTGGGAACCTGGCAGAAACAGTCCTAACATGCAACAGATTTAAAAGGAACATGAGGGATTTTATGTAAAATGAAGTCTGCACTGCTCGTGACAAAGTACCTAACTTGGGGAGACCTGTTTGCAGATCTGTAGTTCCATGTTTGCAGTTCTGATAAGGTGTTCAAGGAAGATGTAAGCCGCCACAATTCATGTTGTACCAAAGGCATGCTGAGGCACTCAGCTTTTGCATGACATAGAGCAATCCCACCTCTGATGATTTTTAATTCATCCACCTCTTTGTCCAGCATTGGGATACTGTGAATGCATAGCAGATTGGTTTCTCTGGGTTTTGGTCAGAGAAGTTACTTTTTATGTTCCATGAGGTTTGTTTTACTGCCCAAACCAGGGAAATGTAAACCCTAGAAGAAAGTGTGATTATCATTTGGGAAGAAACAAGACATTTTCAGAAGGAAGCATAAAGGCCTCAAAGCTCATCTGTATATAAGAAGGAAATATGGTCAAGGGACTAACTGAATCCTGCGGCATAATCTTCACACAGATCAACAGGCACATTGCACTAGCTTCAGTGTCTTCCAGATTTACTCTTGGCTACACTTCAGTGTTGATCAGTCCCCAGCCACACCACACAACTATTTCAAACACAACCCAGAGATCATTTCATCCATTCACATTTAAGATCTGGAAAACAGAAATTGGTATGCATCAGAGCTGTCATTCCAACTCCTGGGATTTGTCCAACTCTTGGGGTTTGGGCAACTGCCATTGGAAAAACTGTAACACTTTCATTACTCTCATGAGTTTGCCAGTTAAAAAAAATTCAGTCAAAAATGGGAAAATCACTTTTCTGTCAGTTTGTCACTTCCTAGAAATGTATAGAAAGTACTCAAGAGAGGAGACTCTTACCGATCAGTTAATCACCAGCTTCAGACAAAGTAAAGAGGGCAAGTGAATGGTGTCTTGCATTTTAGTATCTGCTCAAATTTTACATCTGTGTGCCTTATTATATTATCTTTACAGAGTTGCCTATGACCCATTAGCTAAACCTAAGTATGGAAATACAGGTATCTTAGGAATTTGTATGAGATAATTTTAAGAAAAAGGGTGAGAATTGAAGAGATGGTTTGGTTTGAAGGGATTTGATGTCTTTGAGAGAAAACAATATAATTTTCTTCAAGGAAAGAGGGTCCTATTTTTCATTGTCCATTCTGTCCCTGCTAATCTTTGTGGTCTGTTTCTCATGGCTGAGTCATAAACCATTGGAAGGGGACTAATCCAGTCAGAAACACGAATGAGAAGGAAAAAGTAGGACAAAGGATTCCTGACTCGCATTTGCAGCCATCCAACTTCATAGAGAGAATAGTAACATTTTAGTAAGCTGGAAGTGAACAAAAGTTATTTTTCAGACATGCATTGAATCATTTCTAGCGCCTTATAAAGCATTATTTTGTTGACAATGTCTCTTAAAATATCTGTTTATGAAATGCAGTGTTACTTCATGAAATATACCATTTTGCTCCATGAAAAATAGCCCTTTTTCTCTGAAAAAAACCCCAACACAGACTCAGCAGCAGAATCTTTAATGTCAAGAAATGGGCAAGATGTCAGTTTTATGCCGCATCAGAAAGACAGATATATATATTCTACCATTTCTTCTATCCTATTTATGATTGTTGCAATCACAAATAATGTAGCCAAGATCTAGTATCTACTTGACCTGTATGTATTGCTAGATCTTGCTCCGAGGGTAACAGCACTTCATCTTATCTATTTCTCTTCCTTGAGTTTTTATCTAGTATTTAAGTCTGTTCTTCAGGAGCCCAGGAGCATGACTGTAGTATGTAGTCTTTCCCTCAGTTGATGTGCAAAGACCATATCAAAAAAACCCCTGAGATTAACATATATGACATGCTTATTAGTAAAAAAGCTGGATTTCACAACCTTTTGTCTGTGTATGTTACAACTTGGATGGCACAATTCAGATGATAAAACTGGAGTATGATGGCTTTTATTCTGGTGAGTGGCATGCTGCATGCTATAACATGTTGCAGTGCCTTTTCATATTCTGTAAAAGCACTTTCTGTATCACATTTTGAAATTAGACGTTTGTTTAACTAAAATAAAGATTTTTTTAGCTAAAATTGCATTTAGCTTTCATTAGCTTAATCTTAGTTCACATATTAATTTACAATATATTATTTACATTTGTGAAGAAAAAAGGTATTGCTGTGCAGATAGGTCTGTGTAATTAGTTTGTAAAAGAATAATTCTATATACGTTTTCACAGATCTCTTGTGAGTCTTTGAATGTTGGATGTCCTCCTTTAATAGGTGATTACACATCTAGGTTCCACAGCTCACTTTCGGTCAGATCATGACTTTTTGGGAGCTGATTTTCTGGGAAAGTTTATCTCCATTTTTCTCTATCTCCCTACCTTCTATATCATCTCCTAGTAGCTTTCTCCTGACAGACGTCTGGACAATGTCCTACTAGGCTTACCTTGAGCTGCCACTAGCCGTTTTCCAGGTAAAAACCCTTCCTGTCCTATAGGAAATAAAGCATATGAATACTCTTTTGCTCAGCTAAACTATTAGCCTGTTGTCAAACTATTGAAAAATAAAGCAAAGCAATGTGCAAATCTCAGCAGGAAGCTTTTCCATGTTATGATCCTTATATTTCATCTGAGTGCTAAATGCATGAAACTGGTTACTGATAATGATCTAGTTTGGGTACTAAAATGTTTCAAGAATTTTTCCTCTGTCTTTGAGAAATATCACAACATTTCTGTAGTCATTCTGGTCTCACATAAAAGTTATTGCACATTTTGAGAAGGTTTCCCCAAAGGCTTGGAACATCAATTCTCTTTTCTAAAAGACCCTTTATAAGTTATCTCCTTTTTGAATTTCTCAGTCTGGAAGGCAGGAACTAGACCCAGCTAGAGAAAGAGCTTCAGTAAAAAAATTCTGTTCAGTTACTGAACCCATCAGGAGAAGTGCCTTCTACCATAATTTGAAAATACTGATCAATTAAAGCAAGAGAAGATAAATTGTTGCTTGAGTTTGGTTTGATAAATGTTCACCCACTACTTGAGAACAGCTACTTTCAAAGCTAGGCAGAGATGATAGTGCAGAAGAACGAAGTTAGGAAGTGTGGAGAAGCTGGAGAAGTAATGCAGGTGGGATTTGCCATGGGGTCCTCGTGCAGTATCAAGTTGGATAACATTTTCCTTGTTGCTCTGCTGAATGTCCCACTGCCTCCACCTCAGACCTGGGATCCAAATCAAGCATGTGGTCAGCTGCCACAATTTCTGAGATGCTAGAGTTAAATTTTATGAATTATATGACCCACTGCCTGACAGGGATGTTAGATGAAGCACCTGGGGTAATGGCAACTGCAGTACTGAAGGAACCTGCGCAAAAAATGAACTACATAAGGCACTAAGTCCTTTGGTTTTGCTTGGATCCCATACTGCACTTGGGCTTGAACTCCATTCCTTTTCTTGCACTCCTCATAACATAATAACACTCTCATTGGTCACAGTAACAAAAGGAAAAAACTATGTTTTTTTGTGAATCGATAACAGCTGTAATGGATTCTTACCTTCTTTACCTTCTGCATATAAAGAAACAAGGAAACAAGGATTCATGGGATTCAGACGACTATTGCGATCAACTGAGGTAATACGCTGCCCCTAGTTATATGTTACTGAAAAAAATTTTTGATCTATACTTGACTTGCCAACAGTATCAGCACTTGACCTACAAAAAGATCTGTCAGGGACAAAATAACCCAGGCCCATTAGCAATCCTCTGATTATTGCCTTTAACAGTCTCATTATAAGTGGCCCTGAGACAACGTGTTGCAACGTATCTCTCACTGGACAATCAGAGTGACTCCTTAGAGCTACATGGCATGAATGCAAACACAAACAGCATCCTCCCACTCCTCACCCTCCTTTGAGTTAAACCCTGTAACAGCATCTACGCTGCCCTGCCTGCAGCTCATACAGTCACACTCTAATAACCTTTAAACAAGCCAGGGGTGTAGCTCTAACAGCTCAGTGCTGGGTGTGAATTACATGACCCATCCAAAAACCTGGGTAAATAAACCATCTATTGATGGAGTTGATATTCCGCCACACTGAGCACCCTGCTACCCTGGCTACGCTGCCACCAACATCCAAGTCTAATGAGTTTAAAGCTAGCTCAAGAGTGCCTCCATTTGATTACATTTCAGACATATTCTTGAAATTGCCTCTGCTTTTAGATCTTGGTTTGTGCTCCTCTGTCGGGTGAAGCAATCTGTAGTAGTCTTTACTGTTTCCCATGGAGTTACTTTAAATAATGTAATTGAGTTGCATCTTGTCTGACAAACTAGACATATCAATTAATTAAGTTTCCTAAGGTATGGAATTTCTCTTAGTTTTTTATTAATTTTTGGTCATCCTTGGTCCATGTTTTCAGCATGTTTCAGTGTGGATGCAGAGCAGAGCTACTGGGACTGGACTGTTCTAGAGCTGATCTCACCTGAAACGAAATCAAGTCCCTGCTTTGTCTCATTATGCCTGAGACGGAGTAGGCAGTAGTGTATCAATATGGAAAGAAATGCTTCAGTATTACCTAAGTCTCAGATGAAGTGCGTGAGCTGAGGTTGTGGGTAGATAAACAAGGATTTGGGACATGAACTGGCTCCACTGTGGTAGGCTGGGTGCCTGACTGGAGACATTCATGGAGGTAAAGAAGATCATCTGGGTGGTAAGAGAGCTACAGCCTGACAGTCATTTAAAACCCAGGTTTCTACATAAAGTGGTGGACACATGTTGAGATTCATTAACCTGGATTCTCAATCTGGGGAAAATTAATTTGATTAATAATTGGGGGTGTGTCTACCATAGAGTTGCAGTTCAGTATGCTTCTGCAGAGAATATTCTGGTTGTCTACCTTTTTCTGCTTTGCTTCGCATGGGTAGGCTAACCTCAGAGCACACCTGGGTTCATTTCAGATGAGCTATCCTGGAGGGTATCTTCCTGCACACCAGCCACAAATGGGCATTCAGCCCACGGGACTGAGCCAGAGCTAGCAGAAGTAGAAACCCCCTGAAATATTTAGGATGTAGCTGTCAAGTCCTAGCACTGTTGGTTTGTGATACTTGCTAATGGAGGCATAACCTGTGACTCTTGCTGGCAGGCAGGCAGGAGGAGATGCTTCTAGGGATTACTCAAAGCTGCTGTGACTTTTCTCTCTTGCTCTCTTATTGAATTTTTTTTTTGTATTTAAGTTAAATGTTTTATTAGGGAAATTAAGGGGATTTATTTTGCTATTGTCACAATAGCGTGTTGCTCCCTGCATGAGCCTCTGTCTCCTTGAAAAAGAAACAGATATTCTGCCAGTTGAGCCATCCAAGTCAAGGTTCAAAGTTAGAAACGATCTCAAAATCAACACAGCTAAGCCAATATTTAAATAATTAATGGGAAAAAAAGTATTTTGTCAGTGGTAGAAACTGTTGCATGTCGTGGGATTCTAGCATGCATTATTCATTACAGTTGGTACTTTTCAGCTGAGTGCTAATAGTTGCCATCTTGCTGGAAAGTAAAGTCATCTGTGACACTAGCAGGTGGGAGGCATGAAAACATTTCTCAGTCATCTTTCATATAGCTTTAACAACCAGCAGAAAAAGTTTTATTATTTAAACAGAGCTTTAATATAAACTTGTTATTAAACGTTGCTTAAATAATAAACCTTTTTTCTTCTGACTGTTAAACCTATATTGAAGCAGGTTGGAAATGAGCTTACAGTTTCTTCCACCAGGTTCTCACACTGCTAGTATACATTTATAACTGCTCCCCAACCTGTCTCTTTGTGTATTATAAACTTCTCCCATTCACTGTCTGGGTGATACCAAGTACCCCAGCTGAGAGTTCATGGAATTACCTGCACAGTAAATGAGAGAAGTTAATGATGCCCAGAAGAGAGAGGCAGGGAAGCCATTATAACTGCATTATAAAACTCCAGTGTGTTTCTTGTTGGTGCTGCATAGCTTGGCCAGTCTCGCAAACATTGTGTTCTCCGGGTTTCCAGTTGGCACATCCTCGGTCCTGGGGCAAGCAGAAGAGAAATGTTCAATCAGAGCTGGTTTTGAAGACAGCACAAGGCCTATAGTGCTTGATGTGATAAGGCTTTACAAAAAGGTGCAACCTGCCTGGGGGATGGTGTGCCAGTGCTCTGTGGTGTTACAAATGCATCGCTTTTCAACAAGATGTTCTTTGTAGCCTCAGATGTAGATACACCAGGTATAATTGAAAGATGGGTTAATGAAAGGTATTTTGTGGTTTGAAATAGTACTCAATCTTACTTGAGGAGTGTCAAACATACGTTTGGCTCCAGGCTACCAGATGGTGCAAAATGATCTGGTTCATAGTTGCTGCAAGAACCTTCATTTGCAATTTTTTTTTTTTTTTGCTTTTGTGGAAAGATGTCTTAATAAGTAATATTTTATATGTCTAGTAGTACAGAACCTTTTATGAAAATGAAACTATTTTGCGTTTATCTTGACCTCGGTATTGCATGGCCTGTCTGGAATTTTATTGTTTAGGTTTGTCATTCTCTTACTACATAAATCTTAGAGTGACCCTGTTTCAGTATCCAACTTCATATTGTCACAAGGACACGATTGTTTTGTTCCTGTTTGACAGGATACCTCTTGTCCCTCCACTATTGTATGTGCATGTCTTGCTGTCATTTCATAATTTCAGTTCTATAAAATCCGGCTGCTAAAAAGATCAAATGAAGTCCCAATGATAATCCAACATTCTAACTTGAATTTGCATTTCCTAAAATTAATACTAAAATACGACCCTTCATTAAAAGGGTGGCCAATTTACACATTTTCAGCAGCCTCGGTTATTTAAATGAGAATCTGGGGAAGGAGACAGCAACACTGCACTGAAAGGGACCACATATCCTTTTTTGTCTCTGCCCACTCACCCCCAAAGACAGACTGGCTTTTTCGCCAGCTGGGACTTCTAGAGGCCAAATCAAACTGCCTTGCTGTCTGAAGCAAGACCACAGGTCACCATGTTTCACCTTGGCACAATCTTGGAAAACTTAAAGGATATGGCCTGATATTTTGAATTTTGCTTGTTAGAATGCTTTTACCTTAATATTGAGCTAGTTATTATCAGGACTTCTGTATCAACACCCCTCCAACCCCCCATTTCCATTAGTAGCCCCTGAAGACCTTTTCCCATTCAGCAGTATGGAAATAGCAGGTGCCTGAGATGCCCTGACACAAGTTTGTGACTCCCTGGTTGAAAAGCAAAGCACCGGTTGTGTTCCTAAAAGACTGCCTGGTCTGCCCGTGAGGTTTTGAACAATTCCAGCTTTTGGGGGGATTACTGCTTCTGTCAGAAGAGTAATTCAGAGTATTCACCATTTTGAAGACACATTGTACTTCTTATAATGCACCTAGAACACAAAAGAATAACCATGCAGAACCAGAAAACGAAATCTAAACACGATTCTTAAAGAATACAAAACATTACAGGGAAATTAAGAACTCGGTTATCCTCTGAAGTCAGGTATGAGAATCATCCTTCTTTTTGCTTTTTAAAAAGTCACTAGGTCTTCCTTACATATGCAAATAATTGTCCTTGTATATAATGTAATATATAACATAATTCAGGAGTATTTTTTCTTTTATTATATTTATCATAAAAATATTTGTAAAAAATATGATGTTGTTATTTCTTCCCATTTCTCCTATGAAAAGTTTAAATTATGAAATTCATTATTTGTTATGTTTTAATTACAGTAACATACTTCTGAAGCCCTCTAAATGAACTAATTTCAGTGAAATAAGCAGACAAGGCAGATTTTTTTTAAAAATCATAATCTCTTCCTTTTTTATACAACTTTTCAGCCAGTGACACAAAACTAATTCTGAAAAATTGGAAATTCTCTCAGTAATGCTGTAAAATAGATAAGTTGTACTATCCTTATCTGAAAAATGGAAAAACAGCGACATGCCTTGTGTGACTAGCCAAAAACAGATATTTTGCAGCAAAACCAGAAACAACTTCTGAATCCCAAGGGAGCTGTACTTTCTCCCATTAAACATCTCAAACCTGTTTTCTGCCAAATAATCCTAGCAGAAAAAAGAAGGGGACAAGGCGTGTGTACTACTAAGAAAATGTCCAGCATTTTGTGCAAAATCTTGTTGGAGGTTTCATTTGTTCATGACATGGTCTCTTTCCCTTAAATACCTAGAAAACAAGAAAATGTAGTGAGGCAAAACTATAATTAACCGTGAACATTTGTTAATTTTTTTTCTCTCTCCATGACTGAACATTAGTATCTACTAATTTTATTTATCTCATTTGTCTGGGAACTCTTTCCCCCTCCACTGCAAGCTCTTTCTGTAGCAAGCGACTGAACCACCTGGGACCCTTGAGCGAGCACTGTGGTATGAGTAGAAGTTACTCATGACAGAGCTGGTGCACCTCTCACTGAGGACCTGAGCTAAAGCCTAATGAGGTCAATAGGAATCTCAGTTACATATAGGCCTTTGCAGAACGCTAGCTCAAGGGATAAGCACGACTCAAAGCATCAAAATAAAGCTTTAGCAGGTGTAAGCAAGGCACGGTCAGTCCTAGGCGAGCCCCTTGCTAAAGGAGGAAATTTCACTCTGAGGAGAATCCTAATATTTTGATAATTCTTTCTAACTCAAGGGAAAAAACCTCAAACCTCTTAGCATTTTCTAAATATTTGCATTCATACACTGGTAAAAAAATATGATGAAATTGGAATGAGCTATCTGAAATTATTTTCAAGCACAATTGGCGAACAAAGTGTATTTTTTTTCCCCAAGGCACTTTACTGAAGGAAGCATTCACTGGCCTTTTATCCTTTAAAGTCTGGTATTTACAAGTGAAGCTGCTGGCTGTCTAATTGCAACTCACAAAAACATCACACAATCTCATCTAATCTCTCTCAGTTGTTGCTATATTTAGTTTTCTGTGGGATAATTTACATATACCTGAACTGAATTCTAACTCAGGTTAGAGGGAAAAAGAAAAGAAAAAGAATAACAAGAATCCCTAATGTGATTTGCATGCATTTTTTTTTCTAAACAAAAAGGTAAAGAAAACACTGCTTTGTGCAGATACAAGAATATCTACCCCTACACTACACAGAAAAGGTCAACAAATCAGAGTTGGCGCCAGTGGCATCTAAAACAAGTCATAACTTTTCCTTCAGAATGGGCTTTTTATATTTTGAGTAGGAACAACTCCCAGTCACATCAAAGCTATCCTACAGAAGTAAAGGGCTTTAATCAAGGCAGATGCATTTTGCAGACCTGTCCAATCTTCTGGTCCCTGTAGAGCCTCCCTCAGCTGGGCCCCAGTTCAAGCTCTCCCTGGATGATGCCTTGCACCTTTGCAGCACCATGTCCTGGCTTCTCTCTGGCTTCGGCCAGTAGAAAGCTCAAACTCCGGTTATCCCGTGTTGAGAACCAAAGTTGTAAAAGAAAACTCACTGCTGGTAACAGCTGTGTACAAAGCAAGAAACAGACCTCAGCGTGTAAATGCGGGCATCAGTTCATCCCTTCATCGGCACTAAGGATTTACTTTTATTGACCAAGTTTACATCTTCAGCTCCATGAATGAAGAAAAGCCTTCTGACCTTGGATCTTTCTTTGCATAGGTGGAAGAAGATCACTATCCCTGATTAAAATATTTTCCCCTCCTTACAGTTTCTGTCAACTGCTCCACAATGGAAATCCACATGGAGGGAGAAAAGGGAGATGGGGGGCCGGGGGAGGGAAGGTGGTGGTACATAAAGGGAGTCTGAGCCCCATGGTATTTTCCTGTGGGACAAATATTTCACTCCAGCAGAACATGCCTGTGTGTGGAAAAGCTGGCAGGGAAGAAAATTTCAATTTCAAATTCCCCTGAGCAATCAAAAGACAGATGAACAGAAATAGCAAGTGAAAACCAAGAGTCTGACTTTCTCTCAGTTTTGCAATAAAAGATTTTATAGTGGAATCAACCAAGATGTGTATCAGAATTAAGAATCTAGCTTTGAATGCTTTTTGCTTTCCAAGAATCAAACACAGTTCATTAGTATTAATAACCTTTTAGAAGTAGTTAATTTTTCCCAGGTATCTCTTTCACGGCAGATGAACTTCTTCTGGTTCCATTTGGAAAGTCAACACATGCCAGTGATACATATGGCATTCACATTTGAAAGAGTATTTTACAAAACAGCAGTGATGTGTGCTTGCCTTTGCTTTCTGAACGTATGTTATCAGTTTGCTTCCTGGCTGTCTGTGTGACGTTTTTAGATTTTCTAACTATCCATTAAAAATCTAGACAAGCCCTGGGTCCTTTTCTCTTTCAGGTGCTGATTTCTTCCTGGTAATCTTCATCTGATTATTATTTACTCACTCTTATCCCTTTAACAGTAAATTCTGGTTTATGGGAGCTTATTTGCTAACTGAAATTAGGTGATGTATGGTTATAAGGCACAATAAGATGGGAGATTAAATACGCCACATGAAGAATTTTCACAGCATCTCTATTTCCTGTAAATTCATCTTTGACCATTAGTGCTACTGTAATTCATATTTTTAAAGATCCTGGTTTATTTGCATTTACTACTGCCATAAAGCAGCATTTAAAAGCCAGCTTTCTATTATTTTTTCCAACACAGCTGTGATGCACTGATGCCTCACTGTGATACCTACAAAAATTACTATTCAGCGTGTTGTTGGTGTTCTACGTCACAGCGCTTCAACGTCTACCTATCCTCGTTTTGCTGGCCTTCAACTCTTTCCTTGATAACTTACCTCCTAGTTCTTTCAGAAGTTTCTGACCCACCAGCTACTTGAACTTTCTTTTTCTTATAAAGATTGAACACTCTTAGGACAGTCTCTAGTGCCATATGTTGTTCAAGACTTATTCTCTGATGGTACTTGAAATGGAAGGACTCTTCCCAAAGTACTTCCCTGAGATAATAGTTCCCTTAGAGAACATTGTGTTTAACAACTGCACTTCAAAATGGTTTGGTATACTTTTTCAGGAAATGCAGAAGGCATAGTGCGGCTTTATTGCATAGGAGCTCAGTCTATTGACCATAATAAGAGTTCCAATTTATGGGCAAAAATGGTCTTAATGACACATATGATTTCAACATACACATTTGCTTTTGATTAAACTCCGTAACACTTTGGTACACCCATGTAGAACTGACATTTGTCTTTATGAATCTCATGTAAAATGACACTTTGAGTCATGCATAAGGAATTTACAAGAAGAACATGACAAAACAATGTCCTTTTTGTGAATAGAGCCCATATTGTAAGCTTTTATTGCTTTACCAGTAATACATAATTAAATATGTCTACAAAGTCTGGCTTTGATCCTGGGGTTTTCTTCACTGGGATTAAGCTAGATACAGTTCCTGTATCCATGGTACGACTGCATAGTAGGTAATGTTTACGTCCAGCCTGTACTTTTAAAATCAAGTCTCTTGTGAATTCACCGTTTTCCAAACATAATCTCAAAGAACCGTTTAAAGCTACAAGACGTTAAGATTTAAAGTCAAAAGGTCTAAGAAGAGATTAAGAGCGGAACATGATTGCAGATGGACATCTTAAAGAGCAGTTCACAGTTGCTAAAAGGCAGTGTGTACCACGGAGCATGTTCCAGCACAGCCAGGCTGAGCTACCTATTCAGAACTAGCAAACCAGGGGCTCCTCCACTGGCACAAGAGAGGAAGTTCATCCTCAGTGAGGTTATGGAAAAGCTGAACAGTGGAAAAATTACTTGGAATTCCATAGAAATAGAATGGAGGATTCGTTAAAAAATAATTTGTTCATGAATTTTCATCCCTTCCATGCTATTGCTTTGCCAAATTCTTCTTAGACTGAGAAATTCTTAACAGCTGACACTTACTTCGGTTTTAGTTTGTCCTGAGCAATTTCTTGACTGAGAAATTCTATGGGGCAAATTAGAACAATTTTGGTTCTGACTAAGGCAACTAACTCCATCTTTCCACAGTGAGAAGTGGTTTGATTTTAAGAAGTATTCAGCACCTGGAGTTCCTTCATAAAACTTCTGTAGGTAATAAATACCCATTTATTTTCTTGACAAAATTTAGTCTCCAGTGCCTCTGTTATATTTTGCTTCAAAATATTTACTTTCTAAGGCTGATTGATAACTATTTGATTCAGACTTCTTGAGCAATTAATGTCACTTAGAAATTGATATCTCACATGTACACTGACTGCGGGTATTTTGCAATATTTACTCCAAGCTCCCTGTTTTGCAAACATTCCTAGTAGGACGGTCAAAAGAGCAAACAGAAGAGAGGATGTGAATGCTGCCAAGGAGAATTTGCCCAAGTACTGGAACATCTGCAAAATCCCCCTCCTGCTCCATATTTTCAAGGCTGCAGTGTCTTACTTCTGACTTCAGAGACAGCCAGACTGTGTATGGCAAAATGGGGAATAGGAAAGGTGATGGCAGTGAAACTGAGTAAGAGAGACATCTGCGTCACATGTATGGAAACGGAGACACTTCTGTGTCATTGTAGAGCTTGTTTTTCTTGGTTGGTTGGATGCGTGGGAAGAGCCAGAGCCGGGGAAATTCAGTAGTACCATCACAGGCAAAATGCTGAGTGTTCATAGACTGTTTTTTCTTCCGGGAAGACTGTGAGTGCTCTTAAGGGGGATCTCGGACTCCTCAGAGCAGTAGCCTTCTTGCAAAGAACCTTTACCAGCACAGCCTCTTTATACAGCAGGAAATTCAGGAGCATTTGATGAAGTTAGTAAAACTTTCATCTGTTTTTATGTTCAGTTTTTATCCCATATTCAGGGTTGGTTTCTAACTTCCTCTGGAGAGACAACCCACAGCACCAGCTCAATTGGTCTATGGCAAAAGCTGGAGCCTAAAATGGTGCTGAAGGCTAAGCTTGCTGGGAACCCGATGGCAGAAGAGGAAACACAAATGAACAACTGAAAATTAATTCATGACTCCAGGAAAACACCTGAATTTGCACAGTTACAGCCATCAAACTGTCTGCATATGAGTTTTAGTCTTCATTTTAAGTACTGCAAATAGTACTCTGTACAGCTAAGGTTTCCAACACCTCCTAGAAGACCTCATTGTCCATTGTCCCTGATATTCAGACTTACACTGTTCACACCAAATGCTTGTGTATCTGCCTTTGACCAATGTTTGAAAATTTCAGCACGAGAAGTTAAGCTATTACATTAATGAAAAATATGTTTTCCCTAGAGTAAGAAATAAAAACCCAGTCTTAAAGCTTCTTGTTGGATGAACAACTTAAGACTAGCAGAGGAGTTGTTAAGTTAGGGATGTGTTTTTTTTTCCCAATTTGATCAATAAATAAGCCTCTTATTTCACAGAACCTGAATGGCAATTGAATGGTAAGGGCTTAGTAGATAAATTCTTTACAGATCCCATCTGCAGTGAACATCCTCCATTGCCCCACAGCAGATGTGCTTGCTGCACCGCATCTATACATTTTAAAGAAGGGTTTCGAATATACTTTCACCTTTGCTTGCAATTGTCTGTAGCTGTAATCGTGCATCATGTGGATCCAGGCCATGGGACTGAGACCTGAGACGATGTTTCTCTTGAATTCTCAAGTTCACAGTATCTGTGTAGACAGTATGGACAGGATGAGGACATGGGAGGACTATGTGTCCTATGGAGGACTTTGTGTGTAAGAAGGTTTCCTGGTTTGAGGTAAAATAGAACCAACTTTCTGTGCAGTAATTTTACTTCTTAGCTAAGCCTCTTCTAACTCCCTGAAATTAACAGCATATTGTGCAGAAAACTCTTCATTCTCAGGGTGATAATACCTGTGTTTATAGTCAATGCCAAGGAACAGTATGCAGAGAGGCTCTTGCTTATACTTATTGCTATAACAACCAAGGTCAGCTCACTTTGTTATTTGCCCCGTTGGAGGGTTCGAAACAGAAAAGCGTAGAGGGGTCACACCTGTGGGGAGGAGCGGACAGGACAGGTGACCCACAACTGACCCATGGAGTATTCCATCCCATCTGCCCCATGCTCAGTATAAAAGCTGAGGGATCAAAGGGTCAGCCCTCTTTCTTCAATGGCCAGCATCCGAGGAGGACCCTGTCTGTCCCTCTGCCTTTGATCCTGATCCGTGTGCTCCTGACTCCAGAGCTGGAATTCAGTTCCCAGTTGTCACTGAATCCAGTCTGGGACTTTCCCAGTGCCTGCTGGGAGCTTGGTCCGGTTTTGTATATATTGTATCTATTTTCATTATTTTGACAGAGCATCTGTGCCATTGGCTGGTTCAGCTGAAGCCATGACAGAAGAAAGTTTGAAGTAGGTTTGTTTGTGATGCCAAGAAGATTAAGATTTAAAAGTAATCTGAGATCTTCATGTTTTCTCTCACATGGTTGTCCTGATAGCCTATTCAGATTATAATGCTTCTTTTTTTTTTTTTTGCTTTTGCTGGTTTTCCTTTCCATCTGCATCAGATCTTCTAGGTACAGCCAGAGCAACCTACTATCGCACATAGTGCTCCCTCCTGACTGCATTTCTATGCTTATTCTGTGCTCACATTTTTCTTATTTTTGTTTTATTTTATCAGATTTGCAGTGCTTTTAACTTTGTTAAATCCTCAAAATAGGTATCTCCCATTTATCACTCCTTTACTTAATAAATAAAATCCCTTATATTGCTGATATAATGGGAAAGCATCAACTACTTACAATCTTCTCACATTATAAGAGAAGCAGAACAAACCATGTGACCATTCTATTTTTAATAAATCCCCTTTACATAGTTTCTTAATTCTGTAGGAAGCTGCTCTTGGCATTATTCCCTCTAATCCCCTGAGCAACCAGATTATTTGCATGTTGCCATACCACCCTTTTTTTTTCAGTGTGTAGCTTCTTTTTCCAACATTTTGCTTCAGTTTTACTTGGACTGGATGCAAAATGTTCTGATCTCTGCTTTTCTCCTTTAATCCTTCCAGTCCCTATTATATTGATAAATTTGACAATTTACATGAAAACTCCAGTAGTCTTCATGTCTGGCATTTTTTTTGCTAGGTGAGTATTTTTCAGGGTCCAAGGGATGCTGAGCTACACTTGTACCCCTCCTTCACTTCATCTGGAGAACTGAGTCTGTGGTCACATTTCTCCCTTGGACTTTAGGCACCATCGGCGCAAGTACTTTACCTTCTGCACCAAAGCTATTACAGGATTTTCTTATTTCACAGACGTCAGTTTCTCATAACTCTTGGTTCTCAGGCTTTTTGGGAAGGGGGCTGGATGCTGGAAATTGTTAGTAAGTTTAGGGCTGACTTCTAATGTGTTTATATGTAGGTCATTTATTCCTATTATTTTAATTAAAGCTATGTTTCCTCTTCTTAATAATATCTTACCGTATTATGTACATACAGTGGCCATGAAAAATACAATGTGATAGGCTAAAGTTTGCCTGGGAACAGGAGAAGCAATAGACTATTCAACTGAGAGATGTATTATGTAGTGAAAAGTACAAGATTTAATACTAGCAGTATAAAAGAATCTGCACATAAAGTTGTCTCCTTCCTTATAGAAATCTGAGTCTACAAGCAGCCTATGTGACATCTTAACATTAGCAACTGAAGTACGTGTATGAAGCGTGAAGGCTAAATACTTACACTTCCAGAAAGGCCATGGTTTTCTCAGAGGACAGAGGAGATTTTTTTATTGCACTAAGAGCTGGCACTTAAAATTAAGGAGTTCATGAAATATGGAGCAAAAACTGAATTAGGTATTTCTGTAGGAATATTTATTTTGTAAAGACTGCAAACATACCTGTGATTTATCCTAGATAACTCACACTGGAACTAATAGTTGAGCCTTGATCTGGTATTTTTTGATAGAAAAAAAGAACTCTTCAGCTTAATTTGAGTTTAGGTATTTCAAAGTGGGTATTTGCAAACTCAGAAAAAAAAGACCTTTTCATTAATCCATCATTTTTGGAAACAGTCACACTAACCCACAACCACATACAAATACAAAAATCCTAATGGGACTATTTTCTTACTAAGCCTGTAATAGTTTACATTCACCTAATGGCCTGGGGTTATAAGCAAACTACTCAATTAGAGAATTTAGGCTGGTTGCCCACATATTTTAGAGCAAATTATCCCTTCACAAATGCAGAACCCCCTATATAAAATGCCTAAACAGTATTTCCTGTTAAAAAAACCAAAAATACTATTCCCTAAATTCCCACCTTAAGCCTACTAAGTATTTCTCTTTATGCTGGTGTAGCCATTTTATGGAGAAATATTTGTTTTTGCCTCACATACCTCAATCTAGACTCTTTTGCTGGAATGTTTTTAACCTTCCAAACAGCTAAAAAATGCTAATGCAACTTTGTTTTTTTTTTTTTCTTGGAGTAAGATTTTAAAAAGTAGTTTCCCACTCCCCTTATTGGTGATACTGGAAGGCAGAGGTCTTCTGAATGCCTGGCATTTTGAAGCTTCAGGGATAACAAATCTTCCTCTTCTAAGGGTACTCTGAATTATCTTTTAGCGCTTACTATTTCTTCTACTGCTTCTTTCATTTAGAAGAGAGGTCGATGCTTTCAGCCTATAAACACCCATTAAAAGTTCCTCACCCTATTATGCTGAGCTGCTATTCCTAATTGCATGCAGCTGGCTGGAACATCGACTTCTCATTTCAAAGACAAAGATTTTAAAAATATAATGAACCAGATATCAACTCCTTGTAACATGTCTGCTTCTGAAGTGGAGATGTGTGGTTTTGACTGCGTACAGGGGATGAACGTTTCCCTCGCAGTGTTTGATCATAACAGGGCAAGTCCAGCTCAGGCCCAAAGTGGGTGATTAGTGTTATGGGTCCAATGGCACCGGTGTGGTTTTGAGGCTGTGGATGGAGGGTTTGCCACCTCTGTTCCTCCCATTCTGCTGGCTGCTTTCATGGTCAGGTGAAATGACTTTCTGGGAGATGCAAAGTAAGCTGAAGGAACTGTTGGTTCGTGGATCTGCAAATGTTTGAGACACAGATCCTTTTGCAAATGAAAATATTTCATATGTGTGCCATGACTGCTGTCACAATTGTAAGCACCAGTGAAGTGCCCTTTCTCTTGTTTGAGATCTGGGGTAAAGAATGAGGGTGCTGCTAAGCTCTTGCCTTCATGATCTTTTTGGAAGCTTATGAAGGGTTTTTCCATTATTTCAGTCAAGACAGAAGCTTTGTCCTCTGGCACAGGGCACGTAGGTGGCCTCCTGCAAAATTCTGCTGAAGCCAAAGAGCTGGTTGTGTTCATCTGAAGAGAGAATTTAGCTGAAAATATGAAAATGTATGTAACATGATTTAAGTTAATAGCTGAAAGGCCTTTCAGTAAAGCAATGAGATAGTGAGGAAACACTTGAATGTGTGCTCTAAAGGACGACTTTAGAGCAGATGAGTCTACCATTTTTTACATGCTTAGCATTTTCAGTTCTAACTGCCTCCCCTCAATGCTTTCTGTAGTCCACTCATCCTTAGAAGTAGAATCTGTGGGATTTCTTCACTATGGCACCAAACACAAGCGGACACTTGAAGGTGTGGGTGTTACAAAATTAGACGAACAGAACAATCTCCTGAACCAATGCACAGCTCAGATAATACAGCAGCAACAATAAAGAAAAAAAACATATGCTGTCTTGCGATTCTGCTAGTCTGCAAAAATTGTGAAGGGCAAGAGTAGAAAGAATTGATTAAAATTGCCAAGTAATGAAGGAGATTTTTTGCACAGACATATCAGAGGGAGCCAGGTCTTGGACCTGCATTCTGTGTGGACCACTACAACTATGTAGAACCCTAATAAAGCTTTCGAGAAGCATGCAGCTAAAATATCCCATTTAGACTCTGATGAAGGATTAGGGTCTAATTTGATGCATTGCTCAAAGAATAGAGAAGATGTAAATTCTAAATTAAGCAAAGCACATGTTAAAGAACAAAAGATGATGCCAGTGTAATGAAACTAATAATTATGCACAGCATGAAGAAGCAAAGAAATATTTTAGATATGTACAAATTAATTTAGCAAATAGATGTCAATGCACATACTTTTGACAGCAATACACAAAAAGTGTCTTCAGGAGAGCTTTAAAACAAGCAGACTGCAGGTGGCTATTCTACAACCAGGCTGTTCCTGCTTTTAGGGAAATCAACAGAAATTCTACCACTTGGGAATCATATACTCAAGAAAATTCTTAACATCACCAGAAAAATAAAAGGCAAATATTCTTAGTTTTTCTTCAATGTGCCCATTAAACAGGATTTGTTTTATTAAGATGGAATTTCCTTATTAAAAAGCACAGTAAATTACTTGCAAAGCTAAGAATAATATCAAAGGAGTATGCAAGTATTTCAGGACTCAGGATCAGACCAGAAATTCTGGAGTGAACTGGGTAAAAAGAAAATGCCCAATCTCTCTGTGTGATAGAATTTGATTAAGGTTTATTGGCTTTTTACTACAATTTCCAATTTGACAGGCCCTACTAAAGCTAAAATTGAATTTCATATACAAAGCTTATGTGGTTATGTTTGTTATTAGCATTGTCTTCCCCAGAGATATTTGGATTTTGTTTAACTGAAAAATAAACAAGTTAAATGCCGAATTGCCTGGCTAAGACAGTTATATGATGTGGTCTTTTCCTTTCATTATAAAGATTGTGAGTTTTGGGATACATGTTTAGGAGTTTGTGGTTACTTTACTTTAAATATAATACTGTGGACTTATAATGTTTTTGTTCAATGTTCTGCTCTTTTCATATAAAGTTCTGTGTCCTGGCCAATTTATGGCCAGACTTATCCAATAAACAAGTTTGTAGGAATGCATTTATAGATTGTTAGAAATATGTGTGGTGCCTGCACTTCTCTCTGCAACAATGTAATGATTTATTTTTACTGTTAATTTTCAGTTATATTACAACAAAAAGGGAAAATAATTTGCATACATCAGAAGTTATTTTCCTAAAAAATAGAAAAAATAGGAAGATGCATAGGTCAAGATTAAAAAAGTAGCTAACGAGTATGGATGGATTCCTCTGCTTTTGACATTTAAAAAGACTTGAGCCAAGCTCAAGACATTTTAAAAAGACTTGATTTCAAAGGTTAGTCAATTAGTTCTTCCTGAAAATCAGATCCCTTGCAGTATCTCACCTGAACCCACAAAACCTTTCTGAAAGTTTTCTTTGTAAATCAAAGAGTAAGCAAACAAGCCAAATAGAAAACCTTACAATTTGTCAATACATATATCAGATAGGCATAATTTAGTACATTACAGAATAGGAGATGGATTGTTGCACTGTGGAAGCTTCCAGGAATCCCAGGACCCAATTGGCTAGCCAGGGGTCATTCAAGCACAAAACAGAGATGGCACCAAACTGTTTATATCTTAAATATAGGGAAACAAACAAAACGCAGGTGGGCCATCAATAAGACAATATTGTTTTATTAGCAATGTGCCAAATATTGTTATTTTTCACTGATCTTCTCATTCACTCTGGTGAAAATGAAGAGAGGTTGTGAAGTTTTGAAGAACAAATTGCTAAGACAGGCAGCTAGAAAAATGAGAATAAGTACGTTTTCATTGTACATTAGGTTAAGATGTTTAGGATTAACATCTATCTCTCTTAAAGTGAAGATAATGAAATGAATGTGTAAAATAACTATCCTTCATAAAGAACTAAGGTCACCTGCAAGCATAAAATGTATTGTAGTAGGTTTTTTCTGCATTTCTGGCATGAAAGAGCTGATCTAGTATTGATAAATGTATATTACTTAATAAAATAACCCAGACCTAACAAAAACATATATTTTGCCCTAAAGCAAAACTCCTAGACTTCACTACATGTTATTTCTATTTCCTGGTAACCTCCTTTATTCTCAACAGGACTCAATTTGATGTGCTGCTTGTGCTGGAAAATAAGCCTTTTCTAATACATTTTACTCTATTTTATTTTGCCTGAAGAACTGAAGTTTTATTTCAGAATTTTCTCTTCCCCTACATCACATCTGCACTTTACCTTTGACTCATTACAGCTTTATCATTGGCTTTACTTTTCACTGGCTGATTACAGGTCCATTGGTTGATAATGGGTCAGTTTATGACTGGAATGCAGAGAGTACCCCAAAAACATGAAATAGAAACCTAACTCATTTCTCCAAAGTGCCAGTTCCCAAATGTGTTTTTAAAATTCAAGAGATATTAATTTTATCTAAGCACCTCTGTGTAGCCAAAGCAGGCTTGGAATGACTTTGAATCCTATCATTTGAAGTCATTGGAGTGATTACAGTAGAAGTTCTGCTTTTTGTCCATCTCCTATATTTATTTAATGAAAAAGCTTCATTTTAAGGAAGGGAATATTTTTTTACATCCTTCTAATATAATTCATTCAAGCTCTGTTTCAGACATTTATTAGTATGACATACTACAAGAAAATCATGTTGCCTGGGAGTTTTGCATGTGAAGGGACTGTAAATTCAGATCTTAAATTATCTAAGCTTGAAGCAGTAATAGTTGTAGTGAAGGATACTCAGTAGCTGAAATATGTTCTGAAATTCTGAACGCTTTCAGATTTCACATTCTTTGAAAAGTTATTTGAAAATCACATGTGCGAAAAGACTAACAGAGGTTATACCATTAAACATGAACACAAAGCAACTGTTCATTGTCCTTCAGCTTGCAAGATATATATTTGCTTTCAAGGGGAGCTCTAATATTTGTCATCTTTAACTGAATGAAATCACAGATACTTTTACATGTGGATTTTATTATATGAATTGGTTTATAAGCCTGCTATTTAACATGATTATATGAATTACGAACTGTGATTTTATTTCTTTTATAATCTTTGTAGAGCTTGCCATTATTTTTACATGTCTATGTCTGGCATTATGTACCTTTGAAACTGTGCCAGAAATATTTATTGTCCTCTTTCTGGCATTCTGGGACTCTGTGGTTCCGTTTGGTTTCCAACCAGAACAAAGCTTATTAGCAGATTCAGTTCTCAGTACTTTGCTGAAAACAATTTTATATGTAAATTTAATACTTCATTAAAGTAGGCTCTTGTAACAAGCAGGAGTATGTATGAAATGCATTTAACGTAGGTAATGTTCTATCTACCATTTTGAGCAGTTATCAAAAGCAAAATATATGTACTAATTAGAACTTTCCCTCTCATTGCCTGTCTCCTCCAGCTTAACTAATAAGCAAGCACTAAAACGCACTCAGGTTGAACAGAACCGGGACTCTGTCCCTGCACTTGCCTGCGCTTGGCACACACACGCCGTGCCCTGGAAGGGAGGCTCGCTGCAGTAAGAACAGGACATTCTCATTCGCCCCTTGAACCACATTTACTTGGTTCCAAATTCCATTATTCTTAATCAAGTAAAAATCCTCTTAAGGTCAACAGGAGTTTCATTCAAATCACTTCATAATTTGGCCCTCGTTTTGTTGGGTTAGTTCCCACTTCGCCCAGTAGGCACAACCATATTAAAAAGGCTATTCGAAAGCATTCTTTATTTTATTTAGCTTCAAGGAAATAGATGTTAATAAAACTTAAGGATGTACTTATGTGTTTATTAAAGAGAAGGAATCCTGTTGAATCAGAACCATAATTTGTTTAAAGAGCAAACTGCTCCAGGAAGCAAAAATAATATAGCTGACTTAGGTATTAGTACAGCTCAAGTACTTTCAGTGAAAATAATCACGCTTTCATTTGGAGACTAGGGAAAATTGATGTAGTATGTTTTTTTACAGAACATTGAGTTATTGTTTATACAGTCATTTTTCTAACTATAAACATATATTACTCATTATAACCATTAAAGAGTCAGAAGCCTGAAGTCATGCCCATCAGGGAAGGGAATGTATTTATACGTGTATAATAACTGCTTCTAAAACTTCATCCATGATTTGAAGCATAACTTATCTGAAATGGAGGCAAGACCATCTTTCTGCTTCTCATGTGACGATTTCACACTAGGATTCTTCTGTTTGTTCACGAGATCTTAATGACAGACTAAACACATGCATTTCAGTGGTTTATGAGAAATCACTTCCCTGATTCATTGTGCCACAAAAATAATCCAAAATTTAACCATGTTCCTAAATATATCGTAGGAGATTTACAGTACTGAAATGAAGATGAGATCGCCATTCCCACTTTAAACTTCAGAGTCTTCCGAGTATGGAAAAGTTCACACTATAGGGTACCAACCAAGAGGCTTAAGACACTAAGATTTTTTAATTTATTTAAACTTTTAAATGTTTACATTTTTGCTGCAGAACAATAATATAAATAATAATAGTAATAAAAATAGTCACAATTGTAATAATAACAATAACATATCAATAATAATAGTAAGAGCAACAGTGACAGTGATTGTGATAGCAACGGCAATAGCAGTGGCAATAGTAAGTAATAGCAAGCAGTAGCAATAATAGTATTAGTAATAATTATTATTATTAATCAAAAGCAAAGGTTTTAATCACAAGAATAATTTATGGATTGGAAAAGTTGATGTTGGCTTTTTCTGATGATTGTATGCAACTGTTAAAAGATATCTTTTGACCTGATGGATTATACATTTATTTTTGAGGTAATAGTTTATCAGGAAGACTCAGATGTAAAAGACTTCATGAAAGTGCTGGAGCACTGATTATTACAAGATAAAAAAAAGCTCAGGGAATAAGAGTCAACTGCAAGAATACAGGCATCTGACACTGCAAACATTACAGCTGGATCAGAATATCAAAAGAAGAATATCCTATAACATAAAAAACATGAAACTGAAGCTATGATATCTTCCTCAGTGCTGTTGTTGCAGAGCACATTTCTAAAGCATATCATGACAAAACATAACACTGAAGTCATCCCACCTGGGGAGCTCCACCTTTTTTGTATGCTCTGAAACAATTAAAATGTCATGAATTAAACACAATTTATTTGCATTTTTAAGCCTTTCTTGCAGCTTCCATTTCGTATCTCCCTCATGGCTTCAGGCCTCAACTCCTTCTAGCTCACCAGTTCTCTCTATGAGGGCTCTGCCAGTCCCTTGTAATCTGAAATTCTTTCTTTAGGTCTTTTCCTAGTCCCCGTCCTAACTGACACTTGAAACAAAACAAGACAAGAAAATAGTCTGGAGCCATCGCAATCAGGCATGTCAGTTAAGAGTAAAGTGCAGGTTTGATGTAACTTTTACTACAGATACGCCCACATGAGGAAGTTTTAGTTACATATGTATTTTCATGTATTGGTAAAAAATAAAATGTTCCTACATTGCTTTATCAAATACATTATTAACTTTTTTTTTTTTGACCAAACCCGAATTATGCGGGAAATTCACAAATGTGTGTTAATTACTATGTATTTGTCATTTATGAAATGCCAGTGTGTGCTCACTCTGTTCGAGATGCAGAGGAAACAGAGTCCAGGCCCCACGAAACACAATCCAGTGTTGGCATGATTCAGTTTTGGCTTATGGTAACACCACTGGCTGCGGTATGTTCAGCTGAGGATGGGATGTAAGGACATCATGTAAGGATGTTTGGGATGCTGCAGCAACCCAAATGCTGTCACCAACTCCAGTTGATCAGTGGAGGTTGAGTGGCTTTGCAGGTGGAGAGCAGAGCCACAGCGAGGAGTGCTGGGACCACGTCCTGAACATCTGGGGCTTCCTTTAATCACTGAGGTGCCCATGGGGCATGAGCAAGTGGCCTGAAGCAAAAGTTGTGCTCTTCAGAAATCCCCTGTGGTGTACAGCAATGAGCACAGAACAGCTAACCAAAACTGAGGCTGTTGAGAGAGATTAGTTGTTTAGCTTAAATAAGTAAGTTTTAATTAGGATAAATTACTTAGGTTTATAATATGGTGTGATTTATGCTGTTTGCCTAGATTTACTTAGCATGAGTGGCTAGATGTAGGCCACAATAGAGTTAATTTTCTTAGTAGTTTTCCTAGCAGCTGGTACAGTGCTGTGTTTAGTCTTTTAGTATGAGAAAAATGTCAATAACACATGATAACACTGATATTTTGGTAGTGTTTCTCCCTAAGTCTGGGACTTTTCAGTTCCCCATGTTCTGCCAGTGAGAGCAGGTGCACAAGAAGTGTAAAAGCAGAAGATAAAGAGGCCACAACCATCAGCAGAGACTGTAAATCAACAAGGTAAGAGCAGTCAATGCCTTGCCTGGACACAGAAGAAGAATCCAGTAAGGTGTTAGAAGACCCCACACCAAAAATCACCATTGGACTAAAAGAGGCATGAAGAGTGTGTGAGGGGCAGCTGTGTAGATCACGAGGGTATAACTGCCCGGGGATTTCTTTGCTCAACATCCCTCTCCGGAGGCACCCAGTTAGCTGATCCTGCTGCTGTATCTTCCAATTAAATTCTTTCTTTTTGTAAAATCCGATGCCTGAGATTCTGCTGCGGGAAACCTAGGGTCTAGCCTGAAGGAGGAAGCATGGCCAAAATAAAGTGTGTGTGTGTGTGTGTGTGTGTGTGAGGAGTTGAAAGGGGCACCCGTTGGCTCACTGGAGTCACCCACTGCAAAGGGACTCTGGTCCGAGCTGTTAAAGACTCGGGTGGTGTGTGTGCGACTCATATGGTGTGTGAATGCTCAGGCAGCAGCTTCTCCTCTAACAGGGGCACAGTACTGCAGCTCTGGTCTGAGCAGCACAGCGTACAGCAGCACCTAATCATCTTTCGTTGATGAACAGTGCAGTGAAAGAGATGGTAAGATGGTGGCACAGACAGAACATAGTCAATAGTGGTATGGGTAGTGGAGTTTGTCATCTTAAAGCTATCTACATATCCTCATTTGCTGCAATCACATCCCCATGTGCAATGTAAACAATGGTTCTGTTTCAACATCTAAAATTTCCCAGGATCTAAATGAGTTATACTACATGCCCTCGCTAGCCAGAGAAGCTCAAAAGGATCTGCTTTGAGAGAATGCTGAATATACTTTGGAAGCCTAAATTAAAAACCTCATGTAAATACAAATTAGCAACACTAAGCTTCTCTAAACCAGATAGCATTTTCCTAAGGATGTATAGACCCATATATTTATTTAGAAAAATAAATTGGACTACTAGGCTACATATATTGCTAACTTATATGAGTGTTATGAATGTTACCAAGGGAAAACTCAAAGGGAAAAAAGTCTTAGGGTGTGAGACCAAAACGTTTTAAAAGAAGTTTATTACTGATTGTTCAGTGTTCTGCATATAGAGGGACTGAAAGTGCTAAATGCTCTCTGCGATGCTGCGGAAAATTCTGGAGATGTACTCTGCTGTTAGAGTGGTTATGAAGAATCAGGTTAAACATCAATCTCATGGATAATGAAGGATTTTGAAGGGAATTTATTTAGAGTTTTAAATACTCTGTAGGGGGCAGTTTTGAACTAGATGAATGAAAATTTTAAGCTGACTGATTCAAAATTATGGCTTTATATTCAGTTTTAATATCCTCACCAGCTACATGGGCATAATTTTCTCTTTTAGGTAGATCTTGACTCTGAAGCAAACAGGTAGCTACATGCCATCATATAACATCACATAGCTGGGAGACTTATCTGCATGAAAAGTTCAATAATGGTAGCTAACAATACTTTTTTAAAACTACCAGTTAGATAGATTCATAATTGTGTAGCAGTGATGAGAACTTTATGGAGGAGGCTTGCATAAAAATCAGTTCTACAACAGGGCTCAAGGACACAAGTAGAGTCTGGGATTTCCCTCACAATTCTGCTTCAGCCCTGAATCGGGGGCTGGATTCTATGGTGACTTGAAAATGTTTATGACAATTCTGGAAATAAACAGGGGAGAAGCTTCTTGGAGATGCCAGTACTATCTGCAGCATTTCAAAAAGCCTTTGAATGTAGTGTCATTATTATTTGGATTTATTTTAAGTAGATACTCTGCTAGACTATGGAAAAAGATGTTAGTACACTTAAATACCAGGAGCTGACTACACCTGTATTTCATCTGAGACTAAAAAAGGAAGACATCCTCTCAGCAGAGGGGTAGTCATTGCTCCAAGGATTTGCAACCTGAAGTGAAAGAGGCTCAGTCACTGAGCCTTTTTCCTCTTGGAAAGGAACAGTCTAGGTCTCAATGACAAAAATTAAGTTGCAGATGTAGATGACCTCTGTAATTGCATTTCTAGAGCATTTCTAGTATAGTCAGTGGCTCTGCGTTGACTGCCATTACTTTGCTTTGAATGAGCTTACTTGAAGCCCATTCTAGATCCTGATTCACAGTTAAAGTTGTTACTTAGCTGATATTGTAACTAGCTAATAACGGAGAGCAGCGAGATTTACCCTGGTCACTGGCAGAAGCTAAAAGGATTAATTTCCCTGTGTCAAAACTAAGAATGAATGCCTGGCAGATAATCAGACTAGCAGCTTTACTACTGTCCTGGTTTGAGGTAGAGCAGAACTAACTTTCTGTTCAGTAATTTTACTTCTTAGCTAAGCCTCTTCTAACTCCCTGAAATTAACAGTATATTGTGCAGAAAACTGTTCTCAAGAGTGATAATACCTGTGTTTATAGACAATGCCAAGGAACAGTATGCAGAGAGGCTCTTGCTTATACTTATTGCTATAACAACCAAGGTCAGCTCACTTTGTTATTTGCCCCGTTGGAGGGTTCGAAACAGAAAAGCATAGAGGGGTTGTACCTGCAGGGAAGAGTGGACAGGACAGCTGACCCACAACTGACCAACAGGATATTCCATCCCATCTGCCCCATGCTCAGTATAAAAGCTGAGGGATCAAAGGGTCAGCCCTCTTTCTTCAATGGCCAGCATCCGAGGAGGACCCTGTCTGTCCATCTACCTTTGATCCTGATCCGTGTGCTCCTGACTCCAGAGCTGGAATTCAGTTCCCAGCTGAGTCCAGTCTGGAACTTCCCCAGTGCTTGCTGGTGAGTCGTCCTGGGAGCTTGGTACGGTTTTGTATATATTGTATCTATTTCATTATTTCCATTTTATTATTAATATTTCATTAAGGTAGTTTAGTTCCTTCTGAACTCAGAAAGTGGGGGAGAGCATCTGTTGTCTTAGCATTGGCCAATTTGGCCTAAACCACAACCACTACTGAAGCTGATTTTGTTGCCTGGAAAGGAGGTGGGACATTTTGTTTGACCTCCCCTAGCCTAAGAGCTTTGCCTATTCCATTTGGATTTAAATTACTTTTAAAATTGTTGTACTGGGTCTGGCTGGAATGGAGTTTACTTTTTTCATAGCAGACTGTATGCTGCTGTGTTTCGGATTTTGTGACTAAACTAGCACTGGTAACACAGCAATGTTTTGGCCATTGCTGAACAGTACTTGCACAGTGTCAATGCTTTCTCTTTTTCATGCTGTGCTCCCTTAGTGAGTAGGCTGGGGGTGGTCAGGAAGTTGGGAGGAGAAACAGCCAGGACAGTAAACCTGAATTGGCCAAAGGGATGTTCCATACCATATAACACCATGGTCAGCAATAAAACTGGGGTAGCAGAATAAGAAGGTTGGGGGGTTGCCTTCCAGAGTAGACAATTCCTTGGACACTGGCTGGGCACCAGTCTTCTTGTGGGAGGTGGTATGTTATTTCCCTTGCATAAACTTTTTTTCTTTCCTTCACTCCTAAACTCTCTTTTCACCCAACCCATGAGTATTCTTACTTTTACTCCCCGTGTTCTCTCCACCATCCCGCTGAGTGAGCAAGAGGATGGGTGAGCCCACCACAACTGGACTTCCCCCCCCCAGCATTTATAGGCTGCATTATGACGCGTTGTTACATACGAGCTCAACAATGCAGGGCCAGCTGAAGCTATGCAGCTTCTGCCGGTGAATTTCTGCTTCAGGGCAGTCTGAGGGACTTTCTTCCATGCCTGTGCACGTGCTCCCACTTCCGTAGCCAGAGCGGCGACAGTTCTGACCAGGGCACCGAAGACCTTGTGCGAAACACAGTGCAAAGAGAGTACGTGTTCTCTGTTCCTCAGTCCTCTTGGCAAGGGACAGGCCATGACGGGTGTCAGCCAAGAAAGGACACCACGTAACACAACTGATGAAGTCGAGCAGCAGGAGAGAGGGCACTGTTAATCTAGCAATATAAATTTAAGACATACAGAGTGCTGCTTCTCTACAAAAACGGTTGCCTGCTGGAACGAGGGGGGCAGTGAGGCGTTTCCCGCGGCCCTGAGGTGACTCCACCGCCTGCACCGCCCGCCCAGCAGAGCGTCTGTCAGCACCTGCTCCGCTGGCAGCGGCTGATAGTGGGAGTGCCAGGACGCTGCTGCACACCCTCACACGACAGTCTGACCCTCACGTTCCTAGGTTTTGGTTCTAAAACGCTCTTCTCCTTTTTTTTAAAATGTAAATACGTATCAGAGAGCGCCGCAGGACAGACTCGGCCTCCCCAGCCCCACGGTGGCGGTGCGACAGCAGTGACGGCCTCTGACACCCCTCCGCTTCGACTCGGCTCGGCTGTGCACAGT
>KZ505638.1:86478-103978 GCA_002844005.1 Limosa lapponica baueri
CCGCCGTGGGCGTGGCGGCGGGAGAGGGGCGTCCAGCGCTGCCCGTGACCGGGCTCGGGCCCCGCGTTACCCGGGGGGCCGAAGCGGAGCAGGGAGGGCGGCCGGTGCCCCCACCCTCCTTCGCCCCGCCTCGCCTCGCCGCGAGCGGCTGGTGGGGAAGCGGGGCGGCAGCGGGCGGGGGCGCAGCCTGGGAAGGGGAAACCAGCGGGTGCGTGGAGGGGGCGGTGGGCACCTTCCCCGTCCGCCCGGGTGCCGGGGCGGCGGAACCGTGGGGTTTCCCTGGCTGACCGGAACGGCGGACACCGGCAGCCGGAGCTGATCTCTGCCGCCGTCCTCCCTCGGGCTGGCCCCCCGGGCCGCCGCCGGCCGCGCTCGCAGGCTTCAAAGCAAGGCTGCGCTTCAAAAAAAAGAAGCGCCCGACCCGCCCCCTCCTTGCCGCGTCCGAGTGAGGGTGTGGGAGCTCATTTGCCTTTTTAATTAAAGCTGTCTAACGCGTAGGACCTCCACAGGGTGCTTCCAAACAAACAGCTGAAAGCGAAGTTTAAAATGAACGAAACTCGCCCTCCTGTTGTAACTGAAGGGCCCCAGGGCAGGCTAGCAGCAGGTGGTGGGTGATGCTCCGGGTTTTGTCTTGCTTGTCTCCTTGTCCACGGTGTTCACAGCTGGAGAAACTTTTTGTGGTCACTGTAGAAGTTTCTGAGGTCAGTAATTCGTGGGAGAATATGAATTTTGGCTGGAAACTTAGTGAGCGGAACTGGAGATTCATTTTGAAAGGTAGAATTTTTATTCTTTGTAATGGTAAATAAAATATTTTCATAGAACAAAGTCACAAATTTACAAGAGACCTCATTAAAGAGCATCCCCCCTCCCTTCAGGGGAAAGGTCTCTGTGCCTGCATGCAAAGCCTTGTTTTCAGGTTTCTAACTCCCTCTTTTCTTTTAATATGACTTGATGTTATTCAGTCTTGAATTTCAGCATGTCAGTCATTAAAATTCACTTCGGAGACTTTTTTTTGGAGAGCTTTTCCTCTTAAAAACATTAACAGTGAGCTTGAAGACATTTGAGACTGACTTGATAAAACTGTAATGAGATCATCAAACTATTTTTTCCATCTGGATGAATAGGTTGGTGGATGACTTCTGCAATTGTGCATGATTCATCACTTTTTCAAAAGAGAAACTTTTTCTGCTCTGGTACTCTTGCTGTGGCACTTCTGCTTTGCTTTTTATTAATTAAAGTTCATATTTTGCGGGGTAAAGGAGGTGCTATCAGGAAACTATTTTTTTTGAGAATTGGGTAATAGTGTTTTCTTAAGCTTCTACATTGAATAGCTTTCAACACCTCTGTTGTCTATTTTAAGCCTAGGGATGGCAAATGTTGCATCTATCTTACTTGTATATTAAATCAGTGATAACATTTGTGGAAGCAACTCCAATTGCAGTAGTGCTCAGTGAGTGGAAAGGACAGCTCTATGTAAAAGAAATGCAGTCTTCAGATGGAAAAAGGGCTGTGTGATAATTTGATGGTTAGAGCATGGGAAGGAAGGAGGACTCTTGCCATGAACACTAGGATATTAGTGGTAGGTATGTGGAGAGGCAGGTGAGGAGGAACAGGGAGAGTTTGAAGCAGCTGAAGATAATTCGTAATGTCATGTCAAAAAGAAGAGAAGGAAAGGTGAGAAGCAAAACATCTGAGGCACTCTATAGAAACTATAGAAAATTCTTCATCTCCTAACTAAGCATTTAGTGACTAAACTGTAAATGTGGGTCTAGTGTCACTAATCTTTTAATGCCTCTTTGGGGAGGGGTTTTGGTGGTATTACTGACTTGCCTGGCAGCATATGTAAAGCCTGTCAGTGTCATAGTTCATGTAAAATTATGCACACGATGACACTTGTCAAACCTGTTTCCCTTCCAGGTATTTGCCAGATATTTTGAAAAAACATATGTAGAGGTAGCACTGTGAATGTGTTATTGACAAAGGCTGGTGTCACCAATGGCTCACAGATAACCTATGCCCAAAAGATCCCGTAACACTTTTACTGCAGAGGTTCTCAAACTGTGGCCTGCAGGAAAATGGCACACAAAAAGGCTGCATGAGCATCCCTGTGTGTCCCGAACCGGGAGGTACTGTTGTTACTAACAGCAGTGACAGTGCTAGGGAAGCAAAATAGTTTTGGGAGCCTTGTGCTAAGTTAACAAACTTCTTGATGGGCTATTTGACATAGCTTCTGTATTGTTTTGCAATAAAGATACTATTTGTAGAAATGTTTGTGAAGAAAGTGTCGGCTCTGGTCTACTGCAATACTTGTCATGCAAAAACTCACCTCTAACTGCAAAGTGACAACTGTATAAAATTGTCAGTGTTAAGAGAACAGTAATATCGCATGTTTGAAAAATAAAAATACTGCTGCTGTTTTCCTGAGTTGCTGTAGTAGTGATTACTTTATTTCAGAGAATTTATTTCAGAGTCCAAGGGGTAATTGTGTTTTTTCTGTAGCTCCCCACTTTGTGCTAATAATCTGGCATCAGCAGATTCGTCCACCAGTTCTGGCTTCATTTTGGTGGCATTTCAAATAAGGATTTCCTTATCTTTAAGGATTGGGTTTTGAAATCATAGGGCCTATAGTTCTGGATTCTGAAGCCCTTGGCTTTCTTAAAAGATGAAGAGGTTATCATACTACATTAGTGTTCATGCTAGTGAGCAAAGTGCATCCTATATTACATTAATTTGTTCTGAAATTCTCATGCAATTTGAAAAAAAATTGAATTGAGATTAAGTTTCTTTATCTTTCAGTTTTTGGCCAAAGGTAACCTAATAAATTTATATTTTTATATTTATATCACTTATATGTTTGCCTAACTGGATCAGTGCTTTGTTTTAGTAAGTCTTACTGTTTCATTTTAGTGTTAAAATGGTTTGAGCCCTAGTTGGGATTGAGCATTAGTTTACTGTTGGCGTTGCTATGAACTTGATCATGTTTTCGTTCACTGGGTGAAAACTTGTAAATTACGCAGCTGGAGAGAAATTCTGCCATCCTGAGGTTCAAAGTCAATTGATTCCAACTACCTGCTGGTGGAACATTGCTACGCTTTTCTTTCAGGAACCTAGACTCAGATCATCAAGTTAGTGCTGTTCATGGATTTGAGCTACTTCTGCACTTTTGGAATTGCTTTAGGGCCATTTGATGTGTGGGTGTCTGCACTGTGTGTTGTGCGCAGGGAACACCTACTAATGTAGTGCTTTCCTAGAGCAAGTGAAATCTCTTTGAAATTGATTATTTGAACTTAAAACTGATCATACAAAGGAAGAATAATAGTGCTATCCAATATGTTCCTGTTGATGAGAGCTTGAAAAGGAATTAGATTTATTGGGGAAGTAGATTTATTGGAGATGCACTTTCTCATGAATAGTAAGATATTAATGTTGGATACCTGGAGTGACAGCAAAAAAGGGACATTGAGAGTTAGGCTTATGAGCAGCAGAGGAAATAATTGGAAATTAGTTTCTTAAATAATCCTGCATAATAATAAGTCTTTAAAATTGTTTTTCTACTGGAGGACTTTGGTGGCTGTTTTTTCAGGTTTTTTTTTTTTGCTTCTATTTTTGAGGACTCCCCTCTGGTTAAGTATTTGCAAAGTAAAAATAAGTTTGGCCACATCAAGACTGAGCAACTGACTTACAAGATGGCCTATGAAACAGAAGACTGGATTTTAAAGTAACATATAGGTAGATAACTAGGCAATGGTTCTATGTGATGTTTTAATTTCTTCAGATATTGGAATAAATTTGTGAATCTTGAACTATGCTGTTAGATTGCTCCTGAGTGCTTAATGCTTCACTTCTAGCTGTGAATTCTTGTAGAAGATTGATAGCTCTGCCAACATTTGTCCACAATAGAAGATGGGTGGATTAATTTCAAGATGGAGGGTAAGTAAAATTGTGTAACAATATAATAGTCTTTAGTTTAGAAGATGGGAGTATGCAGGACATGTTTCTTAATGCCTATTGGTTGACTGTTAATGCTGGTTGAATGTTAGCGCTAAACTTTTTCCATTAATATGCCACTTTAAAGTCCAGTGATGAGACATAATGACCAAAAATATTCTCTACCAAATCCCTAAATTATGTGGCTGTCCTTTATTTCTTTTGCAGTACCAGGCCTGGCAGTGGTTTGGTTAACTTATAAAAATACAGTTGTAACTCTTTCTGTAAATCTAAATAGTTCTGTGGGGCTTCATGAGGGTAGATACATCAGCATCTGTGACTTGAAAGATTGGTGGCTAGTTTAGGTCAAAATGGATACATTCAGAATACAATTCTATGTCTGTTTTAACAAACATTTTGGTAGCTACTTACACTTATACAAATCTATCTTCCCAATTGTTTTTACTGGCTTGTATATTAATGAATGATGCATTGAGTTTGAGGAAGAGGCATGAGGTTTTTGACTACTCTCCTGGCAGGTGTGAGTTGTTTGAGTTTGCCTTTGCATATTATCAACTGCTTTCAGAGCCTCCCATACAAAACTCCTTTGAAGGCAAATGTTTAGGTGACATGTCAGTTTTGTGTAATAGAAAGAAACTCACTTTCATGGTCATGCAGTGTGGGCTGTAGTCTTTGAATTTGTGGCCTGAATGGTGGGGGAAGATAGAGGCTTCTCAGAAATTAGGAAAGATTCCAAGTTGCTCCTAAGGCAAATTTTACTGGAGATGATAACAGTTATTTGCAGTTGCTTATAATTTATTATTTATTTAGAACATGTGTCTTTATGTGAAATGAATAGTAATAAAATGCTTAAGTTCTCAGGTTGGGGCTTCCTGTATATATTCTCTTTGTTTTGCCTATTTCCTCTACTCATCAGTTCTCTCGTTGTTTTACTTCCCACCCAGACATCCATTATTGCTGAACATGCATTATAGGTTTTCATCTTTTTGTGGTGTAGGAGAGGAACCTTCAGTTAATAGTAATACCAACTGTAAAAAAAAAAGTGATTCATTGCAGTGCTTTCTATTTGTCACTATAAAAGTAGGAAAACCTCGTACCTTTGTGTAAAATAGATAATATATTAATCTATTATCATAGAGTGCCAGGTTGGAAGGGACCTTAAAGATCATCTGGTCCAACCTTTCTTGGCAAAAGCACAGCCTAGACAAGATGGCCCAACACCCTGTCCAGCTGAATCATAGAAGTGTCCAATGTTGGCACTTCCCTGGCGAGATTATTGCAATGGCTGATTGTTCTCATTGTGAACAATTTTCTTCTTGTCTCCAATCAAAATCTTCCCAGGAGGAACTGGTACCTGTTACCCTTTGTCTTTTCCATGTGATTCCTTGTGAAAAGGGAATCTCCATCTTATTTGCAGCCACCCTTTAAATAGTGGAATGTGGTGATAAGCTCTCCCCTAAGCCTTCTTATGTCAAAGCTGAACAAACCCAATTCTGTCAGCCCTTCCTCATATGGCAGATTTCCCAGTCCTTTGATCACCTTTGTGTCTCTTCTCTGGACCCTCTCCAGCCTGTCCACATCTTTTTTTTCTATAGCAGGGACCAAAATGGAATGCAGTATTCCAGATGTGGCCTGACAAGTGCTGAGTAGAGTGGGATAATGACTTCTTTATTTCATCTGGTGATGCCCTTGCTGATACAACCCAGCATTCTGTTGGCCGCCTTAGCTGCTGCAGCACACTGTTTGCTCATATTAAGCTTGCTGTCCACCAGGACCCCCAGGTCCCTTTCCATAGTGATGCTCCCCAGCCAGGTAGATCTCAGCCTGTGCTGCACTCCTTGATTATGTTTTCACAGGTGCAAGACCTTACACCTGTTCCTGTTGAACTTCTAAGGTTCTTGTTAGCTCACTCTTTCAGCCTGTTCAAGTCTTTGGCAGGGTGGGTCTCCCTTCTGAAGTGTCCACTTTCCCAGTCAGTTTGGTGTCATCAACAAGCTTTGTCAGGGTGTGCTTGATCTCATCATCCAGATCAGTTATGAAGACATTTAATGGCTTTGGGCCCAGTATTGATCCCTGGGGGAACCCACTTGTAGCAGGTTGCTAATTTGAAAAGGAGCTATTTACCGCCATGCTCTTGGTGCAGCCTGTCGGCCAGTTCCCCACCCACCCCGCAGACCGCTTGTCCAGACCATAACGCGTCAGTTTCTTTAGGAGGAGGCCGTAGGGAACTGTGTCAAAAGCCTTGGAGAAATCCAGCTAGACAATGTTCACTGCTCACCCCTCATCAACCAAGCAGGTTACTTTGTCGTAAAAGGCATATGAAGCATATGAATAAGTTGTCTTGTTAGAAAACTCTTAATGTACAGTAATCCTCAAAATACTGGCTTTTCTCAGATTAACATCTTTGTTCTTTCCTTTGTAAGCAGGCAAAGCCTTCCACTGTAGAAGTATTAGAAAAAATTGATAAGGTATGTATTTGCTTTTTGGTGTTTTGTTTGATTTTTGTTTAGAAAGATCCTTTTTGCTGGCTGTATATTTCTTGTATATTAGGTAAAACACTGTCATGGAACTTTAAATTACTTTGGTAATTATTCCAGTTGGATGTACTAGAGATTCTGAGTTTCAGATGGACTGCTACCTTTTTCCCCCCTTACTCTATTAGTCATGTAGGAAAAAAAACATACCGTATAACAGATAGTAAGAAACTACGGTTTAAATATTTAATTTAGAGAGCCTGAAATGGGAATGAATGTGAAGCTGGCTTGATTACACAATTTAATTGTAACTAATGGTTAAACTCCCATGTAATGGAAAATGTCACTAATGCAAGGTTCCATTCATCAGGCTCATTAAAAAAGCTTCAATGTATGTATGTATTCTTACACTTAAAAGTGTAAGAATTGTAGCTGTAGTGGTTGTAAGTAAGGTCAGGGGCAGAATAACTGAATAGATCATTCAGTAATCAATTCTGATTTTTTTATTTTGCCAGAATTTGTGACAGATATCTGTAGTCTATGGGGAAATTAACTGTTTTGAAATATGCTGTTGATATTTTTTGTTTTCCTTTTAATGAGAGTGTGAGTACTCCTGTTGTCACTTGAAATGCAGTCAAAATGATAACATAGTGGAGCATTGCTTAATCACTTATTAATATGCCAAAATCATCGTTCAGATGTTCAGGATTTCACTCTTAATGTGAGGAAAATACTGAAATGAAATTGTGTGAAGCGGTGAGAAGAGAGATTGCTTCAGCAATTTCTTATGTTAGTAGAAAAGTATTAGAATCATTTGAAATTCTACAGGTGCCTGATGAAAGTTTTGGGATGCGAAGTATGGTTGGTAGTGATTTATGTGATCATAAAGACTGCCATTCATAACGTATTAGCATTTTCAACTTGTTCCAAACATACTAACACATTACAGATAGGAAAAAAGTGCTGATTTGTAATATTTCTTCCCAGTAGTGATGTGTTACTGATAACAGTGCAAGTGGCCCATATCATAACCTTAATAGGGTTATGTATTTATGTTATGAAAGCTATCTTTGGCAAATATTGTTATTTATCAAAAAGCTGCTGACTTTTAAAATCAAGTATCAAATTGATAGGGCTAATTTTAGCAAACACTTAAAGGCAGCTTAGTAAAACCAACTAATTTCATTAATAAGGTTGAACCCTGTTTGTTTACAGGAAATACAGACATTAGAAGAATTTAGAGAAAAAAACCAGAGGCTACAGAAACTATGGGTTGGAAGGCTGCTTCTCTACTCTTCAGTCCTGTACCTTATCACCTGCTTAATTGTATATTTCTGGTGTCTTCCTGATGAATGGACAGCAAGGTTGATTATGACACTTCCGTTTTTTGCATTTCCATTGATGTAAGTAAATATACCCTTTTTTTTTTTTAAACTGCTGTCTCTTTAATAAAAAGAGATGGAAAATACATCTCAGCAGGGGTTTGGGTTTGCTTTTGACAATCCTTGAGTTGTCATAACTTGCTGAATTTTTTTTTTTTATTAAATCCAAGTTGTTGGGCAGACACTTTCATTGAGGGAAATGTCTCTTATGGGGCTTGGTTTAGTGCAGAACTAAGTCTTACTATCAGAAGATGTTAACATCTAAAGTTGTTTGCCTTATCAAAGTTATACTATGGCTGGGGAGAGACCTGTATTTGAACACCTGCAAGGTAGTGTAATATGAGCAGAAGAATGTTATCTGGGGCTTTATTTCTACTGCTATTTGGAAAAGTATGTTGACTGTATCAAAGTGACTTAAGGTATGTCACCTGTGTGTAAAATGCAGTAGATAAGGTTGGGAAAAAAATACAAGAATGAATGGAGAGATTTACTTTTACGTATTAGGTGACTGTTAACACATAATTGACTTGAAACATCATCAACCTAAATATGTTGAGGACTAGTTTTACATAATTAGCTGTTTTTCTGGAAAATCATTGACTGTTTTATTCAACCAGAAAATATCCTAATATCATTGGATGTGAGTAGGAGAAAGTATTGTCTACTTTTTTGTTTCACTGAGCTGATTGGCTGCTCATCCTCACGAGTGGCTTTTGATTTCTAAGATAACAACTTTTCTAAAAATAACGAAATGGGCCCCCACCTCACTAAATAGTGGCTTCCATGCCTCCCCTTCCTCCAGACCATCAAATAGGAGAAGCAGCCTACTGAGCATCTTTCCTGCTGATGGGGAGCACAGTGCATTTACTAATTGCCTGAAATGAAGATTGTAAATACTGTCCATATTGGCACAGCATCTCAGTATGAAAAAGTGAACTTATCAGTGCCCTAGATTTAGACTTGAAAGACTAAGTCAAATGTAGATACTTAAGGCTTTGCAACTTTGATTAGTGTGGGTCAGCTTAACATAATATGCAAAAAAAAAATAATACTTGAAGATGCTTTTTGTACATTATGCACAACATGGTATGGTGTACTGATATGCTGCTGTTATGGAATCCCATGGAGAAGTTACATGGGCAGCAATATCTTGATTGGAAAGGATTAATACAGAAATTAAAGCTCAAATTAATCTTTGGCAGCAATATGAATTGATTTTGTTCTTAAGGACAAGGACTTAAAAGTCTTCATTGTTAGCATGTGAGGCTTGCTCATGTTAACACGTCAGGCTTTTAGAAATAGTATCGCCAGCCTCCCTTCACTTAGGTATTTTAGGATTAGTATAGAAATTAAAACTTTTATTACTTGAAGGTGATTGGCTTGTAGCACTGTGGTTTGAATTCTCACACTGGATTTTTATTCTCTAGTTTTTGTCCTCTAATAGTTGAGTGTATTTTGTTTTTTTTTTTGGAATGGTGGGTTTCTATAAAATTCCGAATTGGATATCGGCTTACTCATGTTTAGAATTAGACTGTTGTTCTCTTATGATTTGCAACTGTTTATCTGATTTTTCTCTTAAGCCATTCCTGTTCAGCTTTTTTGGTGATTACAAATGGGAAGCAACTGCCAGCTTGTCTTCATTCTCGGTCAAGAGGTGACTCCATGCTGAATGCCTGGTGCCACCCAGTAATACCTCTAGAGATTTTTCAGCCCTAATCAAACTGGAATGCGTCTGCCTTTTCCAGCATGCAGTCAGTCACCAACTTATTTATGCCTTAGGTCTTTTCCTCAGGATCTCAGCAAGTTACTGTTGCTGGTAGAGTGAGTTAGGTTCTAGGAATATATTACATCATTAATTTTAAATGTGTACTGAAACATCTGAAAAGTTGAAGAAATATGTTAGCACATTAGAAGAATGCTCTTCTTGAAATGATTTTCATTTGGATTGTTTCATCTTGCATGTTCTGATTTTCAGAGAAATATGTTTTTATTTTGTAACATTGGTCTGAAATGGTCTACTATTAAACTTTCACCTTGAAGCTCTTAAAGAAGAAATGTGTTTTATTTCATGAAGTCCTACCATATATCTGTTAGCTTAGAATACAACTTTAGGTAGACAACAGTAAAAAAAGAAATAACGCTTTTGCTTGTGTAACATAGTCTTTAAGGCAATTAAAACCCTGTAAAACATTAATTTCTTTTGATACTTTATGAAGAGATAGATCTTGCATTGTGTAAGTGGGCAAAGCCATCTGTATTCTTAGAGTAGCTATTACAGCACACCTTTGAGCGTGGAATAGAGTTAAGCTTCTTTCTCTGTTTCTCTGACCTTGTATAGGTTACGCTAGCATTCCAGTTGCCTTGTCTAGCTTGCCTAACTCAGGTTGTGGTGTTAATACTTGAAAGCATTTTGAGCTGGGCAGCCATTATATAAATGCAAAACATGTTCTTACGAATTAAGTTGAAACTCTATTTGACATCTTATAGCCTTTTGCATGCTTTCTTATGTTAGCTGTTATTCAGAGAACCTTTCTAGCCTTTAAGAATTCTTTTTTTTTCTTAAATGAAACATTGCCACTTAAAGCTTTATTATATAGTTCTTGGCACTAGGAGGGTTTTGGATAAGATGCTTGGAAGGGTTTGAAGTATGAGATTTGCCACTTGGCTTAGGCTGATTAACTTGCCAGGAAAAGTGTCAGCTTAATAATTATAAGCATTTCTAAGCTTTAAAACAAATAAGTCCTGATGATTGAGGAGAGATCTTTCAAATGTAAAATGATCATAGATCAGTTTATCTTTGTCTTGAGCATAGATAAACTGATCCATTGTTTGAGCTAAGTCAGCTGAAACCCTGCAGAAACTGAGTGGATTCAGAGCTCTGTAAAATTGCCAGGAGTCAGGTCAGTTAACTCTGCTTGGGAGAGCACTTGTACAGTAGCCATATCTCATGGCTTTCATTGGTATTGAATTCTTCCCACAAATCTCCTAGGTCTTAATTTTGGGCCTTAGCTGGTAAGCTTGGTTTTCTGGATAACATGCATCATAAATCTATCAAAGAAGTGATGACTAAGTAATTTTCAGCTAGCTACACCTTGATTTTAAAAAGTTCCCACTGAACATTTTAGCAAGCGATGATCTTACTTGTTGCTGCTTCCTTAGTATTTCTACCTAGAGTAGAACTTGGTTAAATTTTAATAGACAGGAGGATTTTATTTAGGTCAACGTTGATGTTTTGTTGACAAAATGTTGATTTAATTTTTAGTTTTCTGTATAAATACTGTTTGAAGATTTCTGTTCTTTGTATTTGCAAAGTTAAATCTCATCTGGTAAGTCTTCTGCATTAGCTATCCTGTTTGCTAAATGACTTCAGAAATGGTTACTATAATATATTTTAATTAATATAATTCTTCTTTCTGTTTTAAAGAATCTGGTGTATAAGAACACTGCTCATTTTTTTCTTTTCCAAAAGGACAGAAAGGAATAGTAAGTATTTTTCTGTGGTTGTTTTTTTTTTTTTGAATATGGAACTAGTTGGAAATGATGCTTGCTGTAAAAATGTAAATATTTTGGGTAATTTGGCTTCCAGGAAAATAAGAGTTGATGCTGAAATGGGTAATGTTAGCCCAACTGTTTCTACCACACAGTTTTTGAAAGAATGGGAAGCAAACTGCTTAATCTTTTGCTTCACTTAGAAAATGGTGGTAACTTTTCTCCCATCTTTGCATGCTTCAAAGTGTAATGGAGTAAAATGTAGTGTAGGAAAGGAAGTATAAACAATAGTAGTAGTTCCCTTAATACTTGCATCTTGCAAGAATTCCAGCAGTCTTGATCTTTTATCTTTATGTATAAGAGAAGAGATTTATAGCAGATGTGTTTAACGTGTTTGTGAAGATAGCTTTTCTCTACCAAGCTCTCAAAAGCATGCTTATGTTTTCCTGAGTGGAAAAGGGATAAGCAGGTGTTTTTGTGCTGTTTTGAGAGCTAAGGAAAATCGGGAGTCATGTAACAAAAGAGACTAATGCAGATGTTCAAATATATATATAAAGTTGTTAAAGAGCATGCAGATCCATTCTAATGCAAAACTTAAAAATGGCATCTTTGGCAAATGTCTGCAGTAGTTAGAATTCATTTCAGACTTTCTTTGAAAGCAGTCCAGCCTGTAACAATATCTCATGGTGATGTGAGCAATAATACAGGAAAACCTCAATGTTGCACCATGTTTTATGACTTGCAGAACAACATGATGTATTTAATTTGTGACAGCTTACGAGTTAAACATCACTTTTGGAATTTTTCTTGAACTTAATGTTTGCATTTGATATGCAAGCATAGGACATACATTTTTATGTAGAAATAAAATTGTCCATATATTCTGTGGTGCAGTGTGATTCATTTCTAAGGTGAATATATATTTGCATTTCATGGCTGGATAAGAAAAAAATGTATGTATGTTTTTTCTAGTTTGCTTAAATGTCTTTACTGCTGTTTTTAGCATACAGGCAAGTGCAGTGCTTTTGTTGAACCTGTGTATAAAGGGTTTTAGTAGATGTTAGAACATGCCAAAAGGAATTATTTCTGCATTGTTCCAGAGATTGGGTAAAAAGAAAGTGTTTAACCTCAAAGATAAAAGTCTTCTATTTGGAAAAGAGAAAACAAATGTGCAGCGCAAGAGTTACAGCAGTAAAGCAGGAGAAAACATAGCTGAGAGAGCAAGCTGGCAACTGAATGGCTCAAAGCTGGCCTTTTATTCTGGGATAAGTTAATATAACACACTGAGTTACCGGAGACAGTTATTTAATACTATAAAGCTCTGTATTGGATATCCAGCATACACCAGTTCTGGGAACCATGCTCTGAATGAGGACAGTTCCTAGTGAAACGCTGGGGAGGGCAATGCAGAGAGGTGATGGCATTTCAGTTTTTAAGACTGGTCAAGCAAACAGCTGTTGAGGAGGATTTAGGCTGATCTGTCCCAAAGTGTGGGGAAAATGAATGAGGTATCTTGCAGGTATTGACTTCTCTACTATGAGGTTTTTTTTTTCCTGTAGGTTTAATTAAGGTGAGATATTTTGGTTTCTTGAGAGTATTTTGCAGTAATTGCTACTTGGCCATGTTTGAAGGGGCAGGTGTTTCATGATGCTCTTGTTTAACACAGGAGGTAAAGTGATCAGAAACAAACTCCCACATTTTAAACTGATGGCATTGCATTGTGGGAAGCGATGCTTGAAGATGTTTTAGGCATTTCTGTACCAAAACCAGCTTCTGTTTCTTAAATAACTTGACAGTTGACCATATTGTGCCATTTGTTTGTCTGCGTGATACCATACTGCACTGCAGTGTGTTTCAAGATGTTAACTTGTATGAGGCTACGTGAGAGGCTGTGTTCTAATATAAATGTAAAATTTAGTGGAGCAAGATACCTTATTGATACGAAGATGCACAATTCCTGGAATTATCTATCTTCTGTGGTCCAGGCCAGTGCTAAATACGGTCTTGTTCCATGTCCTATTTGTCTGAACTAACAATGGATTATTGTAGTTACCCTTTCACTGCATACACTTACAAATATGTACATGCCCAGTTTTAGTATTTTGCACATTTAATAAAGTGGTTTATCAAAATGGGTTCCTACATTTCTGGAAAAGTTCAAGTAGTTGTGTGTTCCCTTAATTTCAAGTAACTAGTGTTCCTGAAGTAACTTTAAACAGTGTGCAGCATACTTTTTGTATCTTTATATATTTATTTAGTTTGTTAGTTTTGTTTCTTGTCATTTTATGAAGCTTTTTCTCTCTTTTGAAAACTGAAAAATGGGTAAAAATAGCTATATCTTAAAAGAAGTGAAGTGCTGGTGCCCAGTAGAGCTGAGAAGGGGAAAAAGTTGTGAAGTTTTCTGTTAAACTCTACTTGCTGTGAAGCAGGTAGTAGAAAATGGACTTATCAAAAGAATATCTTCTGTATTAGGCGATAGTTTATTACAGTGAGCCGTGAGTGCCAAGCTGCAAGCATTGACTTAAAGGAAAATCCTATGTGTGTGTGCTTGACCTTTCTTCTTTCCCTTCCTTTTAGAGTGGTTTCATACTGTGCCTACTAGTTGTAACAGACTCTTAACGTTTAGTAGCAAAATGACCTTCTGGTAGCTTTTCTTACAAAACTGGGGAGGTTTTGCTGTTGTCTGAAAGTGTTGAAAGGGTGAAAGAGATTGAGATTTTAAGCCCAGAATTGACCTGGCATTTGAAACTAGCATATGTTAAGAGGCTTATGTGAAATACTGAAGCCAGTAAATCTGGTACTCAAATAGATATATTAATACTCAGGCCTCAAGCTTTTTTTCTGTAGTTTGACTAGTGAGATTAAGTGTATTTGGTCCATTGTTGTACCAGTTTTAATGTAGGTCAAAGCAGGGCACTGGCTAGAATTGGTTTGCTTAATAAGGAAATGGTACATAAAACTTTTTAACAGTTATAACTCTAGAGTGATAACAGTGGGCTATAATTTATAAGCAGTTTCAGTATTTAAAATGATTTATTTTCACATAAAAACTGTAGTTACTTTATGCAAAGTTTACTAATGTTGCAGGGTTGGTAGTGATCAGTGCATATTTTTTCTTAATTTCACAAAGCAAACTCAGTGTTTAAAGTGTGCTGAAATTATGTCTTATATTTGAAAACTAATGTATTGTGTCCTTCTTTTAGATGATGCACTGGAAGATTTAAAGTCTCAAAAGAAAAAAATAGTAAGTAAAACTTCACAAAAAGCTAGTTGTTACGGTCCACTGAAGTGTATTTGCATCTGTACAACTTGAGTTTGATTGTAATATATAGATCAAGAGTGGAGAAAGGGAAGTTAAACTATTGCTATTCTTCCGTTTTTGTATGTTTTCTAGTACCACACAAGGTTTTCTTTACCCCAAAATGACAAAGGACTGCTTGCATATGGGAATACATTGTCTCCTTGTAACCTACTGTTTCAGTGTTGCTAGATCTATGGATAGTGATTCTGTTTTGTCAGAGAATGAAAATGTATGCTTTAACCTATTCATTGCTGACTACTTCCTTAGGGCTATAAAAAGTGTTAGATGTTGCACTGATTTAAGATGATAGAGTGCAACTGTATCTTTAATAGTTACTCTGTCATTTAATGTCTTGTTCATAAATAGCACAAAGGACTTCCATCTTGTCTGGATACGCTTTTTCATCAAGTAACAGATTATTGTCTGTATCTTAAATGCATCACCCGCTTATTTCCCATCCTTCTCCATCTTAATTTTGTACTAAGTGTTTTTTCCATTACATTTTCCTCTAAAAATGTATCTTGTCATGTATCGATCCTGTCAGTTGTCTTGAGGTCATCTATTTTGTGAGCTGTGTGGATGAGTTAACGGTATAAAACAGGTATTTGCTTTGACTGGATCAGTGCTTAGTCTCAATAAGACAAATTTAGGATGGAAAAGATTCTGGGTCTTGAATAACTTGCAGTTTTTGTGAAGTTTGTAACACTGAAAGCTGCTTCCTCTCTACTATCATTCCATGAGGAAGTTCTCTGTTTACTCATTGTTGGCATCATCTCCTGTCTTGCAAGGCAGAACTTAAAAACCACCACCACCACCAAAACACAACAGAACCCCAACCAACCAAAACCTGATACCACCTCCTCCCCCTAAAAAACTCCAAAGGTTGTGTTATGAAGCTTTATTGTTAATGAGTTTAAGTGTTCACCTCATGCCTTCTGAATTTTGTCATGGTAGCTAAACTAATAGAAAACCCGCAACAAAGCTACCAAAAAGGAGCCAGGTAAGAGCCTGGTATTATATAGCCCTTATGGGGGAAACAGATTTCACTGATCTTCCATTCTTTTTTTATCACTTTTAAAATGTAGAAGTAAAAATGGTAACCTGTAACCTAATTATGTCATTGTCCTTTGGTAAAGAGGATTTGCTAATATTTATGTCTGCTAATCTTTATGTTAAGGAATCTATTAAATGGAAGTGTCCTTTGGTTGGAGAGGTGATAAAAAGGGGTTGGAGAGGCTTACATTTTCTGAGAACGAAATAAATGAGTATAATAACTGTGTTTTTAATTAACTTTATGAAACCTGTTGAACTGAATTTATTTAATCTCTCCAATTTACATAGTCAGTGAGTAGCTTTGGAGGAAAAGTTCTTGGAACAGAAAAAGCACAATGGAGAGCAAAACAGCTTTTGGAGTCTTAAATTTAAAGCCTTCATTTCAGTTAAATAAGTTTATTTTTCTGTAATCAATAAAATCTTCATATTTCTTCTAGAAGAACTAGTAATGCTGATTTTTTTTTTTTTATGTGAGAAGCACTTTAGAGAAAAGGTATTGAATAAAAGATTAGTTAGGAAAAAGCTGGTTTATGAAGGGGAAAGCTTTTACTTTGGGAATTGATTCTGTTGAAACAAGATGTAAATGTGTATTTTCCATATGCAAAAAATAAAAAGTAACATTGTAGAAGAGTGGGCAGTAGTTAAAAATAAAACTGTATGAATGCTATGTGAACAATCTAGAAATTATACTGTAACTATGGAGAGTTTAAACCTAGAAATATAAATTGCTATTAATATATACGCATGTCATGCTGTAATCATTAAAGGCAAACTTCTAAATAGGATTAATAAAACAGAGTTCTGGGAAGTCTGATAACCTGTTACTCAGCTATTTTTCAATCGGAGGGGAATAAAAAGTCCATGACTACTTCCTGATCTTGTGGATGCCTGGTTCCTAGCAAGGAACCAGAAACAGAAGACTTACTGCAGCCTCTTGAATCAGTGCAGTGTTGGTATTTTTTACTCAGGAGATTAAGTCAGGAGTTTCATCATCATTTAAAGGCATTCAATTAAGCAATGAAATTAGATCATCATACATGAAACCTAGCATGTTGAAATGAGCTGAAAGCGGATGCAGGTAATGAGACAGAATATAATTTGTATTTCAGATAAAAACACTCATAAAATTACATTCTGTAATAATTTGGTTTTGATAGTATTCAGATTTGGTTTTGTTCTGGACTAACTTCTTTAGGATTTTTGGTAAGGGTTTTTGTTTTGTTTTATCAAGTAAAATAATGGGAAGGGAGGAGGGAGAGGGTTTGTTTTTTGTGGTTCCCCCCCCCCCAGTTGGATTCTGCTTTGTTACTGAGTTTGCAGATAGGATAAGTTACTAAGATTGTGATCCTCAAAGTATCTGGGATAAGTAAATTATGTTCTTCCTGTTTAATTGTAATGCACATTGTTGTCTAGCCACTGTCAGCCTGTCACAACAGCTATGGTTTTTCATTTTATTGCAATTCAGCTACCCAATTGCTGGAGAAAACTTCCATTGAAGACAATTGTCCTTTTGAAAAATGTTACGGTACTTGTTTTACAGGCACGTGGTCCACCTTTTCCCTAGTGACATTACTTACATGCTGAAGGGTACCTATAAGGGATTAAACTCCTCATCTACTAGATATAATACCCTGGTGGCTGTGCAGTGAGCTGCTTAATAGAACTTCAGTTTTGTTCAAAAGACTTCAGTCTTTGGTGGCATAATTACATAGATATTCATGCGGGTAAAATACTAGACAAACAGAAATATAGGTATTTCATCTGGAAATGCCCATTAATATTGTCTGTCCTGTACTTAAAGTTTGTGTAATACTTGTTTTCCACAGAACTAACTCTATGCTCTGTTTTTTCTG
>KZ505638.1:108978-143978 GCA_002844005.1 Limosa lapponica baueri
TGTTGACATTGACAGTGAATAGCTGCAGTGCAGTACGCTAGCAGTAAAGCTTTTATCTCTTCTGGTGTCCTAGGCACAACAGCTTTTTCTCAAGTTTGCTCCTCACCTGTCTCTCACATTGTTCCATTTCTGTGGCATTCATAGTTTTCTTAAGGCTGAAGGGCCATTCTGACACGCTGTTCTGTTCTGTCTTAATACAGCTCATGTGTGGTTGCCAACAATTTTCTGTCATGCCTGTAATATTTAGGTAGGCTTTTTTTTTAAACTCTTTATATTCATCCTTCTCCTTGAGATATGTTAGAAGTCACTCCAGAAGGGTGAAGGGTGACAGATCTGTAGAATGCAAGTAGTGCTGACCAGGAGATGGAACTACCTGGAAATGTGTGTTTCTATGTAGAGACCTAGAGATAACTCGCTATAAATAAAATAGACAATGAGAAGTCTTTATTCACCCTGGCTTTATTAAGGGTTACCACCAGCATTCTTGAAATTCCTGACAAGTTAAATGATTGTTCTGTTCCCCTCTGCCCCGTGCTGTCTTAGTAGCAATGGTGACAAGTGAGTTGCTCACTCTCTTTGTTAACTAGTCTTGTGTATGTTTGGGTTTATAAAGCACAATGTGTGTGCCTTTGATCCAGTGTTCTGAGTTAGTCAAAAGCAGGTTAACTGGATCCAGAATATGGTGTGTTGTGTTGTTTTTTGACTCGACTATTAGTAGAAGGGCTATGAGGAAGAGGTTTTGGTAGTTAGAAGTATTTCTGAGAGCCATCCACTACAGACTGTGGTCTGTATTAATAAGTGTGGTATAATAGGAGTAGACTTGTAGAGTGAAACAGTTGTTGCTGAGGAGTTTGCCCACACTATATATTTATATATATGTATATATTTAGGGTTTTTTATTTAGGGCTAACTGTAAACTGGTCTCGTGGACCGGGTGGAGGGCATCGTTCAGTTTAGTTTCGCTTGAGAAGTATGTAAGTGCTGCTTTCTGAGACTGTGGTGTGAACCAGAGACCTCTAACTGGGGACTCCATTGTGAAAATGTAAAGTACACTTCTTATTCACGCATGAATCAACTTCTTTGGGTGCATCCACATTAAAGTAAGTAATTTACTTTATCCTGAATAAAAGTGCAGTTTAGCCTTGGAAAGAATTTTGGAAAATGAATTTTGTATGTTATCATGGTTTGTGGTTGGATTCGATCATCTTAAGGGTCTTTTTCAACCTAAATGATTCTGTGATTCTATATAGTTTTGTTCTGGTAGAGCACAGATTCCTTTTTTCTCTTTTTCCAATCTGTTTTCTAACACATGGAATTTAGAATTGATGCTACTTTTTGTCCATGTAAAAGTGGATATTCAGACTCTTGTATTTTGTAGATGCATTATAGCTCAAGAGGGACACTGTGTTTGGCTTCAGCTTCTGAAATAGTGGAGACTTATTTTCTAAATAACCTGTTCTTTGTATGTGTAGTAATTATTTCAGTTTCTATCTTAAAAAAATTAGTAGTTTTTTGCTGTTCACACTAAATAATACCTGTCCAAACCAGATATTATCTTCTGTTCTGTGCAGCATATAACTTACTGTAACTAGGTGACACCTTAACGTGGTCGTGGTGTGTTTTGGAATATGTGATAGATTTATAGTGACTGGGAATAGTAAAATATCTGTTATCGAGTTAACATTAAAGCTTCCTTGATCTTCTCTTTGCTCACTTTGGACACAAGCTAGCCAGGCAGCAGAACTCATTATCTTGAGCTCTGTAATCGAGCCTTTTTGAAAAGAGGGTAAGTAGTGACCAATGCGTAATCAGATTGGACAATGTTGTGTATGAGGCAACTGATGAAAGGTTAGTTAGTCAGTGTGTTTTTGACTTACCAGTTGAAATGGAAACGTGCACATCATTCTAATTAGTACAAAGATTTAATCAGCGTTACATAATAGTTGTCTCTCAGAAAAACAACTGGTAGTGCCCTAGTTTTCGTATGTATTTAGCTCTTTCTGCAGTTTTTGTGGCTTTGATGTGCACTTTTTAAATAATTTTAGTTTTAACAGATGATTCAGATGAATCTTGAGTTTGACCTAAGAAAGAACCTGGAAATCCAGAAGGAAAGCAATTTGAAAACTTAAGTTCAATCTATTCAGGAGTGTTTCAAGGGGTAGAGTTAATGAGCGTGTAGTTATTCAGTACTTAGGCTGAATGAAAAAAAAAAATAGGGTAAGTATATATTGGCAGTGGAATAAATATTTGTCAATGATATCCTTTTGTTGATACCTGCTCCCTTCATTGTGCTAATACAACTGTTAGCAGGGCTCTATTGTAAATGAGATCACTCCATGACCTGAATTAAAAATAATGCAATAACAGATGGTTGCAAGCTGTGGCATGGGTACAGGCATTGAGAGGAAAAGGAAAATTCTTGGTTGGTCGTTGTCATTAAAACCGGCAAGTTAATGTGAACTATACATTGACCTACATCATGCTCTACCTCTTTAAAAATGATGTATTCTTCTCTACCAAAATCAAGGAGTTTTAAAGTGAGGGAGAAATAAAATAGTTATGCTTGTAAACATGAAAGATACAGCTGTCTCACCACTGGCAATATCTTAATATTCTTTGAGGTCATACTGAATCATCCCTGGTGAATAGCAGCCCTGTTAAGTAATGTGTCTGCTTATGTATTTGTATTGTTCAGTGCCAGTAACTGCAGAATTTGGACTCCAGTGTGCTTTTTAAGTTATTGGTCTTCATACAGTTGTTTTGCAGATGGACAAAAATCATTCAGGGAAGAAAAAACTTTGGAAAATTGCAAAACTTCATTAAAGCTACATCAGCAGTACCTGTATGTTGTGTCCCCTCTAAGTGGAGAGGGGGGAAAAAAGCAAAAGCCTTGTGAATAACCTGATATTTTGTGGAAACTAGCAACGAGTCTTGCATTATTACTTGCATTTGTAATGAGACTGAAAATGCTGAAGCATGTCTCTAATACTGATTGTAAAGTACTTGAGTTTGGCATGTTTGTAGGAGCAAAAATATGGGGAGAGAATCATTAAAATCGCAGTAACTTTTTAAAAATTTAAAGCCTTTTCAAAGGAGGCTTGCCAAAAATGACCCTTCAAAAATAACAGGCAAAAGGGGCAAAACTGTTGCAGGTGGCATGGAAATTGCTTAAAAATAGTGTATTACGGGCTTAGAATAAACATGGTTATATCCATGACCTATCAAAACAGACTCAGAGCTGTTAAGCAACCAAAACTGACATACTTAAACCACGTGATATAGCAAGACAGCTTTCAAAATGTAGAAGTAACATCCTATGTAGAAATTAGTCATGATCTCTGACACTTTTATATGTAAAAACACAATAAAGCAGACTTTTTAATGAAAAAGAATGAAGGAAGTCTTAGCAGTGGATTAAAATGTCTTTTTATAGGTACTTAAAATGATCTTGGAAAAAGTGGAGTTAGGCTTCATATTAATCACTCATTTTCTTTAAAGATCTGTGGAGCTGAGAAGAGTTGGGAAATTGCGTACCTTTAGCTTGATTTTTTTGGAACTAGTACATGAGCAGACTCTATAACATGAACTTGAACATATGGATAAATAAATTGTGGGGCAAAAGCAATATATCGTTTGTAGACGAGTCATGCCTGCTGGTCAGATGGCACGGAAAGGATGATGCAACTATTCTAGTGTATTTAGACTTGAAAGGTTACTACTAATGTCTCTCACAAAAACCTCTCAAAGAAATGTCAATGAAGAATTTCATCATAAATGAATTCTTCATTAAAATAAAACTTTCAACACAGGAGCAGTTTTCAAAATAGAAACAAGTCACCCAGGAAACCTTAAAGGAATTTCTACAACTACCTCACCAATTTATCCAGGTTTCCAGATTCTTAAAGGTTTAAATAGTGAGGGGACAAACTTTACTTGCTAAAACTAAGTTAAAATACAAAATCTTCATACTCATTGGGTGATGTAGCTTGGAGGGTAAAGTTGTGGGAAGTAATGCAGTCATGCACATGAAGGTGTGTCAGGGGAAAACTAGTAATTTGTTCTGCTCTGCAGGAAACTGAACTAGGTGGATTTTTAATAAGACTTTGTGCAGTTGTGGTATTCTAACTTATGGTACCACAGGGTCTTTTATTCTTTCTTCTTGTGTATGTTAATCCTATTTATATGTACCGATAAGTAGGCAAGGACATGTGCCCATGTGTGTTGTAATTTCGTGGCACAAGATGTTGGCAACTTTTCCAGCAGAACTTTTCTGTTTGACCTAGTACTCTAGTGATAACAACTCTTTCTTAGCTAGTGTAAGCTGATGTCACACACTCCCTGTCTCCTCCAGCCTGTACAGAAGCTTAGCGTGGTAGGGTTGTACTTCCGAGGACAGGGATCGTTCCTTCGGACTTCAGCACAGCCATCTTCCCATGGCTGGTTGCCAGTGGACCTGTAAACTGCCTGCTAAAGGTTTAGTATCTTCCAGCCTGACACACAAAGTCAGCAGATAAAATCTCTCTAATCTTGAAACTCAAGGAGGTGAATTTAAAGTCCAGTTCTAATGTTAAATTCCAGTTGTTGTGAAGGAAGACAAGCAAGCTTGTTCAAACTAATGTGAATGCTAGACACTAACTATGTTGGGTACGATAGCCTTACATTGTAGGCATTCTTGGGGTGTACCTTTTAGAGACTAAGCTGTCACTGTTAACCACATTTAGTGAATCTAGCTGTTCATATCTCAAACATTCTTCCTTAGAGAACAGAATCGTCAGGTAGGTATCGGCTAATTTTTTTCTAGAAGAATTTTACCCAAAGTATTTAACAGCTTATTGCTATTAAACCCCACACAGAATACTGTATTTTATTTCTATGGCATGTTCAGCCAGGCAGCTAGTGATCTTTAGTTAGAGACCTTTCTGGTTTTGTTTGACTCTGTAATTTGCTGATTGGAATAATGATATGAATGTACTCTTAGTAGTCTCTTGCTTATGATGCTAGATGTTAAATTCAGTTTGCACATGTTACTGTCAGAAATTCGTCAGAGGACCACAGCTCAAAGAAATGCTTCGACACCCCCACCTGCGACTCCTAAACAAGGCTCTCCAAAATCACTGGTTCCAGCATCTCCTAATCTGCAGAGAGACACATCAGCTCTGAGTGGACCCCCAGAAAGAACTGCTGTGCCATCCTTGCAGTCACCAAGACGCCCTGGATCCCCTGCTACTTCAGTGCCTGGAATGGGTAAACAGAGCACTTAATGTTATTTACAGTTTATATTGTTTTCTCTGGTTACCAATAAAATAGGCCATTTTCAGACAGTATGGAAATGGCATTTCATTTGGAAATAGCAGAGCAGTTATCTGATTAAGCAGGAGTTCCATATTCAATTAGCCATAACTCTTTACAGCTGGCACCTTTTGATGCTGAAACCTATTGCCTGAGCTCATTTAACTGTTATGGCTTCTTTGTTTAAATGGCAATAAAACTTTGCAGTATTCTGTAGTCAACAATATAGCATACCTTTTTATGTTCTTAGTTTAGAAGAGCTCTACACTTATATAAATCAGGTACAGAGGAGAACACTTTCAGAATACATTCATGTTTCTCACTAAACCCTGCACATATTTTTTAACATGCATCTTGACATTTATTTAAATTTTTACTCTAGGATGTACAGTCGTGCAATCTATACTCATAGATTAAAGTGTAAAATACCAAATGCACCAGAAAAGCCATCTACGTGGTAGCTGAATTCCTCTAAAATTGCATTGTTATTTTGGTACAAGAGTCAAAAGTTTAGCAACAGATTGAAATCTGGTAGAAATAAGTGCTCCTTAAAAATTGGTTTCATATCCTGAAATTTTTTTCGCTTGATTTCTGGCTTGGTATTCAGATGGGTTGGATGTTATTAAATAGAATATGAACTAAAATCTGTAGGAGGGATAGCAAAACTTAAGAACTTTGGGAGGGAGGTGCTGGTTCTCATTCTCCTGATGGATGGTAAACCTGCGTATGGGTTAGTGCCAGGCCTCTTGTTTATTGCAGGATGTATGGCAAATTGGATCACAAGGCAAGAAAGGAGATGAAATGCTGTCTTGAAAATAGAAGGGGTGCAACTTGCCAAGAATCTTCTGGGCATCACTGTAGCGTGGAGTAGTTCTTTGCTCTTTATACAGTGATCCAGAAGACTTCTGTCTGCCCTGTGTTACTCATTTTTAACTTTGTTACTTAACTCTTATAAACTGTATGCCCCTGATTACAAACTTCCATGATACAATCTAAAAGTAGAACTATGCATAATACAGTGACACCCAGTCTCTTAATGAATGATCTTGGGCAGCTGAATGTTAAAATGCCTGCTTGTATTGTTTAGTGTAGTGGTCCTGAAAAGTTGTGATCTCTCACTTCTTTGCAGAGTTCATTAAGCCTTTTTTTGTTATTAATGGTTTACCTGTGTTATGAAACTGCTAAATTTGTTTTTATCTCTGAACTTTAAAGGCAAGCCATTAGTAAGTCTTGATTATCTTGAAGTACCAGAAATCAGCTCCTTCTACCAGGAAATTGGTCATTTGGTTACAAACCATGTTTATGGAAATCTGCTTACTGAAAATTCTGTAATGAGTTTAAAATCGCATGCTCCTTTTGTCAGAGAAGCTGGGTATATAATAAAATATTATCAGCTATATAGTAGTTTTATTCTTAGAGGAAGATTTGGGCACACTGAATAAGCTGGATGAAATTCAGCCTTTACTGCAGAAATGGTTTAGAGGAAGAAAGAAAAAAAATTAATGGGCTTGTTTGAAAGGACAGTTGCGAAGCCTGATAATGAAAATATTTAATGTAATTTTTGTGATAATATTTTATAGGCACATATTTTTTTTTATTTTGCTAATAACTGGTATTTTGATCAAACATGCTATTTTGTTGTAGGTAGCAATGGAAAGCCATTGCAGTTATCAGTTAATGTGGAAGCCCTGATTTCTCTTGAGTTTCCCCAAACCTTCCAGGCATATAAAATCTCAGTCATGTAGCTGTAGTGAAAACTATGTAAATTCAGTATCTATAAGAGTAATATCATTGCATCTAAGTTTTATGCCTGGCTTGCAACAAATATGAATAGCCTTAATTATCTCTACTTTAGAGAAGATTAATAATTCATTTTCGTTATATTTTGTAGAGGAGAATCAATTTAACATGTATTACCACAGAGCTCCCATATGTTTGAAAATTAATAACCAGCAGGTAGTTGAGAGTTTGCCAAGCTTTGCAGAAATGACCAGTCTTTCTACAATGATTGCTTTTGATGTTTATATTAATTACTGGTGTCCATAACAGCATGAGAACTAAGATGGTTGGGTTGAGTTATTAGTAGGCGAGTAATTGAAGTTGTTCTTAGACCGTGTTGTGATGTTTCATTCTAGGTAACTTTATTTAATTTTTGCCTATTCATTAACTTCTAGAAACTTTTAGTATATCGGTGATATACAGGTCATATGAAAACTTGATCTTTTGAATATAGGGCTAAATACATGTTTGAATGTTAGCCAAGTATTCACAAAATTATTCTAGAGTTTGAATTTTATTGCAGATTATATCAGTGCTTCAGATCGTTACTTCACACCTACGTTGGACGTTGTCCATTCACTTTTTTTAATGGATGGATTGGGTCTTTCAGGTTTTTGTGAAGCTTTAGGAAGTGTATTTTACCTCAATTCTTCTCTAGACAACTTTTTCAGAATCTATAAAATGAAGCATTAGGTCCAGTTTATGTTGGACTGAATTGTTTTCTGCCTTGCTGGTGTGAGAGTTGTTAGTGTGGGTTCCTGCTTGTTGACAGAATACAGGGGTAGCTTGGGAATGCATTCACTGATTGGTATCTCCTGAATTCAGTTCTCCTTTGGGTTCTCCTGTTTGTGAAAATGAGTGTTATTTTAAAAACATTTGTGTTGTGCATGAAACTTTTTTTGTGCTTATTGAAGGGTTGTAAGTTGCAGTATTTTCTGATCAAACTGTATTGTGCTTGTAAAGGTTAGGACAGTCCGTTTAGGTCAATTATCCAGTATTAACGAGAGGTGTTTTGAAAGGCTGTGCTGTTAGAGATATTGCAACCACAATGGCAAGATTAGTTTCATTGTGTGTAGTGCTTTGAGAGCGCACAGCTGAAATGTTTGATTCCTACAATGTTTCTGATGTTTGCCATAGAAGATGGAGGCAAGCTGTACATGGCATTCATCTTGAGGTTTACCACAATGTAGCACATTCTGCCATAAGTTACTCTTTTTCCTTTGTTGCTCTAATCTGTGAAAGTTAAAAGGTAGAAGGCTTGAGATGTTAATTGCTGGCTGTTAAATTAAATGCGGTATTTAAACTTAAAGCCCATCTTGGATTAATTTATCAAGTAGTAAGACTTGCTGTGTTGTCTTTGCCTGCGCATACTCTATTTAAGAGGTAAATGTTATTTCTGTTCATATGTATATGAAAGAGTATCAGTTATGTTGGAAGCAGAAGAGAATCAGTTATGTTGACTTTGTGCATTTCCTGGTGCTGTTCCCAGCTAAGACACAGCAAGAAAGCTAAGCCTATCTTCTGAGAAGCCTGAAGTCCACTGTTGTTGTTAGCCCCTGCCCCCCCACCCCCGGTATCTTGCAAGTAAATGTCCTTCTGAATTAGTTCAACTTGCTAACAAACTCTTTGTTGTTTTTTATTTGGAATTTTTAAAAATCCTTTTTGCATCTTCAGGCAGTGGATTTAGTTTGGTTTACCCTTTAGCTTCCTTTTTGTTTATTAGGCATTTATGGAGGATTCTGTGAAACGTGTCTTCCCAAGAAAAATACCGGACACATACAGCAAATTGGAAAGAGAATTGAAGGCTGAATCTGTGTTCACTGAAAGCCTTTCTTTTAAGCCATGCCCTCTGTATATCTGTGTTTACTGGCTATATCAAGAACAGTTATGAGCTGGAACTTTTCACTGAGGAAACACTAGTCGCTTTTTGTGCCTTGAGAATTTTACTTCTAAGAACTAAGTATACTTAGTGTTAACATGGCTTCAGACTACCATATGCTCATCTCGGTACAAAACCTGCTAATATCAGTTGAATTTTTTTCTGTCTAACCTTAACCATCTTGAGCTTGAAAAAGACTTTTGTGTTATTACAAGTAACGTTGTCATTAGATTAAACTGAGTCTTTCAGGTTTCATAACTGTCTTCAGGTGGCTTTAAGCCGATCTTTGTCCCAGTTTCAGAGTTCTGGAAGGGGCTGGTTTGTTGTCCTACTCAAACATCCTTTTTTGTGGCCTTTGAATATAATTCACAGAGGTCTTACGGAAATACATTCTAAGTCTTTCCCCCCCAGGCACTCAATTAATTATCTTGCATTCAGGACTGTCTAGTATCTGTTTGAAAGTACTGTAACTTAATACCTCCTGTGCTTGTGTAAAATGTCTCTTGCCCGGGAGCATGGCTTTGGGAAGAAATTTCCAATACTTAGTTATATGAATGGCCACATCTGAATGACTCAGACTTAGTTTGTTACCACATTGTGTTTTGCTCATTATGTCTAGCATCTTCTGTTTTAAGGCCAGAAAGGAAGGTAGAAATAAGAACTCAAAGTTACATAAATGGAAATTGGCAGCTTGCAGTGGTCTTGTACAATAGACCAGAAGTCTTAAAACTTCGTGGAAAGACAAGTTTGTGGCACTGGTCTACTTTAACAGCCATATGTAAACAGAGATGAAAAGGGTGGTACCGACTATTGCTGTTACCTGTTCTTAATGGAGTTTTAGTCTGATAGTAGTTTGTTAAACATATGTGATATGAAAAATGATATCTTAATAGTGGCTTCTCTGTGCGCAAATCTGAACTGTCCAACTTTCCATTAAACATGGGATTGACAAGTGCCAAATGGCTAGACAGGCTTAATGTGTAGACTGAATGCACTCTGAAGGCATGCGCATGTGATGTACTAATTACATAGGAATTAGTGGGTACTTCTTTGGTAAGATCTTTAATTCTTCTACTGTTTCAATTGATTTTACCAGTTTTATTAATGTAGACTTGAAGTGTTGAATATGCAGAATTGAAAGTATATGAAGGTAACTCAAGGAGTTTTTCTTTGCTTAAAAAGCCTCTATGAATAATCATTAAATACTGCTGATACCTTAAGTTCTTTAGAAGTTATAAATTTAATTACGTATCCAAGGTGTAAAAGTAGAGTGATTTAAGCTTATAAACTAAAGGAGCAGAAGACGAACTTTCAACTATTTTGGGTTTAAAAGTCTTGCAGCTTTCCTAGTGGACTAAGAAATATGGCCGTGTATATTAAGTAGGTGCAATTATTTTATTACGCTAGCACACACAGTGAAGTATGTTATATATAATAATATAGCTGAAATATGTCATATATAATAATATAGCTGAAAATAATTTTGACATAATTCATGTCTTCCTAGGTCTTCATCCTCCAGGCCCTCCTTTAGCAAGACCTATTCTTCCTCGAGAAAGAGGAGTTGTGGATAGAGTTATTGAATATTTGGTTGGCGATGGTCCTCAGAACAGGTAAGATGTTGCTAAAGGAAATACCTAAACACTTAAGAGATAGGAAGCCAGACGCATCAAGTTTAAAAGAATTGCAAATTAATTTGTCTGAAACTTTTGTAATTAAATGGCCTATTCTCAGGTGCTCTTTCAGGTGCTTCACCTGAAATTCTATAGGAAAAATGGTAATATTTTGCTAAAATTAGCCTTCACTCTGGGTTTTATTAGTCATGTGATACAAAGAGAAAAATCTATGCTCAAATGGGTGAATAAATTATATTTTGAAATTTAAAAAAAGTGATTATCTAAGTGATTGTCTTAGCATTTCAGTTTCATTACCATTATAGTGCTTTCAGATTGCCTTCAGATCTGTTCAAATGTGTAAGAACTTCCATGTTAACAATGGTCACTTTTCATATTGACTGTATGCTAATGAAAGATAATCTTAATTTAGATGTTGTTTTCTGACAATGATATTAATGTGTTGAGCCTTGAAGATTAAATTGTAGTTAAGAATATTTCATTGTTTTTAAATGCATGTTAAAAATTATTATTTAATAGACAGATTTACTTTGCATTAAAGGATAATAATGTAACTTCACTGTGGAAGTTACCTTTTAAGAATAAATATTGAAGTATTAGTCAATATCTAGGGTAAAATGCATCTCACTTCAGTGTGTTATTACTTAAAGGTATGTAATTATATATTATTCATTTTTCTAGGTATGCTCTTATATGTCAGCAATGCTTTTCTCACAATGGTATGGCTTTGAAGGAGGAGTTTGAATACATAGGTAAGAGCTAATCTGTGGTAGACTCTAGTAGTTGGCTTATGTTTCTTAACTAACATGCATCATATTTCATTTTTGTTGTGGTTAAGAACTTACACTGTGAAATGCCACTTCATATGGGAACAGTTCTATGGTAACTTACTACTCTGTATTGTGAGATTCACTTCAAGACTTAGAGAAGTACTTTATTGCAACCTTCAGGCCAAGGATTTTATGTGTAGAAAACTATTCAGTAGAAAAAAGCCTCCTTCAATACATCCCTGAGAATCGCTACTGGCTATGAATGGTTCTCAGAAGGGCTTTATATTGAGAAACTATCTGACATTGAAATGTGCCTCTTTTACCAGAACTTAAACAAAATTTTGCTTTGGCAAGAAGATCTTGGGGAGGTATCGGAAAAGGAGTGGGAACAAGCCCTAGGGGGCTATATGTGAATTTATGGCTGACAATAACTTAAGACAGACATAGCTCTTTATTGAACACAGATGTTTTATTTTGCCTCCTTTCTACCACAAGTGTAAGCCTGATACTTAAGAAGTGAGGAGATCTTAGACAAATCTATTTCATTTTGTTTTGCTTAATTTTATGAGTAAATATACAGCATTGTAAGAATAAGCTGAACGTTTCCTGTGGAACCAAAGATACATAGTCTATATGTCATTTTAGCTCAAGTGAGTTCACAATTCAACTATGCAAGAAATTGCCACTTTCCCCCTTGTCTTAAGGGGTGGAAATATGCTTTTAACTATTAAGTGGTATCCAGAACTTCTTCAGAACAAAACTGCATTTTCTTAATTAAGCACCACTGGAGCAGAATGCTCCTCAAAAAGCAATGCAAGACATACCTTGCAGAATCCATAGCATCCCCTTGTTCAAATGATGTGGAAAGTGGCATCTTAAGTGGGGCAGGAAATCATCTGCCAACTTAATCTTTATAGGAAAGAACACAAGAACAACATATGGCAACATCTTGTGGTACTGAATTGCATTATTTTGTTCATTGTGGTCAAACCTTCCACAGTGGTGGGCAGTACTCACGAGTGCAGCAGAGCTGAAAGCAAATGTGTTTTTTAAGAAGCAAACATAGGCTGGGATTAAAAATGGAGCTATAGGAACAGCTTGTGTAAGTTTATTGGAGGTACTCTAAGGTACTAATAGCCACTTATTTAATTTTCTGTTTTTTTTAATATTTTGGACAGTTAGAATATAGTGTAGGAATGAAGGCGAAATGTGAAATTAATTAGTGAGGTTACTTACTGGGTGCGCTTTTGTGTAGCATTTAGGTGTGCCTACTGCTTTTTCCTGAATCCTGCAAGAAAAACTAGACCTCAGGCTCCACGACTTCCAGACTTCAGTTTTGAAAAAAGGCAATCTCCAGAATTGCGATCCCAAACTGAGCCTCTAGACCCTAGAGAGAGAAAACCACAGGAGACTCAACAGACAGAAGGTATGTGCTAATCTTAGGAAAGCTGCTCTTTTCTGTAATGTCGAATGAAATCCTTCCCCATCATCTGGCTCTCTGTCTAGATGAGTTTTTTGTAAGAATAAGAACAACTGAAGAACTCAAACACTGGAGCAGGTTTCCTAGAGAAGTGATTGATGCCTCAGGCCTGTCAGTGTTTAAGAGGCTTTTGGACAGTGCCCTTAACATGCTTTAACTTTAGGTCAGTCCTGAATTGGTCAGGCAACTGGACTAGATGATTGTGTTTTAAGTCCCTTCCAACTGAAATAGTCTGTTCTATTCTACTTAATTTCATAGTGGGTGCAGTTTATATTTGTTTTCAGTTCTCCTTATCCCTGCCCCGGCTTAGCTTGTCGATACTATTGTCTTCTGTCCTGAACACTAAAATTTCTTCATATTAGGCAATATGTCTCATGTAAATGATGGCGTAACAAAATTTTTCACTCTAATGTTACTGATAAACAGATAGAAACACAGCACTATAAATTACAGAAATTGTTAAGAAGGGAGTATGTGCTGAAGTGGTTAACTTTCACTGTGTTCAGCAGGTCATTTGATGGAGGTGTGTTGGAATTTCTGCCTTTGTTCCTCTTGCTGTTTTCCTCAGGGCAGGAAAATCTAGTAAAACTGCCTTGTTTAAAATCAGGGAGTTCAAAGACAAATTGTCAATTTTAATTTAACGTAGTTCCTTTTGAGACGTTTTATAGTCTGCAGATACACTAGGCACCTGGTATACAGCCAACAGGAAGATGCAGTGTTTTAAGAGACTCCAGAAATTAGAGTTTCAAGCCAGAGACTCTCCAGTTAGATGTGCTATTGAGTACTTGATGGGATTTTACATTAGTTTAAACAGGGATCATGGGTGGAAGCTATCGACTAGTGTACAGCCCCAAGATTCAGGCTAGAAACACGTCAACTGTGGGAAAGTATCAGTGTCACAGAAAGAATGTTTCTGCTTGATTATCTTTAGCAAGGAGTACAAAACAGCATTGTCCCTTACTTTCTGGAATGAGAAGGCTGCAGGAGACCGGTAGGAAAGTTGTATCTAGCTGTAGCCATCTCTGGGCGTGGTTTGGTGTGGGAGCATTATAGGAAAACTTGGTTTCTTTTCCTGTGCCATAGTGTGCTCTTGCTTCATTAAAAGGACTATTACTTGCATGAAAGTAAGACTGAAGTCAGATGCGTGAAGCTAAGACAATGCAAATGTCATCTTTGCCCTCAAATGATCTAATCATCTTTTCAGTGACTGGAGGGTAGGCTAGTAGCTTCTTGGCTACTTTTAAATAAATTACTTACAGGAAAGACATAATTTGTTACTGGGGTGTTCAAAACTCTGCTTAGTTTCCTCCGAGTCAAATGGCGAAGCCCTTAAAGATGAATATTCAGCTCTTGGAGGTGTATGCCTTGAGGGCTTCTGAGTATTATCCAGAACTGCAGGTTCTTAGAGGTTTTGGGAGAGGGAGGTGCTAATTAAGCTTAGTTAAGCTGGTATTATCACTGAAGGAAATGCTTATCAAACTATGCCTTTAATGGGTCTGAGCTACTGAGTCAGTTTATAGATGTTGAAAAAATGTAAAACCTTAAAAATTAGTGTTATATTTTTGTTATGCACTTGAGATGTATGAGTGAAAATTCTGCAAAATAACTTCTGCTTTTTTGAAAGCAGAATTTTATCAACTATTCCAGGATAAAAATAGGATGGTTTCATTGCAGCAAATGTGATTTTACCAATTTGCCTTTAACACTGAAAATGACCTGTTAGTTGTTGTTGGTGTCTTGTATTAATGTGCTGCTTTATTTAAAAGCAATGACAAAGGAAACCACTGGAGTTTGTTCTCTAGTTCTTTTCCTGCTAGGAAGTATATAGTGAACTTTTTCAGAAGCACAGAAAGAAGTAACTGGTACATTGACTTTTGGGTTTATCTAGCTTAAATATCTGTTGTTTTCTAAATATTTCATCTCCAAGATAATATAAACAATTCTTTTTTGATAATTAGTAAGCAGCTAGGAATAGAGTATGTGTTAATATTTTACATAACTAATATCTGAGAAATGTCGTCTTGATGTAGAAGAGGCCAGGGCTACCCTATCAGTTTGTCACTGTGCATTAACTGGCTGCGACTTGGCACAAAGTAATCTCTTATGAATGAGAAAATACCATTTTCAGTAAATCACTTTTTCCATCAGAATCCTAATTTGAAACATAACTGCTTACAGGCAGTTGGGCTTTATTAATAAATGAACTTATTCCTTGATTGTAAGTTTAAGCTATGAAGCTATCATTGAGGTATAGCTCTGGGGAAGGCTTTTCTTCAGTATGGTAATATAGCTGCTGTCATAGCAAGAATAGAGAATATCTTCACTTACAGATGTAGACAAACATTAACATCAGGAACCAACTTCACCACAGTGTTGACAGCACAGGGAGATCCAGCTCTTATCTGTAACTCATTTAAACTGTAGCTGTATAGCTTGAAGAAACTGCAAGCTAATGTGATGCAGAAGTACTATAAATATTTTTTACCAGTCAGCTACTTTTACTAATGAGTAGAACATGAAGCTGAGTCTTTTTTCAGTTGTGTGCTCATGCAGTGACAAGCATGTTACATGCAACTCCTATGGATAAGAGATCTGAAGAACGGTTATGGGGAGTGCTGTTGGCACGGAACCTTGGATTTTTAATCCTCTGGAAATATGGAGTCATCAGCTGTCGATCTGATGCAGATTACTGGCACAAACGTCATGGCTTCCCTGTTCAGCAGAGTAACTTGAGAAATTTTAGTACCAGAATGAAGCAATATACTTCAGTTCTGCTCTTGCCTTTTTCTTAAATGGCTTGATCTTGATTTTTTTTCATCAAGGCCTAGTCTGTTCTCTTGCGTAGTTCTCTTAAAAAAAAAAAAAATTGTTTGAATCATACTGAAAAAGCTATCAGGAACCACTCTTATCTTCTTGATTAATTTGGCCTTGTCTATATTTGGTATTGTTATGCTGCGTTCTTGATTCAGGTTTAGCATTTGGCAAACTTTCAAAGGTTTAAACAAAATTTGACTGCTTCAGTGTTTTGTAGTGAGTATCTGGTGCTGATGTTCAGAGGTCTTCGTTAGATGCCTTTGAACTTCAGATTTTGCCACGCTGGTCAGCAATTCCTGGAGTTGTCTCCAAGTGTTGTCTTCCTGTGTTGTCTCCAAGATTTTTATGACATTCCTTGACCATCTTGATGAAATATTTTATGACAAGTTAATGGTCTGTCACTTTTAAGGATTCTTGGAATACAGCAACTGCTGGTATGTTTGCAAAGGACTTCCATTTAAAAGGTAGATGCAGAAACTTAATTTGTTGTTCAACAGAAGGATTCATGATAATGCTGTCCTCCAGAAATAAAGCTGCTTCAAGTGTGTGCTTATTTATGAGTTCTACCAGAAGTAGAGCTTGGCTTTGGGCAAATGTTATAGATGGAGCAGAAACTTCATCTAGGAATAAAACTGGTTGAAGACAAAGGACTAAGAAATAAGCGTGAGTATTTGTTCTGGTCAGAATGGTCTACGTTTAGGATTTTTTTTTTTAAAAAAAAAAAAGCAACCAAAAAACCTGGACTGGAGGCATGTTCTGTTTCAGAGATTTGGCTTGCCTTTTTACCAAATATGCTCCACTTCCATAGGACAGCATGAACCTGCTATATTTTTGTAAGCTGTTCTTTCTTTGCAAAGATGTGAGTTTGTCTGCTGTGCTCTTTCCTCAGTTCAGCTAATATGGCTAGAATTCAATAATTTCTCAAGCAAACATGGGTCAACTTACCTTGAGTTTAATGACTTGTAAGCAAGTTCTTTTTGTTTAAAAATGTATTGTGTTTCCAGTCTACCACAACTCAGTTTTGCTTGCTAGGATGTCAGGGGTACAGGGAATCAAATGCTGTGCTGTTATCAGGCTTCTTTTTTCAAAGGCTTCACAAAAGTCATGAACACAGACTACTGTGAAGCATGTTCCTTAAAGATACGTGAGACACATGGCACTGTGTGAAAGTCTGTCCTAATGGGGAGCTGCAGTAGTAAAGAAAACTTGTCCCAAAGGTCTTGAAAGTACAAGTAAAGTAGCTATATTTTAGTGCAATTATACCATTTTTTGGTGAATTCCTGCATGACAGGCACATATCTTCCAGTTAATTTAATAGTGATGCAGTATTGTGACTTCAACGGTTATGCAGTGAAATATTTTCTGCAACAAGAAGATGGGTAGCTGACCACTTAAAATGTAAAGTAGATATGCTTTCTAAGTACTAAGCATTAAGCAGGAGTGTTGGGGGGGAGGGAAGGAATTGCTGTAGCCCGGAGCAGGTTCTTCAAAGTTGTGTTGATAAAGCTCTTAAATTTGCCTCGGGCCAGCTATAGGGCTGTTTGCTGTTGAGATCATGCCTATGTAGCTACATTTAATCATGGATTAAGTATTAATCGTCAAGGACACTAATTTATTTCTGTCATCTTTTTAAGTCTATGTTCAGACCTTTCTGTTGTTAGCTACTGCTCTTACAATAATTTAAATCATGCAGTGCTGAACTTTAGGCAAGTTTTCTATTAATTGGTGTATTTAAAATGGAATCACTGTATATGTTTAACGAAGGTTGGTTCATGTTTATAGTTGGAGATAGTAGCATCCCTTACTATGCTTTCCTGACTACTCATTTAAAGGACCTGCTCTTTATAAGTTCATTATAACTTTGTCAGACTTAATTATTAGAGCAAAATTTATGACGTAAGTTTGTTTGTTTTAACTTTATATTTTGGAGAGTTTCAAGAGTTTCACCAAGTTTAATCAAGAGCACATGAAGGGAGAAGTCATGTAACACCTGACAGTTTTTTCTTAGAGAAGCAGTGTCTTCATACTTTTTAGTAGAATGTGCACTTGATCAGGTTTTCTCCTTCTAATTAGGAGCTTCTGCTTGCTTCTACTAGTGGCTGATTGTCCCTGGGGCTGTCCTCAAACACTTCTTAAATGCTCGGCATCCTCCTTATCGGGCTGAATGAAAAGTTTCTTTACCTCAATTAGAAAAAGAACAAGTCCCTTCTGCAGAGTGCTAAGCATCATTCAGTTGAGAACTGCAGGACTCAAACTCTATAAATAACTAATAGTTGGGCTATGCTACAAATGAGTTGAGAGGGCGTGGAGTTGTCTCTTTCTCACGTTCTGTGCTTTCTTTGGCTTGAGCCTGAATAGCAGCAATAAAGAAGGAATGTAACTCAAGTGTGGAGGGATTGTAGCAGGAAAAGGCATAAACTTATTCATAGAATTTGAAGCTACAGAAAAAATGCAGAGATGAGACAAAGAAAACTGACAGTTGGGAGATAAAGATTGAGCACAGGCTGGGATGGGATCAAGATGGAAATTGAAGAGCAAGAAGGGAGAGTGGGATAGTCTGGAAAGAAACTGGGAACATTAATTTGTATGGGCAGAAATAGGAGGATTGACCATCTGACAGATGGTTCCAGAGAAATTTTGGAACAAGAAGCCAGTGCAGGTGTTACAGGCACAGCCTGTAATTGAGAAAGCAGGGAAGGAAGCTGAATCAGGAGGTAAGTTGTCAGCTGCAAACTTGCTAAGATGGAAAATCAAGTCAGAAGAAGGAATGGAGAAGCTGGGCTGCACCGAGCAGTCTGAAGTGGAGCCTGGAACTAGCTAGATGGAGCTGTGTGCAGGAAGAGAGGTATCAAGTTCTTGGTGACAGCTGGCAGTTGTACCAGGTCTGCTGGACAAAGGTGTGCAGCAGCTACTCTTACCAGGTGTGACCTGAGAAGCCAGAGCAATGGCTCTGAAACTTTTCAGTCCTGTTTGAGTTCTGTGAGTATCAGCCTGAAGCAGTCTGATTGCTTTCAGGCACCCAGTGTGTTTTGAAAAATATGAAATTACAAACATTTGATAAGGTTAACATTTTTGAGCTGTAATTTTGCATCAGTTTTGCAAACTTTGCCTTCACAGGGTGTGTTAATACTGTATAGTATTGAGTAATACTAGTCGATAAACTGCCACCAGTAGTACCTTTGTGTCATTTAAGTGCAACACTTCGTGTTCAGTTTTTCATTGCTTATGCTTGCTTCAAAATGTGACTGTGTCTTAGTTCATACACTACTGAAATCCTGTTGTGAAGCTGGAATTTACTACTTCAGAGGTAGTATTTCTGATAAATATTTTTGACTGGTCTTCAAAATACGCCTATTATCAAAGAAACTCCCATTCCACACTAAGAGTAAAAATACTTATGTGTATCCTTCCTACACTTTCTGTGGGAAGATTGAAAATAAGCAGTTATATTCATTGGCTGTTTTGAGATGTTGAGAACTAGATTAGAATAAACTTTTTTTCTGATTTCCACCAATATAATGGAAGTAAAACTTCCATTAACAAGCACAAAGAAGCTGAGTTACCATCATGTCTTATTTCTGACACTCTCACATTACTGAACAAACATAGATTCTGTTGAGGATGAACATATACAAATAATACTTAATATTTTCATAGTGGAAACTCAACTCTCTTCACAGTATTTTCTTTTTTTTTTTAAATTTTGCAGGCTTTACCCATGACCCTCTTGTTAGAAAAATAAAATAGTTTTTAGCAGTTGAGAACTTCGTGCTGTGACTAGTCAAAACCTGTGTGCGATTGCAAAATGTTATTTTGCTTGCCTTTTAAGAATATTAGCTACCTTTTCATTTCTGGAAATGGTTATTTCATAATTTTTTCTTTTCACAGAATCTGAAGAAGACATGGCCCAAATTGAGACAAATGAGACAGATGATAAAGCACCAAGTCCTGAGCAGCTAAATGATAAGCTAGCTGAAGAAGTCGAAGAAGCAGAAAACATTTCAACAACTGAAGACTCTATTTCAGAGTCTATTACAGCTGAACCAAGTGAAGAATCTTTAATGAAAGCAGAATAAAGTACTTCAAGTGCCTACTGTAGCTAGTTTTTAGCTTTGTTCATGCCTGTTGTTACTATTCAGGTGAGCTTTTTTTAATGGTACCACTTAAAAATCTCGCTTGAGCTTAAACTGCCTCATCTGCCACAGTATGTCAAAGCTATGTGTAAAAGTGGGTATTGTAAATTAAGCATGTGTCTTTAAGTTAACACACAGAATGTATAGTTGGTTGAAGTCTAACAGTTGTAGCCATAGTTCAGTTTGCATATTTAAAAACTTAAGTATTAGCTTTGCTAAGGGTGACCTATAATTTGACATCTCTTTAGCTGTCACACATAAGAGCAATTACTGGCAGCAACAGACCTAGTTAAGTTTGGTCTAGTGAACTGAAGATACTTTTTAATGCTTCCCTGTTAAAATGAATTAAGTACATTTTAAATACACAGATGTTTACAAGCTAAAGTGTCATCCGACATTTGACTTAAGTGTATGGAAGTGTCATTACAGTGTTGTTAATGTTATTCATTGTCTAACTTTTTGACAGAATTCAGTTAAATGGCACTCAGATAAATGGCATCTCCTTTGGTATTTGCATTGCAGATGAACCAGAGGCACATACATACAGAACTGTTTTGTGTTTACATAAAATATAGAAAGTCTCTGCACTTGATTGTACTTGAATACAAAGCACTATTTATACCTGTACAATAATGACAAGATAAAGTGAATTTTGTGCCTTTGTGTATTTTGTTAAAGGAAAATAAAGACATCTAGCAGAAATACTTGCTTTGTGATTCCTAAAACTGAAGTGAATTTCTGCTCTGATGTATGCAGCTATTCTACAGTTACTTTGTGGAAGTTCAGAAGGAATATGACAACTTAAAAAGGAGCATGTTTATATGTAGCTAAGGTGGCTTTCACAGAATAGAGGTAGATCCCTGATCAGTAGGGGAAGCGGATGTGCATCTGCCTAAAGACTTTCTTAACTGTGCTTAAAGTCTGTCAATAGTATTTTTTGTATAAATAGCAATGAGTATTTGCTGCTGGATTACTAAACTGTACTTTTTTTAATTGTATACCTTTTCAAGCTAGGGACACTTTTTATACATTTCCTGTTAAATATAACAGGAATTTTTAGATACAATTTTTCTGGTGCCTGGAGGTGAGGTACCTATATCAATTGGATTTTTTTAGAAATAAATGCTGATCGTGTGTAACTTGGTTGACTTAATAGTAGTTCTGATAAAAGTTTTATCGTGTGTGATGTTCTCTGTGTACCTCACTATAGGGAGGGAAGGAGAAACTTCAAAACCACTTTTTATCCATTGTTTTGTTCCCAAAGTGGACTGGTTTTACAGTGTACAGGTGGCAAAAAGCTAAATCTTAGTAGCTCAAACGCCCTCCACAAGAAAACCATGTTTCTAAATACGACCTTGGTATACATGCCTTTATATGAGACATAATTATTATGTGAATAGCAATGATTAATTTTCCAAATATAGGTTTTATTATCTGATTCTTTGGTGCTAGTTTAGAAGCTCAACCCTTACATCAGCCGATCAAGTTTGGTCTGTATTTAGATAAATGAGGAAACTTTTTTCTGGTTCATTAACTAAATTGCAACTCATATTTTAATTAATAGTCTTAATAGACAGAATGTAGACATATGATTAAAGGAGTGCTTGTAGGTGTTTGGCTATATTTATATAAAGAGTTAGTAAAAATAAGTAACTATCTTCTGTGTGACTATCTTAGTTGGGAATACAAAGAAAACAGTCCCTTTTCCAAACATGTCTTGCGGTACAAGAAAAGTACAGAGTACCAAGTTACAGGAGAATGCATTCTTTAATATTTTTAAAAGAATGTGTTTTATGTTCCAGAACTTCTTTAAAATAGAAATAGTTTTGCCTATTTGCCTAAAGGTGACAAAGCTTACTCATTATTTTGTAAGACTTTCAGATGTTAATCTCTGTATTTCATTTTTTACCTCACTAATACATCTATTTAAAGGCTGATTTCTTTGGAGAAAAAAATATTACAGAATACTTCAGTAATTCAGCACAGTAAGTTGTTTGATATATTTACATTATAAGCACTATAACTAAAATTTGATGTTATGATCCCTCATATGGGGTATGAATGCATGAATTACTGTCACTTCAGAAGTTAAGATTACTCTAGTCCCATGTATTATTTCCCTTTAAAAATTTATATCTTAAGTGTCAGGCATTTTGTAGACTAATTCTAGGTCCTTCCCATGATGAGCAACTATTTGAGCTGTAATACATAAAGTATCTTGAATTGACTAAGAAAATATCAACAGATTATTTGAGCTATATATTAGTCTTTCATTAGCCTGGAAGATGTCTATTTTCAGATGTCCTGCTTTTGTCAAGTAAACTGGTGTTTCTTAGGTTGTTGGGAATCTGAATTTTTTTGAAAAAGGCTCAGTAACTGGTATGGGGTGGAGAGACAGGAAAGTGTTACTTCTCCCGGCATTCTTAAATGTGACATTAGCAACTTGCCACAGGAATGATTGATACTTTCTGTTTAATATGTCACTGAAGGATCAAGTAGAGACAGTCAACCCGATGTGAAAACAAATACTTATTAAAATGTGAAAACCTAGCTTTATGAGACCTAAGACTACCTAGAGTTTTTGAGGGAAAGAGAAAGTGAGTTTTAAGCACATAATAGAGTTTTCATGGAAGATTTTCATACTACAAAGAAGTGTCCAAGTAGTAGTACCCCTTAATTACTTCAGAAGGCTTGAAAAAGATGTTAAGGATGTCCTGGTATTTTGGTAGAGAAAGAACTATTTTTAAATTTCTCATTTTTCAGGGTTTTAAAGCAGTTATAGTAAATGAGAACAGAGGGTTAATTAATCTGTAAGTGAATTCAGGCTCAGGGAGATACTTATGATAGTAATATACTCTGGGCTTTCCTCAATTTACAGTAAGCATTCACATGTTAACTCCTGCCAAGTATGTGTGTCCCAGTCCTGATATGAATGTGAGAAGAGGATTCTGTTTCTGCGGCAGTTGTTTCTTGGCTTCTGTCTACTGCAAGCATGGCAACTGTAAAATAAGCCTGTCCAACAGGAATTGAATCAAAATCCAAAAATACCTGTCAGAGAACAGCAGTAGCCACACTTAGTTGCGTCTTTAACACCAAAAGACTTGAAAGTAGGAGTATGTGGAGCAAAGGGGTACAGCAGTTGTCAGTCTGCAATTGGATTAAATATCACTGACTCAAAAGATGAGGACATGAAAGAAAGTAGGGGAAAAAATATGCTATGGTTCCATGTTTTATTGTCTTCTGACTTCCTGGTATGTACTTGAATATTAATTTTTTTCAAAAATACTTAAAAGCCTGGGTCCTGTGAAAATCTCACACCTGAGAGATGTTATACAAGTGCCCTTTTTCCTGTGGTCTGGGTAAAAAGCAAAATTGAGTGGGGTAGTAAAGTAATACTTAGCAAGCTTATTGGTGCTATGTTTTTATTGCCTCTGAAATATTGTAAGTAATTGCAGAGATCCTTTTATTCAAAAGTAGTTTATATATTAGGAAGGAATTATCTGGGCTATGTACAATCTGGCATGAAAGACAAATGAGTGTCTAGTTCAGGATAAATTGAAATGAGTCAGTTGGTCAAATCTAAGTTTTACTGAGAAGTCTGCAGAACAGGGAAATAAGAGAGTGTTGCTTCAAATTCTAATACTTACTCTAAAGGAGAACACAATTGATTACCCTTGGACATTTTGACAGAAATAGATCATTTAGTGGAATCTCGGTATGAAGATAGTTTGTCTGAAGAAAGCTGTTCAGCCTGCATGCAGGAAAAGCAGAAGCTGACAAGGAAAGGCAAACGAAGATGATGCAGAAACTGGTCTGGAGGTTATCAAAAGCATGTAACTAGGGGTGTGTATGGTTGCCTTGAAGTCAAGAACAAGAAGGTTGAACCCAATGTGGTGAATGAGTAGAAGCCAATGGAAGGATTTAAATAAAAAAAAAATGACAGACTGAAACAGATTGGTGGGGGTAGGAGGGAGGGAGAGTGGTTTTGTCAGTCAGAACAAGGTCTTAATCAAGATATAAAGAAGATAAGAGCTTGAAAAGATTTTTCAGATAATGTCGTGGGGTTTGGCCATTGCTACGTGGCAGTACATACCCCAGGTTAATATCATGTTCTTATGTCACAAATAATAAGGATGTATTTGACAATGAATCATATTGAAGAAACTTGTTTTCTTTTTAGAATTAATTCCAGAATAAGTGCATGACAATAACTTGGTAGAATAAGATGGTTTTGCTATTACTAGAGATGGTGGTAGCCAAGTTGCTCTTATTCTTTTTATTGAAACATTAAAATGTAGACATTTTTTTTCCTCCTTCTAGGATTAGTGAAACTGTAGCAGTAATTATTTTTTATAACCTTATTAACCTTCAAAGGCTAAGAGAAATGCTTTTCTAGTGCATGGTTCTGAACTTAGCACTATTTGTCCACTTGTGGATCTGTGGTGATGGACAAGGGAGTAGGCTAGAGGAAACTTCATTATTCGGTAGTGAAGTCTGCTATTAAGAACTTCAGAAGTCTTAATCTTCATAAAGTCAAGTACAAGAGTACTGGATGTAAAGGAAATTCTAAATAACCTGCTTCTGGAGTGAGGTTTTGTTAGGTCTTCCACAATGAGGAAGACTCTCCGTGGGGTAAGGAATACCCTCTCTGTGAATGTTTCACTAGAACAACAGCCTTGAAGATTCATTTTGCATCTTTGTTGGCAAATAATCATTTAACCAGTTCACTGAGTGTTCTCAAGCAAAATCTTTAGGCCCTCGTTTCCTTCTATGTCTTGCAGATTGTTTGGTTTTTTTGCCTAAGGTTTGTTTGTCAAAAGGTGTTCTTTCATGTCCAGTCACAAGGTTAAAAGTTAGTACCTTGGATCTCAGCATCTCATGTTTCAATTACTTTATTGAATTGATGAATGCAAACCTGTCCAGATTTTTGGTGTAGTGAGCCTCTGAAGTTTCATATATATGTTTGTAGTGTATAGGAGACTGTATAGAAGACACATCCTTAATACAAACTAATTTTAAAAAAAAAAAGGCAACAAATAATCAAGTGCATAAGCACTAGGAGGAAAGTATGTATTTTCCATGAATAAATTCAGACTGGAAGTTTGAAAGTTCCTATTAACTTGGACAAATAGTCTTGCAGGAGGCATTAGGTTTAAAATGGAGTTTGAAAATGAGAGGGCAATAGGAGATTACTCTGTGACCAATGGATTCTTTCTAGTGGTGTGCAGCTTTCCTCTTCTTGCTTAAGAAAGTATTAAATGACTGGATCTGTGTGATAGTTCATGGAAGAGATTTTTGGCTGTTGTCAGAAAGTTTTGGTTCGCTGAAAGGAAAGTGTTTGTGAAACTTAATTACTGATCTGTGGCAGCGCTCCTCTCTTCCAGTGTGTGGTCTTTAGGTGGAGTTCACAGGTCTCAAGTTTGTGGAGGGTGAAGAAGGTGAGGAATTACAATGAACTCTTCTAATGCTAATGTTCCTATGGGGCTGATTGGCACAGGGCTGTTGGCTTCCAGGTCATGATGCCTAGTAATGCATCACAGCTTCTGTCAGAGGACAAACGATAAACTTCCATAAGAAGTGTGCCATACTTGAGATTGTATCTGGTAGTCTGAAATTAAGTGTAATTCATGCTCTGGGTTCTGGCTCTCTGGAGGAAAAGGGTGGCATCCTGAGTAGGTGGGAATTTCTTAGCACTTGGTCTTTACTGCATATTTGTCTACACAACAAATGGAATAAATTATAGTAGTGTTTAACAATAGGAACTGCTGCCCTCAGCATTTAAAAAAAGTAAATAGAGTTGTCTCTTAAGATCCTGAGCCTCAAGGAATTTGACTTCTCTCCACCATTGCTTTTGATTTGTGAACCTCTCTGGGGTCCTGTCAGGTCACATTCAATCTTTTCTCTGCAAGAATAAGACCTAGAGAGGTATATGATAGGCAGGATAGAGAGAAGGGTTTTAAAATGAAACATATTGATTATACAATCATTTGCTCCCAAACCATGGGGTTTTGAGATTAAAGCAAACACTTCTAAGATTCTTGATAGATTATCTAACCTGGCAACAGTGCAAAATCTAAAGCACTGAATCATAATATAACCCTTTCAAGGTTGCATAAAATCAATTTGATCATGACTTCATTTTTGCATAGAAGGGAGGGAGGGTCCTTACTGATTCTCATAACACTAGTTATTCCTCACTGTAGTTGCTGTGAGAAGAAACCTACTTCAGGACTGCTTCTGTACGTACCTAGTGCTGTGCTGCTGGGATCCTCAGTGAACAGTTACTAATGTTTTTCAGGAGGACTTCATAAACCTTTGCCACTGTGAAATCATGTATTCTCCTTTTATTGTGTGACAGGAATAATTTGCAAAAGGGAGATTGCAACTGCCAGAGAGAAATACATGCAGCAAAATCCTGAAATAATCAGATACAGGAGAAAACAAGGGGTGCAAATACTGGAGATCTGGCAATTTTGGTTGTTCAATTTGTAAATTCAAATTCATCTCTAAATTTGTAACTTATATTGAAATAATAATACTTTCTCTCTTTCTCTCTCCACTTTGCTGCCTAAATGAAAATAGAGATGCTGAATTTGTAGAAAACTCAAGCAACAAAGACCTTCCAGCTCTCCTGAAATGGTCTGCTCCCTAATTCCTTGCATCGCCTCAAGGAGTTCTACTCAGTTGATGAAACTTAATTTTTTGACTTGTTCAGCACACAAAAACGTTTTGCAAAAACACCAAGAAAATTCATTTTAAGAAAACTATTTTAAATGCCATTTTAGAAGAAATCTGAGAGTTGTTATTTCTTAAGGAATGTTTGTACTTCTATCTTGTATTTTTTGTATATTGAGCTGCTATTTAAACAGGAGATCCTGTATATTTATAGTGTAAATTCTGATTGTTGTAATAGGTTTGTTGTTGCTGTAGTAAAGGATATGTGTGCTTATGTACTATAAATAGTATCTTTAATTAGAGGTATCATTTTAATACTAGCTGTGGCCTTGACCATTAGTTACATCACCTGCAGTTGAAACTCCATTAAAATCAATGGGAAAGACATTAATTAGTGTGAATTCTAAGGGTCTGATAGACTTCATGAAACGTCTGTCTTAGCTTTTCTGCTTGTAAACGAGAAAATATTTAAGCTTGTGCTCCCCTTTTCAAATTCGGTATTTTAAAGCAAATTTTAAAGAGTGTGAAATTAAATGATATAGCTTGCTGTTTGAATATATGCTGCCTTTGCTGTGTATTCTGATTCTGACCCTGATTCTGAAAAAGCTATTGAAGATTCATCTGATCTGGATTACGATGGTGGTTGGGATAAAAGTCAGGTTGCTCTTTGCATAGTAGTGATTTATGGTTTTAAGGTGATAATAATTCTTTTTAGTAGTTCATTCAGTGCTGGCTGTACTCAATAGACTTGGATTTCATAGATTTTTTTTGTTTGTTTGTTTGTTTTCTTGAAGGCCCTCATATGTTAACAAAACAAGGATGAGGATGCCCCAGCCCCTGACTTGGGCTGGCATATGTAGGAAAAGAAAGTTGTTCAAGGTTGAGTAGGTTCTGATAAGACCCATTTATCTGTGCTAGAACCAATTGTGAGAACTCCTGGCTCATGGCGCGAAGAGCCAGCTGCCCACCCTCAAAGGTCAGGCTGGCACACGACTGCAAAATTCTCTGTGCGCATGAAGTAGAGGCATGGAAAACCTGCCTTGACTCAGTATAAAAAAAAATATAATTATGTGGCAACTTCAGAGGGGACTGTGGAGTTGTGAAGATGCTGATTTTGGCCTGCGCTTCCATAGACACATATGTTTCAGGGTGGGTATTACAGGTTTTATTGTATCTAAATGGTGATTTATGTCCTTATTCCTGCATTATCGTCCACAAGGTACTGCCCTGTGTCACAGGCCTGTATTACCTAATTTTTTCAGACTGTTTCATTTTCATTAGTACAGCTGCTTTTGCTTGTGATCAGTGTACTGCACCTCATTGATAATCTAAGAGAGTATTAGACGCACAGAAGTGACACCTAACCCTGTCAGTCTGGCTTGATTGACCCCTCAGCTTCCGAAACATGGGTTCATTTTTTTTAAAACCCAAGTTAGCCCGACATCCATTTTCACACACATTCTGGGCAGTTTAAAGGTTGGTCGGAATCGAATATTGCTCTTTCAAATTTGATAATGTATGAGTACAGAACTGTGACCTTTGATACATAGTAATACATCAACATGACACCAGCAGTAAGTGCAGCAATTACCTTTACTACACTTGAGATTGTGTTTTAGTTTCATCTTGTAAGCAATTATTTCAGGAAAAAAAGGATGCCTCTAAGTTAAATATATTTTGCAAATAGTGTAAATGCAGAAATTAATCTTTGGGGACTTTTTGATTTGCAGGTGAATGTTTTCAAATGAATCTTGGCTTTTAAATTAACATCGGTTCAGTGGTAGAAAGGAGTCTTGTGCCATTGGTTTCTTTTACAATACTTTTTTCTGGGAGAGTTTCTTTAACCCTTTTTGTTGTGTTCTAATGTAATCTAAGTTTCATATTCTGATATATGTCTAAAACCTGATCTTGCAAGCAGTTGACGTGTCACTGTGTTTGTGTTGCTCTCATGATAATACTTCTGAGTTGGTGCTGTGCATGATGATAATGCAAGTTTACATGCTTTTAAGTGCTTTTCAGAACATACGAGAGTATCTCAGAGAGACCTGCACCACTGACTGATTTAAAAGACTGTTTTAGCTGCTCCAGTGATGTCTCATCTTTTTCCTGAGCTGATCAAGATACATTTGGTTTAGTTTCCAAGCCTTCTTCCTCACCTGTTGTTACAAATTATTTGAGTAATGATAGTGCACAACCACTACCTGGTAGACACTATAAAAACACAAATCAATACTCCTTGCCAAAGAGCATAAAGCCTTGATAGCGGCTTCTGTTCTGTGGACTAAATATCAGAATGAAATTACTGTGTCATTCTGATCAAGCAATTGAGTAACCATTGAATGGTGACTTTCTATCAATGCTGCCTATCATGACCAAAACTTGGAAGGAATAACTTGAAGTAGAACTTCTTGTTCTTCTGAAATATGTTTCCTCAGCAGTCAGGTGCTGAGCAGCGTCGGCGTGCTGGAGTTAGGCACTGAACTTTAATTCAGGAGCTAGGAGAATGCATATTTTGTTTTATATTGGGGTGAAATCAACACCTTTTGGAATGGTTTTCTTTGAGCTGTCAAAAATCTGAGCCCCTAGTCCCCAGTAATGTTTGGCCATGCTGGGACCTTGGCAGAGGAGGCAGCCGACCTGGGTGCCTGATGTGGGTTGGAGACTGAATGGAGCCTGTCTCTCCCAGATGAGCAGAAGGGTGAGTATTTTCTCCAGAGTAGGTTTTTCTTTTGAGCTACTGGCTGTGGAGATTGCTCATTTCATCATGTACATACACACTAGTCATAAATTGCTAATAAACCTAAAAACTTTCCTAATGAAAGTTTCATTGAAATGGAGGGGTCTCTCTAACAGATTTTCTCACTGCTTTTCTAGCAACAGTTAGAAAATTCTTGATTATCTGTGGTGTCATTTCTTTGCTGGAAGAAAAAGCTAAACAAATACATTAGATAATCACATAAATTACTCCTAATCAAGCTCTTGGCTACACAAACTATTTTGCAAAGCCACAAGGAAGGTGCTGCCTGGGAAATTGTGCAAACATGTTTCTGTGCTGTTGCTTTCAACCTGTCACATAAGAGCACTTGGGCCCTTATGTACTTTAAAATAAATAAATAAAAAAACAAACCCAAACTTCAAGATTTTTTGCATACTTCCATTAATTTTTAAATGCTAATAGTACTAACTTATTTTGGAAAAAGTACCCAACCTCTCTTTGTGCAGCATTTTCCATACAAAGATCTAAATACTGTGTATATGGAAGCCTTGAATCTATGCTGCTGACTTGGCAGGTGAAGGTGGTTACAACAGCTCAGTGTGGAACTTTGTTTTTCAACTAGGGCTCTGTGTTTGTAGGAAGTCCCTTATAGTGAAAGGATGCCCTTGTGCCACTAGGTGACTCAATGGGTAGAGAAGTGCATTTGTGTCTTGGCTACAGTGGCAACCGCTGTGTCATTACATGTCAGTATTGATTGCTGTTTGCTTATGCTGAGTTTATTACTTCTGGTAAAAACTTAGGCATCTTTATTTTTCTGTATTGCATATTATTAACTATTTTATTATTTTAAAGAACTGACAACACTGGTATTCCCGAACAGTAGATTCTATTTTATAGTATCTGGAAAATATTTCCTTTCTCTCATATTTTAGAGGAGTGAAGGTAATATTTTTTTTCCACCATTCCTACTACAGCAATATGGCTAGAATTAATTATTTTTCAAAAATGCTAGGATTTTTGTTTGTTTCAGCTATTTGGCTACATCTGTGTGTTGCTAGGGCTTTTCTAAAGAGATGGTGAATGACAGCCTGGTTGCAGAATGTATTTTCTTTTTAAAGAAAGAAATTTTTTTCTTAAAACTTGTCAGTTTGCAACGGTGAAATCCTCCTGGGAGGAGTCTGTTGGATTATTGAACAAATAGTGGACAGCTAAAATTTTGGGATGCTTAATGGAAAGTACTCAACTAAGACTGTGTGCAACTTACTGTGATTACTCCTGATCTATTATAATATGGCATTATGTTCATCTAGTCATGAAGTTTGATCTATTTGATTTTAAAATCTCAGATTGTATTATGAGTAAGTGTAATGATTCTGAGAGCTGGAATATTGTTAGCAGTTGTGAACAGTGCTGAAGGAGTCTCAGGATGTATAATGTGATAGATGCAATTTTGTTTGAATTTTTTTTCCAAGGCCAATTTAATTTTGATTTATTTGCCTCATTAACCCAAGGATTCAGAAAATTGAATGCCACCTGAGTGAGGTATTATTAACACTGGTGAAATATCTTCAAAATCGCTCCATGCTTATAAATTGGTCTTTTGAAAGCATTTTAAAGGCATAATGATACTGTAGTGAAAATGTACAGCATCATTTAAAAATTGCAAAATGCTTATTTGATTTCTGAAATAAGACTTGGTCACCTGACTTAAATGTATACTGATCTATTATTTATGCTTTGAAAATAGAGCTGATAAAAAGCATAAGTGTTCTTGATATTATATTTTGTCATATCTAGCTAAAAAGATTGAAATCCAGAGAAACAATTTTCTGAAGAAATGAAATAGTATGCCCTCCGGAACCCCTGGGGAAAATAGCCTCTCTGTTTGCTCAGAATATGAAGCAGTAAAACAGTATAAGTAAAACAGACAGCCCATGTCACATTCCTATTTGTACAGTCTGGAATGATGTTTTAAAAACATTTTCTAGTTATTTTTGATAAATAAATGGTGCAAATAACATCTGCAAACCAACCCTGCTGATGTAAGATTTTTTCAGATCAGATTTGTTTCTCAGTGAAAGTCAGAAAATTGCTTTGCAAAACTAAAGTTGTATAACTCCCAAAAATATGCATAACAAATGTGCAAGAATATATCTTGCTCTCTTTTTGCCTTCCCTCAAAGAAACTAATGCTGATTCTCCATTATCTTTGCCTCTGGGCTCAGAAGTTAGCTTGATAAAATTATCAAATATCAAAAAGCTCAGTTTCTAAACACAGATGTGTTTATAAGATGTTAAATAGCTGAATATTCATGTTGATGGTGGGGAATCCAGCTACCCTTTTGGAACAGTGCATGGTGGTTAAGGCCTTGATGTTTCCCCCTGAGCCATTAGTGTCCCACTGAAAATTAAGCTTAAGGGTCATAAGAGCCTTCCACAGGTGATGCAGTTATGGTCATGGGGTATAAAGGACATGTGTGCTGCCTGGCTATTGCTTTCTGCAGGTTCTGCCAAAGGCTGACACGCTGAGGATGAAGGGAAGTTCCTCCAAGTCTTGTGGCTTCCAGAAGCTCACTCTTCGGTGTAATGATGCTGATGCCCCTCTAATTTTCTTTCACCGACATAAAAGTAGAGATCAGAGAAATTCCCTGGGCAGCAGGGTTGAGAAATCTGATGTCATAGTTCTACAAATGCCTCCTTGCCCAGGAATGGCCAAGGCAAATCTCCCCAAATATTGCTTGTCGAGGGAGTGGGCTTTCAGCTCATTTGAAGAATGTATGTCTTCCAGGCTCTCTTGCTATGCTTTGGAATTCTCCACGGAGTTGGTTAAAAGCAACTTTTAATGGTATTTTTGTAAGGATTCTCAGTTAATGGACTCCCATCTTGGGCTAAATCCTGTGATACTTCCACAGTATGTATTTTGTAAATATGTAAGTGTTTAATAGTGACCAAAAAAAGAAGCATTGTTTTTATTTTTCAGCCTTTACAAAAATATTGATTTAATAAACTCTTCCCTCTGAGTGTATACAACACTGGAATATTACCTGGTATCTTATTTTAATACCTGAACAAAAAATGGGGTTTACTAGATTAATAGCATTTAATTGAGTGGATCTCTCTATGGTGAATGAAAAAAAGTTTTGGGTAGGGACTTTTTGTCAGGGTCAGGGCTTGAATTCTAGAAAAGTTAATTTTTGTGTTATGATTGTATGTGTTCACTGCCATATATAATGATGGTGGTAATAACTGAGAACATGACACTTCGAATAATCTGAATGGATACTTCTGTACAACAAATATAAGAAGGAGTGAACATGGTAATATTAAGTCCTAAAAAATTCAGCATTACTAATCCACCCAAGATTCATTTCAGGTTTCTCTTTGGCAAAATGCTCAAGTGGTTCAATACAGCATGATTTGTCTACCAGTAATTTTTCATTTCTAAATGACAAGGATATTATGTTTAGCCATGAAGGGATATCACCATGATTTTATTGAACCTGACTTTATTGCATCATTTGTGACCTCAGACATCTTGTTCTGATGTCGTATTTGTCCAAGTGATTATGAATAGAATTACTTGTTTAGCATTTTTGATAAAACAGTTAATATTTTCTGTAATGCTTAGCTGAAAGTTCATGAGCAATGGGTGTAATTTTCCATGTAAGGTAGGAGTCTAGGAGATCTTAGAAAGAAAAGGCACTTTACTGTTGTTTGCTTACTGTCTTTTATTCTGAAGGTATGCTGGGACTGTAGGTAAATTATTTTTTAATTATTACTCACTAGAGTTCCAATGAGTATCTCCAGAGAATTTAATAGAGTGAATCTGTTTTTACTGAATGAAAAAAATATTGGGGGTGGGGGGTATGAGGAACAGGGGAAAAAAAGAACAAGGCACTGAAAAAACCCCAACCAATCTTTGGGCTAATTCCCCCCAGGTCGGGGGAATGTGATGAATGCAGAGGTCTGGGGTGGTTCTCCTGGAAGCACTTCATGGTGGGGCAGGTTGTTGTCTGGGATTTGAACTGACCATTGCAGAACATGTCACTCTTCTATCACAGGCAGGAGCCTGGCCATACTTGAAAGTCAAGTTCCTGTTATGATTAATAAAGAGTAAATAAGACATCTGTAACAAACTATGCTAGAAAGGTGATGCGCACTCCTAGAAGCAATAGAAGTATTAACTCTTAGCCAAACCCACTACTGTCTAAGACTTGATTAACATATTAAGGTGTCTATCAATAATATTTAAAAACTCTTATCTACAGTCTGACCTATACTTAATCCCAGATCTCCTTGGTGGCTCAAGTAATGTGCAGAGGAACTACAAATGGTTAAAGAGCTGTGTGGCAGTGGAGAATCTGCAAAGGGTTTTGGTGGGTCCCATTTGCTAGTAATCTGTCAAAAGTAATTAAATCTTCCAGAAGATTTATTCTTGCTGTTGTTGGCGGAGCAGAGTGGGAAACAGAGAAAGCCTTGAGGCTGGGCAAGCACTGTTCAGCAACAGCCAAACCATTGCTGTGTTATCGATGCTGTTTTAGCCACAAATCCAGAACATGGCACCAGAGGGGCTGCCATGCAAAAAATTAACCCCATCCCTGAGAGACCCTATGCAGGCAGCTTTGACTTAATTTGGATACTCTTAAGAGGTAAAATATGGACACAGCATCTGACTGGAGAAGGTTGGTTGCCGCCCATAGTTTCAAGTCAGCTGGCAAACTTCTATTAGGAGAAAAAATATAATCTGTGTAAAAGTTACTGCAGAGAGGCTCTTAGCCAAGAAATCACAGGAAGCTCTGGGAAATGCAGTTACTGGAGGAAGAAGCTCTCATATGTCAACAATTATGTGGTATTTGTGGTAGTTATTCTGATCTGAGAAAGTGTTTGCACTGGACAAAGATAAGTTTCTTGCTTATCTTGCAGTGGGAAAATGCAGGGCTTGGATCTTGTTCTGCACTTCACATAAATGTATTACTGCTTTTTGTTGGAACACATAAACAAAAACAAACGAGCAATAAATTCTCTGAAGATTGTTAACAGCAAAATCAGTGCTGTGCCAGACTCGGGCTTCTCTGCACTATGGAGATCTTCAATGCCAGTCTGTGCAAGGTGGAGCACATCTGAGGAAGCCGTGGGCTACCAACAGCAGGTGTTGCCTCAGTAAGATGAAACAAAAAACCCTCAAGAGGAGGGTAAGTCAGTTTTGACTCCTGACGCTTGGCCAGTGCCCAGTTCCAGGCTGTCATGCCTCCCCTCTTTGCAGTACTATGCTGCTGTGGGTGGGCCTTTGTGAACTACGATGCAGGAATGCTTATAAATAGTGCCTTGAAATGGCAGGAGCTGTCTTTACCTCTTAAGAGCAGACAGCTGGGAGCTGTAAGGACACACAGAGACTTTTCTGTGGCACACTGCTTGTGCCCTGTTTGCAGCAGAGGCGGCCCACCCCCTGCCATCTGGAAGTTCTCTGCTTTTCAGGAGCAGGTGGCTAAGTTGGGTGCTGAGCGAGTGCCCTTTTGGTTAACTCCAAAGGCTTGTGTCCTTAGGTTTACCTTGGTTTGGGCCAGGGCTTAAACAAGAGTGCCTAACCAAATTGACATCTCCATCCACTCCTGTCACCCCAGCCTTGAGTAACAAATGTATTGGGAGTGGGATCTGGCTGCAACGTGATCTGAGAGACGTGGGCAATACAGTGCGTGCTAATAAATGGGAAGTCCTACAACAAGGAAAAAAAAAATAGCACAGATATAAAACAGGGGCATATAAGATCAGCTACAGTAATTTCACTGAAGTAACTTCACTCCCATCTTCTCTGTTGTGCTAGTCAAACTTTTC